>JAEOAD010000888.1:4295000-4652500 GCA_036365145.1 Orientallactaga sibirica
TTTGATCATGTTGTGACCATAGGTCCTCTCAGAGCCTCAGTGACCCCATCTGAGGAATAGAGAATGAGACAAAACTATCTCCAAAGACCCTCCCGAGCCCTGACAGGGAAATGACATGACACAAAATTACAAAAGGGTCTTTATTTGTAAAAAGCCAAAGGGGCCCCTGGAGCAACAGGACAGGAGACAGGCCGGCTTCTCAGGGGTCAGGGGCATTTGGGCAGATGCGCTTGAGTGGGGGGGCGCCCTCCAAGTCCTCTGTGTCACCCTGGGCTGCCTCGGGGACAGGTGGCACTGGCTCAAAGACAGGGTAAGCTTCAGGGGCCTGAAGAGGAAGGGCGGACAGGTGTGAGCTCCACTCTAACCCAAGGAGTACAGCCTCCTCACCTCTGCCTTCTCCACTCCATTTCCTGGGTACCCAGAGCCTGGCCTAGGGCCAAGTGACCACAGTGTAGATTAGGGCACTGAAAACAACGGCAACACTGTTTGGGGGAAAGAATCTGATCTTCCTGAAAAGTGCATCAAGGTGATCTTGTGAGAAAAGGCAAGTAGATGAGGGGATTTCTTAAGCTAATTTTACAGTTTACAATTGTACATGTATGTGCAGTACTGGGAATGGAACTCAGTGTCTCACGCATGCTAAACACGTGCAGTACCACTGAGGTGCGCGCTCAGTCTAGGATTTTGTTTTGTTTTGTTTCCAGGTAGGGTCTCACATTAGCCCAGGCTGACCTGAAACTCACTCTGTAGTCCCAGGATGGCCTCAAACTCACAGCAATCCTCCTACCTCTGCCTCCCAAGTGCTGGGATTAAAGGCATGCGCCACCATGCCCAGCTTGGTCCAGAATTTTTTGTTTGTTTTGTTGTTTTTGTTTTTCAAGGTAGGGTCTCACTCTGGCCCAGGCTGACCTGGAATTAACTATGTAGTCTCAGGATGGCCTCGAACTCATGGCAATCCTCCTACCTCTGCCTCCCAAGTGCTGGGATTAAAGGCATGCGCCACCACGCCCGGCCAGAATTTTTTTTTAATCCTCAGAGAAACACCACAATCATTTCAAGCTTTTAATAATATATCAGTCAAGATCCAGCCCTCAGGACTTTTTCTCTAAAACAGATTTTCTTTTTCCAATTCCAGTAATGTGGCTTTTAAGCCTTTAGCTGGATGCTAGGTCCTCATCACCCTCCTGGACCCTAGAATGCAATCTCCCCCCATGCCCAAGTTCCCATTCCCTCCAAGGCCAGGAGGCCCAGCCTCTGGCCTCTCTCACCTCCGCTTCCAGCAATTCTGGAACAGGCTCTTCCTTGGTAAGCTTTGGGGGTTCATCAGTGCCACCTACAGGTGTGCTCCCTGGATCTGGAATACCAAGTGAACAGATATTCCCTGAGTAGCTACTCCATGCCAATAGAACAGACAGGGGTCAAAACCAACAAAGTCACACAGCAATCACACAAGACAGGGCTATGGGAGGGCGATAGGACCATGGTTGTCAACCATGAAGGAAGACTCAGGAGATCTTGAACCATGAATAGGGGGTGAACAGATAGACAAACAGGAAATTGGAGCAGAGTTGAGGCAGAAGGAACACATGCTTGGTGATCACAGATTCTGTGTTTGGACTGTCTTAAATTCAAATCCTGATCTTGGGCAAACCATTTCTCTGAGCTTAGTTTGTTCATCTTCACAATAAGTATAACAGTTAACAGTAACATCACAAGAGACTGCTGTGAGGATTAAATGAGATAATATAGGTAAGCCTTTGAGACATAACAGTACACAGTAAGTGCTAGGTTTTTTTTTTTTTGTTTTGTTTTGTTTTTTTGTTTTTTTGGTTTTCCGAGGTAAGGTCTCACTGTAGCCCAGGCTGACCTGGAATTCACTATGTAGTCTCAGGGTGGCCTCGAACTCTTGGTGATCCTCCTACTTCTGCCTCCTCAGTGCTAGGATTAAAGGCATGCGCCACCACACCTGCTTCACTTTTGTTTTTGTGGGACCTTCTGCATGCTAGGAAAGCACTCTACCACTGAGCTACATCTCTAGTACTATCATTTTTTTATATATTACCAAAGGTATACAGGTGTTTGGCAAAATCTAAACAAGGCTCTGGACGCCCATGACTCATGGTGATCCACTTACCTCTACCTTTCTTTTTTTTAAAAAAAATATTTATTTATTTGAGACAGAGAGAGGGAAAGAGTGAGGGAAAAAGAGAAGGGGAGAGAGAGAATGGGCGCACCAGGGCCTCCAGCCATTGCAAATGAACTCCAGATGCATGCGCCCCCTTGTGCATCTGGCTTACGTGGGACCTGGAGAATTGAACCAGGGTCCTTGGGCTTCGCAGGCATGCACCTTAACTGCTAAGCCATCTCTCCAGCCCTACCTCTGCCTTTCAAATGCTGGAATTAAAGGCATGCACCACGATGCCAGCTTGTTTTGTTTTTTGAGGTAGGGTCTCACTCTAGCCCAGGCTGACCCGGAATTCACTATGTAGACTCAGGCACCTCTGCCTCCCGAGGGTGCACCACTGCTCCTGGCCTGTTCAATTATTTATTAGAGTGAGAGAGGAATATGGGCACATCCAGTTTTTTGCTGTTGCAAATGAATTCCAGACACATGTGCTACCTTGTATCTGGCTTTATGTAAGTACTAGGGAATTGAACCTGAGCCTGTAGGCTTTGTAAGCAACACCTTTAACCGCTGAGCCATCTCTCCAGCCCAGTGCCTCTGTTCTATACAGTCAGTCTCATGTCTGGTCAGTGCTCCTTCCCAAATGTGCCTGACTTCTTCCACCTCCTCAGGCCTTCTTGGCTGTGCTTCCTATTTCTCACTTGTTTCCAGAGGCCTCCACACAGCTCCCAAAACAGTTTTTCCTGAGCTAGAATGAGACCCTACCTCAAAAAAAAAAAAAAAATAAATAAATAAGTAAATTTGAAAAAAAAGAAAACAGAAGAGCTGAAGAGAACTCAGGCCCAAGATGCTTGCTCACTGGATGGGAGGTAAGTACCTGACTGTTTCAGGACCTCAGTCTCTTCATATATAAATAAGTGATCATAATAGCATCACCATCCTCATAAGGGCTGGAAGGATGATGTAGTGGTTAATACACATTCCTACAAAGCCTAAGGACCCATATTGGGCTCCCCAGAACCCACTAAGCCAGATGTACAAGGTAGCACATGCCTCTGGAGTTTGTTTGCAGTAGCTAGAGGCCTTGGCATGCCCATTCTCCCTCCCTATCTCTCTCTCTCTAATAAATAAAAAATATATGAATAAACCAGGCGTGGTGGCACACACCTTTAATCTCAGCACTCAGGAGGTAGAGGTAGGAGGATCGCCATGAGTTCGAGGCCACCCTAAGACTACACAGTTAATTCCAGGTCAGCCTGGGCCAGAGTGAAACCCTACCTTGCAAAACCAAAATTAAATTAATTAATTAATTAAAAAAAGAAAAACAAAACTATATATATATATATATATATATATATGAAAAGAACAGAAAAATAAATACTAGCTGTTATTCTCTTTATTGCTATTAATCCCTCCTATGATTATCAGTATGAATTGTTCACTGAGCAAACAGTTATTAAACACTTATGTTACAGGAATGAGCAGGATCAGTATGGGCCCTGCAGTCACACAAGAATGGGAAAAAAGACACTAAGGTAGCAAAGAAAATTACATGAAAATCTCGGATGGTGATCTAAGAAACAGAGGAATGAGACAGGAGGTGAGTTTTACAGGGGTCAGGGAAGGGACAGGGACAACATGACACAGGTAGGTATAAAGGCACGATGGTGGGCTAGCTTTGGCGAGGACAGGAGTCACGAGTACAGAGCACATTAGCCAGGGGTGGTGGGCACGCTTTTAATTCCAGTACTCAGGAGGCAAAGGTAGGAAGATCACTGAGTTCAAGACCACCCTGGGACTACATAGTGAATTCCAGGTCAGCCTGGGCTAGAGGGAAACCCTACCCACCCCCCCCCAAAAAAAAAAAAAAAAAAGCACAGGGTGTATGATCCTACCTCTCTCTTGGCCCAACCGTGGGGGCTGAGCCTCCTCAGTGACCCCTTCAGGGGGTCCAGCAGGTGACACGGGCCGGCTGGGCTGGGGGGTTCCCCCAGGGCTAGGCTCCGTCCCCTTTTGCAGGGACCCTTCCGAATGGCAGCTCTGGTTGCTGTTCTCATCTGTTAGAGCAAAAGCCAACCTGAAGGCTCAACCTGAAGCCTTCTTCAAATCCCAAAACCCTCTAATTCGGGAATCTCCACATACCATTGAGATCCAGCAGGATGAGTGGTCCACTCCCACGGGGACTGGTGCCCCTGCCCCGCCGTTCCCGGCCACGGGATCTCTCTGCCCCACCGCCTGCACGACGGCGCTCCTGGGGGTTAGAGGGATATGGTCAGAGCCAACTGTCTAGACAGTTCTTACGAAGCCCCTCTGTACAAATAAGAACACTGAGGCATGGAGAAAGTGCTGCCCAAAGTGACAAAGGTTATGTATCCTGTGTAAGGTCTTGAACTCTGGTATCTGGACAGGAAACAGGGAGAGGGGGAGAAGGGGCTAATTATCATTACCATGTGTTTTGGCTGCACCACTTGGGTGGCATTTGGATCTCAGAGCAGGACTGGAGGTAGAGGGAAGGAAAAGAAGGGCTTGCCTGAGGTTGTAAGTTGCAAGGCTTGGTGGGGGCGGGACTTTCTCACCTCCTCCTGGGGGTCCACCACAGGTACCCATTTGAAGATTCGAAGGGAAGTATCGCCCACAGTCACCCAGCGCTTCTCCCTGTGGAAGGGGATAAGGGGACTGGGTCAAGTAGGCCTGCCCGCCCTCCTTAGAGCTGGGGGTGCTAGGGTAGGGACAGTTTCACTGATGGGCACAGAGGTAAAAAGACAACCCTGCCAAGCCCAGAGCATAGAAGGGGGCTCCTCTAGAGGGGAAGTAGGACTTGGAACCGTGGCTTTGCTGGCCAGGAGTCAGGCTGGGGGACTCTGGCGAGGCAGATCTCCCGGCATACTTGCAGGGGGAGTGTCAAGGCTTCAGGGGGCGGGGCACAGCTGAGGGCTCCCGCTCTGGGAGGGCACCGCTGGGGACCACGCTTTGTAGAGCTCTGGGAACAGCCAGGGAGAGGGGGACGCAGCCCGGGCGGTCCAGGGCACCGCTGGTGGGCGCGGGCGGCTAGTGAGGGAAATGCAGACGCGCTTGAAGGAGGTGGTTCTGCTGTGTCCGTGGCCCTGGGGCAGCGCTCACCATCTCCGGACCTTCTCGATGGTCGCCATCACCTTCTTGATGTCATCCTTGGCCCGGCTCCGGGTCTCGGCCCGCACCGTCCGACCGGCCATGCTGGCGGGGCTGAGGCCCGGACCGAGACCGCGGCGGGACCGCCTCGGGTCCGGCGGGCTCAGGCTCGGCGCCAGGCCCGGGCGTCGCGCTCTCGGTCGGCCTTCCCTCCCGGAGTGGGCCTCGCCCTCCCTCGCTCCTCAACGCCTCCGCCAGCCCCGCCCCGCTTCCTGCCTCCGTGCCCCGCCCCGGTCCCCCGAGCTGCCCGGGAGGCGCTGGCGGCCGTGCCCCGGCCAGGGCCCGCCCCTCGGGGCCTCGGGACGCGCAGCGCCCCCTGCCCGCTGGCCACCGGGAGATGGAGGCCCGGGCGGTGCGCTCCGACCACATGGGTGCGGGGGTGCACAGGAGGGTCTGTGTCCTGGTGTACGTCCCTGAGATGCTCCGTGTGTGTGCGGCCACCTTTGCCAGGCTGCTTCCACGATGCCCAACTACTCGTTCATTCATTCCACAGTGCTTTCCAGCCACCGGGACGGTGGGAGTGGGTCACACCAACAAGAATGGCCAAAGTAAGCCGGGCGTGGTGGCGTACGCCTTTAATCCCAGCAGGGAGGCAGAGGTAGGAGTGTCACCTAGACTCCGAGGCCACCCTGAGACTACGTAGTGAATTCCAGATCAGACTGAGCTAGACCCTACCTCAAAGAACGAAAAAAAAAAAAAAAAAGAAAAAAGAAAAAGAAAAAAAGAATGGTCATCAAACTAACCAGTTGTGGTGGCGCAGGCCTTTAAACCCAGCCAGTACTTGGGATGCAGAGGTAGGAGGATCACCTGTGAGTTCAAGGCCACCCTGAGACTGCATAGTGAATTCCAGGTCAGCCTGGGCTACAGTGAGACCCTACCTCAAGAAAAAAAGAAAAGAAAAAAATTATGTACATGTATATGTCTAAAATATATATTGGAAAAAAAATCCAGAGTAGAGAGATGGCTTAGCAGTTAAGGTGCTTATCTGCGAACCCTAAGAACTCAGGTTTGATTCCCCAGTACCTACGTAAGCCAGATGCATCTGGAGTTCGTTTGCAATGGCTAGAGGCCCTTGTGTGTCCCTTCTCTCTGTCTCTCTTTCTCGTCCCTCTCAAATAAATAAAATATTTTAAAAATCCAGGTGCTTGCATTTTAGTGGCTGAAGGCACACCCATACACACTCAAATAAATAAATTAATGTTTATTTAAAGAAAACAAGTGTGCCAGTCAACACATATGACTGACATGCCTAATTTGTGCTGTGTGTTTCAGAGTTGTGTGAATTTTCAGCAGGATCATACCCACCATATTCGACAGCATTCTGGAGTCAAACTGTGGAGGTAAAAATCCCAACTCCAGCAAGGTGTGGTGACACACACCTTTAATCCCACCACTCAGGAGGCAGAGGTAGGGGGAGTGCCAGGAGTTCAAGGCCATCCTGAGACTACATAGTGAATTCCAGGTCAACCTGGGCTACAGCAAGACCTTACCTTGAAAAGAAAAGAAAAAAATTCCAACTCTGAGTCTGGGAAGATTGCTCAGTAGGTAAAGGGATTGCTGCACAGGTGTGAACATATGAGTTCTGATATCCAAAACTCACTTAAAGTCCAACAAGGTAGTGCACATCTGTGATCCCAGTGTGCCTCTAGTAGGATGAGAAGCAGAAACAAGAGAAGCTTTAGGCCAGCTGGCCTGGTGCATAAAGCAACAAACAGCAAGAAACCCTGCTTCAGACAAGGTGGAAAGGGAGGACTGACACCCCAAGATGGTGCTCTTATCACACACACATACACACAACAATACACACATGCCCGCACTCACACACGACATATATGCACATCATACACACACATAGTTTTTAAATTTTTAGTTATTTATTTGAGAGTCCACGAGAGAGAGACAGAAAGAATGGGTGTGCCAGGGCTTCCCACTGCTGCAAACATGAACTCCAGACTCCACAGTCTGCATCTGGCTTCACATGGGTACTGGGTAATTGAACCCAGGCTACCAGGCTTTGCAAGCAAGTGCCTTTAACCGCTGGGCATCTCCTCTCCAGCCCAATTTTTTTTGTTACTAACATTTTCTATTTACTCATTAATAAAAAGTGCATAATACAAGCCCTTTACCCCAATCCAAGTACTCAGTAAAAGATTAACAATAAGCCGGGCGTGGTGGCGCACGCCTTTAATCCCAGCACTTGGGAGGCAGAGGTAGGAGGATTGCCGTGAGTTCGAGGCCACCCTGAGACTACATAGCTAATTCCTGAGACCCTACCTCGAAAAACCAAAAAAAAAAAAAAAAAGATTAACAATAATCTCTGGATGGCACAAACTGATTTGTTTGGCAAGATTAAACATTTAAAAACTGTCATTTACATTTAGTACATCACATGACCACTTTTGCTTTTTTAAATTTTTTCTTTCTTTTTTAAATCTTTTATTTATATTTATTTGAGAGACAGAAAGAGGCAGAGAGAGAGAGAATGGGCATGATATTTCGAGGTAGGGTCTTGCTCTAGCCCAGACTGACCTGGAATTCAATATGTATTCTCAGGCTGGCCTCGAACTCATGGCAATCCTCCTACCTTTGCCTCCCGAGTGCTGGGATTAAAGGCATGCACCACCATTCCCAGCTCACTTTTGCTATTAACAAAATAATCAGACATGGTAACAAATACAAAGGAGTTTTTTTAAAAATATATTTTATTTAAGAGAGAAAAAGAGGCAGAGAGAGAGAACAGGCACACCAGGGCCTCCAGCCACTGTAAATGAACTCCAGATGCATGTGCCCCCTTGTGCATCTGGCTTACGTGGATCCTGGAAAATCGAACTGGGATCCTTTGGCTTTGCAGGCCAATGCCTTAACTGCTAAGCCATTTCTCCAGCCCTACAAAGGAGTTTTAATTGAGAAATATGACTACCCCTATCTACTATTGCAACAATAAACTTTACCCACTGTCAAGTCTCTTCATTTCCCTGTCTTCAAGTTGCTGGGGTTTTGTTGTTGCTGTTGTTTTCAAGGTAGGGTCTCACTTCAGCTCAGGCTGGTCTGAAATTCACTCTGTAGTCACAGGGAGGCCTGAAATTCTTAGCGATCCTCTACCTCTCCCTCCCAAGTGCTGGGATTAAAGGCATGCGTCACCAACCACCTGTCCCATATTTATTTTTATTTTATTTATTTGTTTGTTTGTTTGTTTATTATTTTTGTTTGTTTTTCTGAGGTAGGGTCTCACTTTAGCTCAGGCTGACCTGGAAATCACTATGTAGTCTCAGGGTGGCTCAAACTCTCGGCAGTCTTCCTACCTCTGCCTCCTGAGTGCTAGGATTAAAGTCATGTGCCACCAAGCCCAGCCAGATTTTTTTTTTTTTTTTTTAAAGAAAGGCGTGCTGCGCTACCACGCCTGGGCTTTTTTTTTTTTTTTTTTTTAATATTTTTATTTATTTACTTATTTGAGAGAGAGATACAGAAATAGGCAGGGAGAGGGAAAGAGAGAGAGAGGGAGAATGGCAGGGCCAGGGCTTCCAGCCACTGCAAACAAACTCCAGATGCATGTGCTCCCTTGTGCATCTGGCTTATGTGGGTCCTGGAGAATAGAGCCTTGAACCGGGGTCCTTAGGCTTCATAGGCAAGCGTTTAACCGCTAAGCCATCTCTCCAGCCCCCAGATTTATTTTTTTAAAGCTAGCTTTACCAGCAACTGGTGCATGTCCTTGGACAAGTCAGTTTTCTCCATTGCCTCATATATAATGTGGGAGTAAGTTAATGTATGTCCATGATGATGTACTTAGAACAGTGCCTTGCCCATGGTAAATATCAAATATTCACTGTTAGCTGTAGTCCCTGCCAACAGTTTGGCTTCAAGTGTACCTGCTGTACCAGTGAACTTTTTTGTTCTGAAGGCTTGCTCATGGCAACATCTTCACACAGGTCTCAGTCCCTTCACTCACTCACAAACTGCATTATCTGCTGTTGGTTATGGTCTCCTTCATCAGACTGTGAACTCAGGAGACCTAAAACCAAACACGGATCCTCTCTGTTCCAGAGCCCTACACAGAGTATGTGTAGGTGATTTGAATGTGAATGTATGTCCCCCATAGCCTGAGGTGTTTTTGAAAATAGTTTTAAAATTTATTTATTTGAAAGAGAGGCAGACAAAGAGAGAGAAAATGGATGCACCAGGGCCTATAACCACTGCAAATGAACTCCAGATGCATGTGCCACCTTGGGTATCTGGCTTACATAGGTACTGAATGTAGGAATTGAGCCTAGGTCTTTAGGCTTCCCAGGCAAACACCTTAACCATTAAGCCATCTCTCCAAACCACCTAAGGTGCTTTTTTTGTTTTGTTTTGTTTTTTTGAGGTAGGGTCTTGCTCTAGCCCAGTGCTGGGATTAAAGGTGTGAGCCTCCACGCCTGGCTATCTGAGGTATTTTTTTGTTGTTGTTGTTGTTGTTGTTTTCTTGTTTTGTTTTTCAAGGTAGGGTCTCACTCTAGCCCAGGCTGACCTGGAATTCACTATGTAGTCTCAGGGTGGCCTTGAACTCATGACAAGCCTCCTACCTCTGCCTCCCGAGTGCTATGATTAAAGCAGTGTGGCACCACCACACCCGTCTTACCTGAGATATTTTTGATTAAGCTTGAAACTTGAGTTTCCAGCTGGTAAAACCTGCTGGAGGAGGTGTCACTGGGGGCGGATCGTTGAGTCCAGCTGCAAAGGTAGAGATAGAGAGCAGTTTGAGCTCTGGCTGTTGGCGCTTGCTGATGTTGGTTTTTCTCTTTGCTATGGAGGCTTTTATGGAAGTAAGCCAGCTTCTTCCACCATGATGGAACATTCCATGGATTCTGCAAGCCGGAAATAAACCCTTTCTTCCCATAAACTGTTTCTGGTCTGATGTTTGTCCTGCAACTTGAAGGTAACTGCAACAAGGTGCTTGAGAACTAGTTGTGGAGATATATGGGCAGTCTTTTCAGTATCTAGCCAGTGTTAATGAGTTGCTGTTTGGGTGTGACCTGTCTGAAGCATGTTCTCACCTGTGTGAGAATGTAGGCGTGGATACCTTAACCCTTCAGTAGATGGATGTTTGTTTGTTGGGTCTGTTACTAGGCCTGGAAAGGTGAAGTGTCTGTCTCCCTCTTGGTAGGTATGGCAGACAAGGAGAGTGGAAGGCACCCTAACATAGGCAGATAGGCTAGGAGGTGTGTATGTTTTAAGTGCTGCCCCAAGCCAGACCAAGAGGAAGGCCTACACATTCCTGTCGTGTAAAACTGGCACTTTCCCTCTTCTGCTCCCTAGCTTCCCCCAAAGTAGCCCCTTTGTCAACAAGTTCTGGCTCGGGTCACAGCCTAAGTCTCCTTGTCCTCCCAGCGAGTCACAGAGCTGCCATCTAGGCCCAAGGTCCCGTTCACTGTACCGACGACACCTGCCTCCCAACTCTGGCACCTCACCAGCGTAAGCCGCACCGGAGGGTTACTGAGCTCAGGGCCTAGGAATCTTGTCTAAAAGTAGTGGTGGTGGGGAAATGTTTGGGGTCTGGGCTATGATTGGCCGAGCCCGGGCCACGCCCCGGCCCCTTTTCCCCCCTCGCAGGGGGGCTGTGTGTGGAGGGAACTGGGATCAGCCAGGGCCAGCATGAGCCAGAGGGAGGGAAATCTGGGTAAGGGGCTGAGGGATCAGACCTTGGGTCCTGAGGGGAGTAGGAGTCAGAAGGGTCGAAAGCTGGGGTCTGGGTCTCTGCACCACCATCCCCAATCCCGGAGGGGAGCGGCCTGGGCGGGGGAGAACAGTCTCCGGTGTCAGGTAACGTGCGGGTGAGTGGGGAGAAAGGGCAGGCGCAGGCACGGTTTAGAGGAGGCCCGCAGTAGAGGCTCCAGGGCAAGGGCTCGGGGGTTCGATCACCGAGTACACCGGTGAGTACACCATGGGGAAGGACTGAGGTCTGGCTAGGGGCAGGACGCCAGGGTCCTCTCAGAGTATTGGACAGAACCAGGGCTGGGCGTCCGGAGGGAGGGTAGAGTTAGGGAAGGAAGTCTTGGAGTCTGGGGATCCGCTGAAAGTCAGGCTGCTGAGATGCCGGTGGGCATCGGGCGGGAGAGGAAGGCGGGAGTAGCCGGGTCAGGCTCCGGACTACATTCCCTGCATGCACCGGGATCCCTGCACTCTACATCTCGGGAAATGTAGTCCTTTTCCTGTGGAACTGCCCTCGGGCTTGGGCCAGGGAGGCGGGGCGCTGATTCGTTGGTACCACCCAGCCTAGCGTCTCGTGTAAGAAGGGGCATTAGGAGCATCAAGGAGGGAATGGGACTTCAGTCTTCCCTGTCTGTAAACTGGCATTAGAGGCACATTCCACGCCGGGCGTGGTAGGAGGATCGCCATGAGTTCGAGGCCACCCTGAGACTAAATAGTGAATATCAGGTCTGCCCTGGCTAGAGTGAGACCCTACCTCGGAAAAACCAGAAAAAAAGAGGGCACTTTCCAGTGTGACGTTCTGTATCTTGATGATGTTAAATTCCACCAATAGTCATGACGATCCAAGGACGTTGTGAGCCTTGTTCTTACAAGGACTCACTCAGAATAAGGCAGTTGTAAAAGGGCTACTCTGACAAACGGCCTCAAGTTAAAGGAAGAACTGATTTAGAAAGGGGAAATCTAGAGCCTTCACTAAGAAGCAGTGCTTCTTATAAGATTTCAACGGTGATTTTGGGGATAGATGCTTAAGTAGAGAAACTGCTTAACACAGGTCTAGCACCTCACTTTCCCTATGTTGTATCAGGACAGCTTTTGCCTGGTTTGAATGCTAGAGAATCCAAAGCGTAGCCTTCTGGGTTTGGGAAAGAAGAGCCTGTCTGGAAGAGGTGGTTAAAAAGTGAGGTTTGGGCTGCCTTCATTCCTCTCCCTCTCTTTCCCACCAGAAGACCCCCAGGCTGACACCCCAGTCTCACTCCTTCCCCACTTGGAGGCCAAGATCCGCCAGACACACAGCCTTGCCCATCTCCTCACCAAATATGCTGAGCAGCTGCTTGAGGAATATGTGAGTGGTAAAGGGGGGTGCTGTGGAGTGGGGAAGTATAGATCACAGAGGTCCTCCGCCACTCATTTCCTCAATCTCATTCTCAACGGCTAACTTGCTTCTGATCACACAGTAAATTGAAAGACTCTATCAGTGGCCAAAGGATACTCTTGTCTGCTTCAGCTTGAAGGCTCCAGCCTTGGTGTTGGAAATGAGAAGCAGTGTGAGAAATCGAAGCGAATTCTGGTCTGGGAGTCAGGAAACCTGGATTTGGCCTTGGTGTAATCTTGTAACCTCACTGCCATGGGCTGTAAGATGAAGGAACTGAACCACATGAACCGTGAATGCTTCCATTTTGGATGTTCAGAGAGGCCAAGAAAGGGCTTCAATCGAGAATAAGAATTCTATCCCATGGGGGAGACATTAACAGAGGATTGAGATCTGACAGCATGTTTGGTTTGAGCCAAATACAGAAGATTCACTTAAATTACCGTTCTGTAATGGAGGAAGGCTCTAGTTCTGATTCAGAAAGACTAAGGCCTGAAACCTTATGACCTTGGCCAGTAGTGCTAATACTAAAATAGAAACACAGTGGCACATGCCTTTAATCCCAGCACTCTTGAGGCTGAGGTAGGAGGATCACCATGAGTTTGAGGCCAGTCTGGACTATAGAGTGAGTTCCAAGCCAGCCTGGGCTAGGGTAAGACCCTACTTAAAAAAAAAAAAAAAAAAAAAAAGGGGGGGCTGGAGAAATGGCTTAGTGGTTAAGGCGTTTGCCTGCGAAGCCAAGGAATTCTTCAGGAAAGCCAGAAAAGGGGCACATGCATCTGGAGTTTGTTTGCAGTGGCTAGAGGCCCTGGCGTGCCCATTCTCTCTCTGTCTGCGTCTCTTCTATCTCTCTCTCTGTTTGCAAATAAATAAATTTAAAAAAAAAAAAAAAGCCGGGCATGGTGGCGCACTCAGGAAGCAGAGGTAGGAGGATCGTGGTGAGTTCGAGGCCACTCTGAGACTACATAGTGAATTCCAGGTCAGCCTGAACTAAAAAAAAAGAAGAAGAAGAAAAAAAAAAAAAAAAAAAAGAGGCCTGTCCTGGTGGTGTGCACGCTGTTAATCCCAGCATTTGGGAGGCTGAGGTGGATGGATTTTTGTGAATTCCAGGAATCCTGAGACTACATAGTGAATCCCAGGTCAGCCTGGCCTAGAGCAAGACCCTTCCTTATGAAAGCAAAAAAGAAAAGAAAAAGCAATGTCAGGGGGTGGGGAGGTAGCTCAATGGTTAAAGGTTCTTCCTTGGGCAGGTGTGGTGGTGCATGCCTTTAATCTCATCACTCAGGAGGCAGAGGTAGGATGATTCAAAATCTGAAAACCAAAAAAAAGAAAGGAGGAAAGAAAATTCTTCCTTGAAAAACCTGACAGCCTGGGTTTGATTCCTCAGTACCCAGGTAAAGCCAGATGCACAAAGTGGTGCATACGTCTGGAATTTTTTTTTAATTTTATTTATTATTATTTTTTTGAGAGAGAGATACAGAAATAGGCAGGAGAGAGAGAGATAGATAGATAAAGAGAGAGAGAGAGGGAGAGAATGGGTGCGCCAGGGCCTCCAGCCACTGCAAACAAACTCCAGATGCATGCACCCCCTTGTGCATCTGGCTTATGTGGGTCCTGGAGAATCGAGCCTCAAACCGGGGTCCTTAGGCTTCATAGGCAAGCGTTTAACCGCTAAGCCATCTCTCCAGCCCATACGTCTGGAATTTGTTTGCAGCCCTGGCATGTCCATGCCCATACTCTCACTCATTTCTCTCTCTCTCTCTTTTTTTTTTTTTTGAAGTAGGGTCTCACTCCAGTCCAGGCTGACCTGGAACTCTCTGTAGCTCTAGGCTGGCCTTGGTCATCCCACCTGGCCTAAAAGTTGTGAGTTTTTGTTTGTTTGTTTGTTTGTTTGTTTTGGTTTTTTTAAATTAATTAATTTATTTTTGGAGAGAGACATAGAGAGGACAGAGAGGGAGGAGACAGAGAATGGGCACGCCAGCAGTCTCTCAGCTGCTGTGAACGACATCCAGATGCCTGCACCCCCTTGTGGGCAAGTGTGGCATTGCGCCCTTGCATCACTTTGCATCTGGCTAAACATGGGACCTGGAAATTGGAACCGCTGGAAATTGGAACCGGGTTCTTAGGCTTAGGAGGCAGGCGCCTTAACCGCTAAGCCATCTCTCCAGCCCTTTTTTGTTTTGTTTTGTTTTGTTTTGTTTTGTTTTGTTTTGTTTTTTTCGAGGTAAGGTCTCACTCTGGCCCAGGCTGACCTGGAACTCACTCTGTATTCTCAGGGTGGCCTCGAACTCCCAGCGATCCTCCTACCTCTGCCTCCCAAGTGCTGGCATTAAAGGTGTGTGCCACCACGCCCCATCTTTTTGTTTTTTTGAGGTAAGGCCTCATTCTAGCCCAGATTGACTTAGAGTTCACTATGTAGTCTCAGGGTGGCCTCAAACTCATGGTGATCCTCCTACCTCTGCCTTCCAAGTGCTGGGATTGAAGGTGTGTACCAACACACTGGCTAACCGCATTTTTTCTTTTTCTTTTCTTTTCTTTTTTTTTTTTTGGAGAGACAGAGAGAGAGAAAGAGAGAGAGAATGAGCACACTTGAGCCTCTAGCTGCTGCAAAGAAACTCATGTGCCACCTTGTTCATCTGGCTTACATGGGTCCTGGGGAAATGAACCGGGGTCCTTTAGCTTCGCAGGCAAACGCCTTAACCGCTAAGCCATTTCCCCAGCCCCAGCCCTTGTTTTTTGAGGTAGGGTATCACTTTAGTTCAGGCTAATCTGGAATTCACTATGTAGTGTCAGGGTGGCCTTGAACTCATGGTGATCCTCCTACCTCTGCCTCCCCAGTGCTTGGATTAAAGGCATGCACCATCACACCCTGCTAAAAAGTTTTAGTTTTTTTTTTTTTTTTTTTTTTTGGCAGGGTCTTGATCTAGCCCAGGCTGACCTGGAATTCACTATGTAGTCTCAGGGTGGCCTTGAACTCACGGCGATCCTCCTACCTCTGCCTCCCAAGTGCTGGGATTAAAGGCGTGTTAAAAAAATAAAATAGCAACGGAACAATTATGACAGTGGATAGTAGGATAATACACTACCTAGATTTGTAGTCCTACTAACTTTGGTTCAAATGCAGTTCTGCCACTTATTGGATTGAGTAACCCAAGTCAAGTCACTTTTCTACTTTTCTTTTTCTTTTTCTTTTTTTTTTGGTTTTTCGAGGTAGGGTCTCACTCTAGCCCAGGCTGACCTGGAATTTACTATATAGTCTCAAGATGGCCTTGAACTCACCGCCATCCTCCTACCTATTCCTCCCCAGTGCTGGGATTAAAGGCGTGTGCCACCACGCCCCGCTCCCTTTTTAAATTTTTGACAGCCCTTTCAGGAGAGACTTATCATTTGCAAGATGAAGAAACTGAGGCTCCCTGAAAGGGGTGGAGGTCTATTAAGGGTGGACGAGCCCCGACCCTGGTCCCAGGAGTCCCACTGACCGGTGGCCATGTCTCTGCAGGTGCAACACCAGGGAGACCCCTTTGGGCTTCCGGGCTTCTCACCGCCACGGCTGCCAGTGGCCGGCCTGAGCGCCCCGGCCGCGGGCCACGCGGGACTGTCGCTGCCCGAGCGGCTGCGGCTGGACGCGGCGGCGCTCGAGGCGCTGCCCGCGCTGCTGGATGTCGTGCGCCGCCGCCAGGCAGAACTGAACCCGCGCGCCCCGCGCCTGCTGCGGTGCTTGGAGGACGCGGCGCTCCAGGCCCGGGCCCTGGGCGCCGCGCTGGACACCGTGCTGGCCGCGCTAGGCGCCGCGGTCCCAGGGCCCCGGCCGCAGCCCCCCGCCGCCGCCGTCGCCGCCAACTCCGCCGCGGGAGTCTTCTCGGCCAAGGTGCTGGGGCTCCACGTGTGCAGCCTCTACGGCGAGTGGGTGAGCCGCACCGAGGGCGACCTGGGCCAGCTGGTGCCCGGGGGTCCCGCCTGAGAGCGGCGCTGGCAAGGCTGTGCGCCCCCTTCTCTCGGGGCTCTTTAACTCTGCGTTTCTGTCAGCGTCCATTTGTACTCTCTCTCTCTCTCTCTTTTTCTCTCTCTCTCTGGGCTTCCATGTCCCCACAGAACTGTGCCCACAGTTCTACGCATTTTCTCTTCTCGAACCCCTTTACGTCTCTGGGGGCCTCTCTGGTCTCTCCCCATCTTTCGTTTTCCCTTGGCTCATGTGAGCGTGTGTACATCTCAGCCTCACTTCATGGAGGTGACGCTTTGTATCTGCTTCTCTCCTTCCCTGTCTTTGTCCTTTTTTGCCTAGAAGAGTGCCTGCTGGTCCCTGGTGGCAATGGTCATCTACTTCCAGGGTCATCCTACCTGCTGTGCTCACTTTCCCCACTAGCTCCTTTGGGCCCTGTCCCTCTCCCTTTGCTGTTTCACAGCTCCCAGCCCTACCCTGATCCATAAAGAGAGAACACAAGCAACACTTTAGGAGAGTTTTATTTGAAAATAAATTAAATTTTTGTAAATAAAATGTTTAAAAATAAAACTACAATTATTTGTAAGTAGTTGTTACAAATGGCAGATTTGACAATAGGATCCTTAAAGTACAGGGTGGTCCCTCCACTTACCCAAAAGGCACAGTATAAATAAATTCATCACAAACCCAGGCCAGGGATGCTGCCTGTCAGTCCTGAACAGGAAGTGAGCGTGTCCTGAGCAGGAAACAGATGCAGCCTGACGTCTAGTGGCAGCAGCTGGAAGAACTCTCACTCATCAATAAGTCACAGTCGGGTGTAGTGGTGCAGGCCTTTATTCCCAGCACTTGGGAGGCAGAGGTAGGGGGATCACCATGAGTTCGAGGCCACCCTGAGAGTACAGAGTGCATTCCAGGTCAACTTAAGCTAGAGTGAGACCCTACCTCAAAAAACAAACAAAAAAAAAAAAAAAAAAAAAAAGAGAAGAAGTCAGAGAGTAGACAAGGGGAGGAATTAATTAACTCTAACAAGAAGGAGGCCTCTGCTCAGAAAGGCCAGATCTTCACACAGGAAGTGAGGTAGACAGAGAAAGGAAGGCAGCTTCTGGTCTTCCCAAAAATTACTAGAAGGGTCTCAGGGCAAGCCCAGAACAAAGACCACCTGTCTGTCCTCTCCTTAGAGTAGCTCATGAAGCCTCTTCAGAGGGGCTCTTCTTTCCAACCAGAAAATAGGAAAGCCAGTACCATTGGCTTGGTGATCCAGGGAACCCCACTCAGATCTGGAAGGAAGGCAGTGGTTTTGGCAGGAAGGTCCAGGAAATCACAAGGCCCATAGATCGTGGGTGCAGCAATTTCTCTAGCCCACAAGAAAAGCAAAAAAGTGCAGCTCCTAACAGGAAGGCCTGCCCCTCTATGCTGGGTATTTGGCCTTGAGCAGGGCCAAGTCCCTTACAGCCCGGTCTGTCCAGTGACCATATTCCCGGGTCACTATGTAGCCTCGACATTTCCTCTCAAAAGCTGAGGCCCCAAAAGGAACAAGGCCCAGGGTATCCTCTTCTGGAGGGATAGGCAGCCCTAAAGCAGTCATGATGGCAGCCATGTTGCCCAGTAGGCCTTGAGCCCTCAGTCTTGCAGCTCCTAGCTGGGCCAGCAGGATGGGACTGCCAGGATTCAGGTCACTCTGGTCATCCCCTACAAGCTGGAGGTGCTGGGATAAAGCCAGGAAGGCTCCCTGAGCACGGCTCAGTCGTTCCACATCGTCCAGGGCATGCCAGATCCTGAAGGAGACAGCAGCTGGAGGCAGGCTGCTAAGCTGAAGCTCAGGGGCTGAAAAGCCAGGGTCACTGAAGGGGCTGCCCTGGTACTGGAGCTGCATGAGTGACAGACACAAACAGAAGTAAGGGGACCAAAGGAATGTCTGAGATACTAGGTTTGGGACTCTGACACTGGCATCTTCCCACAGGGAGCCACCATTCACCACCCCTCAGGCGCTGGAGGGCTGTTCTAAGAGAGCTAGGGCATTATAGACCACCTGCCCTCTGCTCCAACTGTGCAACATTGACTCCCAAGAATCCAGAATTCCACATGGTGGTGTCACTGTAACAATCCGAAATAATACACATAAAGCATTTAACACTGTATGTGACATGCAGTAAGGAGGTGAAAGCCATCATTAAGTAATCATATTGTAAGTATCAGTGAATTCTGTAGTATTTTATTTTCTAAAAATATTTTTAATATTTTATAAATTTTATCATGATTTCTTTTTATTTATTTATTTTTATTTGAAGGTAGGGTTTCACGCTAGCCCAGGCTGACCTGGAATTCTCTATGTAGTTTCTTTTTTTTAATATATATATATATTTTTTTATTTTTATTTTTTTGGAGAGAGACAGAGCGAAGGAGAGGAAGACAGAGATGGTCGCACCAGCAGCATCTCAGCTGCTCTGAACAAAATCCAGATGCATGCGCCCCCTTGTGGTCAAGTGTGGCATTGCACCCTTGCGTCACTGCATCTGGCTAAACGTGGGACCTGGAGATTGGAACTGCTGGAGGCAGGTGCCTTAACCGCTAAGCCATCTCTCCAGCCCTCACTATGTAGTTTCAGGGTGGCCTCAAGCTCATGGTGATCCTCCTACCTCTGGCTCCCAAGTGCTACGATTAAACGCGTGAGCCACCACGCCTGACTCTGATTTCCTTTTTTTTTTTTTTTGGTTTTTGCAAGGTAGGGTCTCACTCTGGTCCAGGCTGACCTGGAATTCACTATGTAGTCTCAGGGTGGCCTCGAACTCTCGGCGATCCTCCTACCTCTGCCTCCCGAGTGCTGGGATTAAAGGCATGCGCCACCACACCCGGCTCTGATTTCCTATTTTTAAATGTTTCATTTATTTATTTGAGAAGGAGAGAAAATGGGCATACCAGGGCCTCTAGCCACTGAAAACAAACTCCAGATGCATACCCCATCTTTGCATCTGGCTTTACATGGGTCCTGGGGAATTGAACGTTGGTCCATATGCTTTGCTGGCAAAGTGCCTTACCACTGAGCCATCTCTCCAGTCCCATATTTTTTGTTCTTTTTTTTTTTTTTTTTAGTTTTTCGAGATAGGGTCTCACTCTAGCCCAGGCTGACCTGGAATTCACTATGTAGTCTCAGGGTGGCCTTGAACTCATGGTGATCCTCCTCTCCTACCTCTGCCTCCCAAGTGCTGGGATTAAAGGCATGCGCCACCACACCTGGCTTCTTTCTCTCTCGTTCAAATAAATAATTTTTTTTTTGCCAGACCCTACCTCGAAAAAAAAAAAAAAAAAAAAAAAGAAAGAAAGAAAGAAAGAAAGAAAGAAGAGAGAGAGAGAGAAAGGGGGAGAGAGAGAGAGAATGGGTCCACCAGCCACTACAAACGAACTACAGATGCATGTGCCACCTTGTTCATCTGGCTTACATGGGTCTTAGGGCATCGAACCTGCGTCCCCTTTGGCTTTGCAGGCAAACACCTTAACCACTAAGCCATCTCTCCAGCTCTCCCCCGCTTTTTTTTTTTTTTTTTTTTTTTTTTTGAGGTAGGATCTTACTCTAGCCCAGGCTGTCCTGAAATTCACTATTTAGACTCAGGCTGGCCTCCAACTCATGGTAATCCTTCTACCTGTGTCTTCCAAGTGCTGGGATTAAAGGCATAAGCCACCATGCCTGGTTTTCCATAAAATATTTTTATTTATTTCTGAGAAAGCAAGAGAGAAAGCACCAGTGCTAGAAACAAACTCCAGACGTGTGTGCCACTTTTTGCATCTGGCTTTATGCAGTTACTGAGGAACTGAACCTGATAGGTTTTGCAAGCAAGTGTGTTTAACCACTGAGCAATCTCCACAGCCCTACTGTGATATTTTATAAGTTCAAGTATATTACAAAAATGTAGCTGGGCATGGTGGCACACTCCATCAATCCCAGCACTCAGAAGGCAGAGGTAGGAGGATCACTGTGAGTAGGAGGCCACCCTGGGGCTACATTTTTAATTCCAGGTCAGCCTGGTCCAGAGTGAGGCCCTACCTTGTAAAAACAAAACAAAACAAAAAAAAAAAAAAAAGAAAAAGAGTAATTACAAGGCTGAGGAAAGGGCTTAGCGGTTAAGGTGTTTGTCTGCTAAGCCCAAGGACCCTGGTTCGATTCCCCAAGACCCACGTAAGCCAGGTGCACAAGGGGGTGCATGAGTCTGGAGTTTGTTTGCAGAGGCTGGAGGCCCTGGCGTGCCCATTCTCTCTCTCTCTCTCTCTCTCAAATAAATAAAATAAAATATTTAAAAATGTAGTTACTGCTGCGTGTGGTGGTGCATGCCTTTAATCCCAGCCCTCAGAGGCAGAGGTAGGAGGATCGCTGTGAGTTCAAGGCTAGCCTGCAACTACAGAGTGAGTTCCAAGTTAGCTTGGGCTAGAGCGAGAACCAACTTCAAAAAAAAAAAAAAATGTAGGGCTGGAGAGATGGCAGTGATTCGCCAGGTCCCATGTAAGCCAGATGCATATGGTGGCACATGCATCTGGGGTTCGTTTGCAGTGGCTAGAGGCCCTGGCGTGCCCATTCTGTCTCTCTCTCTATCTGTAATAAATAAATAAAAAATAAAATCTTAAAAAAAAAAAAAAGAAAGTAGTTACAGTCCAGGCATAGTGGCACACTTCTTTAATTCCAGCACTTGGGAGGTTGAGATAGGAGGATCACTATGGGTTTGAGGACAGCCTGGGCTACAGAGTGAGTTCCAAGCCAGCCTCAGCTAGAGTGAGGTCCTGCTTCAAAAAAGATAAATAAATTTAATCCCAGCACTTGGGAGGCAGAGGTAGGAGGATTGCTGTGAGTTCAAGGCCACCCTGAGACTACATAGTGAATTCCAGGTTAGCCTGAGCTAAAGTGAGACACTACCTTGGAAAACCAAAAAAAGATAAATAAGAGCCTGGTATAGCTTACGCCTTTAAACCCAGCACCCAGGAGTCAGAAGTAGGAGGATTGCTGTGAGTTTGAGGCCATCCTGAGAATACAGAGTGAATTCCAGGTCAGCCTGGGTTAGAGTGAGACCCTACCTTGAAAAACAAAACAAAACAAAAAAAAGATAAATAAACAAAATATACTATACTTACAGAAGCTGGACATGGTGGTGCCTGCCTTTAATCCCAGCACTCGGGAGGCAGAGGTAGGAGAATCGCCATGAATTTGAGGCCACCCTGAACTACATAGTGAATGGTCAGCCTGGGCTAGAGTGAGACCTTACCTCAAAAAAAAAAAAAAAAAAAAAAAAATTTACTTACAGCCCATTGTTTCTTATTTATAATATATAGTTGTCTATATTCTTACCTGCACAAAATCTTTATTTATTTATTTATTTATTTATTTATTTATTTATTTATTTATTTTATTTTTTTGAGGTAGAGTCTCACTCTAGCCCAGGCTGACCTGGAATTCTCTATGTAGTCTCAGGGTGGCCTCTAATGCACCATGATCCTCCTACTTCTGCCTCCCAAATGCTGGGATTAAAGGCATACATCTGGCTCTATTTATTTTATTTATTTTTATGAAAGAGAGAGAGAATTAGTGTGTCAGGGCCTCCAGCCACTGCAATCGAACTCCAGATGTGTGCTCCACCTTGTGCTCATGCATGACCTTGCACATGTGTCACCTTTTGCATCTGGTTTATGTGGGATCTGGGAAATGGAACCTGGGTCCTTAGGCTTCACAGGCAAGTGCCTTAACTGCTAAGCCATCTCTCCAACCCTTAAAAAATTTTTTTTTTTGGAAAAAAATTTTTTTTTGAGACAAGGTCTTCTTCCAATGTAAAACTCACAATGCTCCCTTCTCCTGAGTGCTGGGCTAACAGATGTCACCATTACACCAAAATTGACACATTGACTATAGAATCTTTTTTTGCATGTGTATATGTGTGTGATGAATGTATGTATGTTCTTATATGTGCAGGACAGTAATGTGTAGGTACATGTACATGTGTGTATTGCCCCTCATTTTACATGAGTGCTAGGGATCTGAACTCAGGTCCTTATGATTGTATGGAAAGCACTTTTAAAATATCTTTTTTTTTTTTTTTTTTTTTTTTTTTTTTTTTTTTGGTTTTGTGAGGTAGGGTCTCACTCTGGTTCAGGCTGACCTGGAATTAACTATGTAGTCTCAAGGTGGCCTTGAACTCACGGCAATTCTCCTACCTCTGCCTCTCGAGTGCTGGGATCAAAGGTGTGCGCCCAGCTTAAAAATATCTTTTTTAAAATTTGTATTTATTTGGGCTGGAGAGATGGCTTGGCAGTTAAGGCACATGCCTGCGAAGCCTAAGGACCCCAGTTCGATTCTCCAGGTCCCACGTAAGCCAGATGCACCAGGGGGCGCACGCATCTGGAGTTTGTGTGCAGTGGCTAGAGGCCCTGGTATGCCCATTCTCCCTCTCCCTCTCTTTCCCTCTCTCTGTCTCTAGTAAATAAATAAAAATAAAATCTTTAAAAAAATTTTGTATTTATTTGAGAGGGAGGGAGGGAGAGAAAGAGAGAATGGGCATACCAGGGACTTCCAGACACCGCAAATGAACTCCAGACACATTGTGCACCTTGTGCATATGGCTTACTTGGGAATTGAACCTGGATCTTTTGGCTTTGCAGACAAATGTCTTAGCCATTAAGCCATATCTCCAGCCCAGCAAGCCGTTTTATGTATTTACTTGCAAGCACACAGAGAGAAGAAAGGGAGTACCAGGGCCTCCAGCTGCTGCAAATGAACTCTAGATGCAAAGACACTTTGTGCATCTGGCTTTATGTGAATACTGGGGAATTGAACTTGGGTCATTAGACTTTGCAGGCAAGTGTCTAAACTGCTGAGCCATCTCTCTAGACCCTTTTTTTTCTGTTTCTTGAGTCTCATGTATCCTAAGCTGGTCTTGAACATGCTATGTAGCCAAGGATGACCTTGAACTCCTGATCCTCCTCAATCCATCTCCTGTATGCTGGGATTACCAGTAATTTATTTACTTATTTGCACTTGTGTGTGTGTGCATGGATGCACTAGGATCTCTTGCCTGTCTGGTTGTATGTGGGTGGCTGGGAAATTGAACCTGGGCTGCCAGGCTTTGCAAGTAAGTGTCTTTGACCACTGAGCCATCTCCCCAGCCCCAGAACCTTGTTTTCTTTCTTTCTTTCTTTCTTTCTTTCTTTCTTTCTTTCTTTCTTTCTTTCTTTCTTTCTTTCTTTTTAGAGAGAGAGAGGGGAGAGAGAATTGGCCTGTCAGGGCCTCAGCCACTGCAATGGAATTCCAGACGCTTGCACCACCTAGTGGGCATGTGTGATCTTGTGCTTGCCTCACCTTTGTGCGTCTGACTAACATGGGATCTGGAGAGTCAAACATGGGTCCTTAGGCTTCTCAGGCAAGCGCCTTAACTGCTTAGCCATCTCTCCAGCCCTGTCTTCAATTTTACTTATTTGTGAGAAGAGAGAGACAGAGAGTGAGAATGTGCCAGGACCTCTTGGTACTGTAAGCAAACTCCAGATACATGAACCTACGGCTTTCCATAGGTATTAGGGCTTGCAAGCAAGCACATTTAACTGCTTAGCTACTTCTCCATCCCAATCCCAATACGTAGAATCTTTTTATTTTATTGGATTAATTAACTTATTTATTTATCAGAGACAGAGAGAGGGAAAGACAGAGAGGGAGAATGGGCACGCCAGGGCCTCTAGCCACTGCGAACGAACTCCAGATGCATGCATCCCCTTGTGCATCTGGATTACATGGGACCTAGAGAATCGAACTGGGGTCCTTAGGCTTTCACAGGTTATGTGCCTTAACTGCTAAGCCATCTCTTCAGCCCTAGAATCCTTTTTTGTCACTTGTTTTTTGAGGTAGAGTCTCACTCTAGCCCAGGCTGACCTGGAACTCATTCTGTAGTCTCAGGCTGGCCTGGAACTCATGGTGATTATCCTCCTACCTCTGCCTCCTGAGTGCTTAGATCAAAGACACACCCACACCCGATGCTTAGAATCTTAATGCACATTGATACATCACCTAGTCCCGTATTTCCATTTTACAGGTGGAGAAACTGAGGCTTAGGGTACCCAAGGCTATGTAGGGAATAGTGTTAGAACATAGATTGTGTAACTTCCTATTGATATAAAGTGCAGTACAGTGAAAGAGCTGCAAACTTCAGGCTCCAGGACAGCAGACATGTGATTTGGGAAGGGGTGGAGCTAAGATAGTTCAATGAGATCCCTGCTTGAGACAGACATTCATCTTCAAAATGGGAACAAGCTGGGCATGGCTCACACTTTTAATACCAGCAGAGGTGGGAGGATCAACTTGAGTTTGAGGCTAAGCCTGCCTAGTGTACATAGAGTTCCAGGCCAGCCTGGGCTAGAGTGAGACCTTGACTCAGACACACACACACACACACACACACACACACATACACACACCAGCACCACATGGGCCAAACAAAAAACATTTGTGGGTTCAGGCCCATCAAGCAGGCGCGAAGCTTACCTCTGTACAGTGGATGGAAAAAAAGAGGGAGGAGCTTATTCCACAGGCCTGGTTTCAGATCCTAACACTGCCAGTATCTGGGAGAATGGATGACTGGCCCAAGGTCACCTAGCCATCAGTGAAAATGTTGAAGTGAATGTGTCTCTGGTGGAGTCCCTGTGTCTCAGGCCCACAGAGGAATCTCCTGGACTTGCCCTGCCATGCTGACCCTGTCAGTGCTCTCTCCCTGGACTCTGGGTTGAGCCCAGCATCACTTACATAAGTCTGCAGCAGTGTAGATGTATTCTTCTGCATGTAGAGGGCCAGGCTGTAGGCTTGACTGATGGGCTCTGCTGGGGAGATGGGGGTCGCAGGACTGAGGAGTAGCAACAACAGGCTCAGTAAGCAGAGGGGTCCTGGCAGAGGACATGAAAGGTCAGCACCAAATCCCTGACACTGCCTGCTCACTCACTCACTCACTCACTCATTCATTCATTCCAACAACTCTTTCAAACAGTATAGCCCCTGTGGCCAGCCATAGTTTGTCTATTCAAGTTAGGGCAAAACTCACCTGGTAGGCAGATTGTTTCCAGCTCAGAACTCCAAGTTTCTTTGAATTCCAGACTCAGGTATTCTGTTTTCAATTCTCTCTCTCTCTCTCTCTCTCTTTCTTTTTTTTTTTTTTTTTTTTTTTTTTTTTTTTCGAGGTAGGGTCTCACTCTAGTCCAGGCTGACCTGGAATTCACTCTGTAGTCTCAGGGTGGCCTCGAACTCACGGCTATCCTCCTACCTCTGCCTCCCGAGTGCTGGGATTAAAGGGGTGTGCCACCACGCCCGGACAATTTTCTCTTTTTTGGGGGTTGGGGGTAGAGTTTCACTCCAGCCCAGGTTGACCTGGATTTCTCTATGTATGTATTCTCAGGCTAGACTTGAACTCACAGTGATCCTCCTACCTCTGCCTCCCTAGTGCTGGGATTAAAAGGGTTCTGCACCACCACATCTGGCATTTTTTTTTTTTTTTTTTTTGAGGTAGGGTCTCACTCTAGTTCAAGTTGACCTGGAATTCACTATGTAGTCTTAGGGTGGCCTCGAACTCATAGCAATCCCCCTACCTCTGCCTCCCAAGTGCTGGGATTATAGGTGTGCACCACCACACCCAGTTCTTTTTTTCTTCTTTTTGAGACAGCATATCACTATGTAGCCCAGGTTGGCCTAGAACTCTTGGTCGTCTTGCCTCTGCCTCTCTAGTGCTGGGATTACAGGACTGTGCCACCATGCTTAGCTATGTGTTTCTTACCCTAAATGCTCGTTACAAGGATATTCCCATTGTGACAATTCATCTGGTTATACAAGAATTACTTGATTTGTATATTTTTTAGTACATTTGTTACTTTTTAAATATTTATTTTGTTTTATTTGAGAGAGGGAGGGGAGCAAAGGCAGATAGAGAGAGAATGGGCATGCCACAGCCTTCAGCTGCTGCTAAGGAACTCCAGATGCATGCACCACCTTGTGCATCTGGCTTATGTGGGTCCTGGGTAATCGAACCTGGGTCCTTTGGCTTTGTAGGCAAGTGCCTTAACTGCTAAGTCATCCACCCTACCCCAATTTTTTACTTTTTTTTTTTTTTTTTTTTGGTTTTTTGCAAGGTAGGGTCTCACTCTGGTCCAGGCTGACCTGGAATTCACTAAGTAGTCTCAGGGTGGCCTCGATCTCTTGGCGATCCTCCTACCTCTGCCTCCCAAGTGCTGGGATTAAAGGCGTGCGCCACCACGCCCGGCCTACTTTTTTTTTTTTGTTTTGTTTTTCGAGGCAGGGTCTCACTCTGGCCCAGGCTGACCTGGAATTAACTATGTAGTCTCAGGGTGGCCTTGAACTCATGATGATCCTCCTACCTCTGCCTCCCGAGTGCTGGGATTAAAGGCGTGTGCCACCACGCCCTGCCAATTTTTTACTTTTAAAATTATTTTATTTATTTTTTGGAGAGAGACACAGAGAGAGACAGACAGAGAGGGAGAAGGAGACAGAGAATGGGCGCACCAGCAGTCTCAGCAGCTGAGAACGAAATCCAGATGTGTGCACCCCCTTGTGGGCAAGTGCGGCATTGCACCCTTGCCTCACTTTGCATCTGGCTAAACATGGGACCTGGAGATTGGAACCCGGTTCTTAGGCTTAGCAAGCTGGTGCTTTAACCACTAAGCCATCTCTCCAGCCCCCAATTTTTTACTTTTAATAAAAACTTTCAAACAATCAAAGATTTATCTAGAGTGGAACTGCTTGTCCCCTTCCTCCCACTGCTGCCACTTCAGCCTGAGCCCCATCACCTTTCTTCTCCCTGGTCTTTCTCCACCTGTGTCCTCCCTGTGCAGGCCTCCATGTCCAAGCATGCTCCGCCCCTTCCCTGACGTTTGCATGACTCCCCAGTCATTCAGAGTAAAATCCAAATCCCACAATGTGGCTCGAAAAGGTTCTGTGCTTGGGCACTGGCTTTCTTTCTTTCTTTTTTGATTTTTAAAAATATTTTTATTTACATTTAGAGAGAGAGAGATAAAGAGACAAAGAATGGGGGCACCAGAGCCTCTTGCCACTGCAAGAAAACTCTAGATGCATGTGCCATTTTGTGTATCTGGCTTTACATGGGTACTGGGGAATCAAACCTGGGTCCTTTGGCTTTGCTAGCAAGCACCTTAATGGCTAAGCCAGCTCTACAGCCCTTTCTTTCTTTTTTGAAATAGAATTTCATGTAGCCTAGGTTGGCCTCAAACTCACTATGTAGCTGGGGAATTGAACCCAGGCCTTCCGGCTTTGCAAGCAAGCACCTTTATCCACTGAGCTAACTCTCCAGCTCTATTATATATAGCACCTTAACTGCTAAGCCATCCCTCTAGTATAATTAAAATTATACTCTTATATCCGCTCTCCCTTGCCCCCAATCCACTGAGGGCCCTCCTCAGTGGGGTTATTGGTGCTCTCCATGGGGTCATGAATGCATCAGTCAGTCTCCGTGGGGGCAGGAGACAATGCCACAGGACACTCCTTTCCACACTATGGTTCTTACAATCTTTCTGCCCCCACCACAGCTGTGTGTTTTCTAGGCAAACCAACTGAGCTACATCCTCAGCCACCAGCCTTCCTTTTACTCTTTATTTTATTTTATTTTATTTTATTTTATTTTTGGAGAGAGACACAGATAGAGACAGAGAGAGAGGGGAGAGGAAGACAGATAGAGATGGGCGCACCAGCAGTGTCTCAGCTGCTGCGAATGAAATCCAGATGCGTGCGCCCCCTTGTGGTCAAGTGCATCATTGCACCCTTGCGTCACTTTGCATCTGGCTAAACGTGGGACCTGGAGATTGGAACTGCTGGAGATTGCAACCAGGTTTCTTATGCTTAGGAGGCAGGCGCCTTAACCGCTAAGCCATCTCTCCAGCCCTACTCTTTATTTTGAAATAGAGTCTCATTAAGTTGCTCAGGCTGGCCTTCAACTTTCCATCCTCCTGCTACCTCGGCCTCCTGAGTGCTGGGATTACAGGCATGTGTCACCAGACCCTGCCGGTTTTCAATTTGAATACACACTGCCAAACTGTCCTCTCAAAGGTCTGGTCTGGTTTATGTTCCCACCAAAGGAGTAAGGGTCAGAGACTAGCAGAACTCCTTGTCACCAGCCAGGGTGTAAGGAAAGGCAAATATCGGACAATTTCCTTATTTACCCTATATCACTGAGTCCTCAGAAGTTCAGAACAAGTGAACTGAAGATTGAAAGTGAGGGCTGGAGAGATGGCTTAACGGTTAAGGCACTTGCCTGCGAAGCCTGAGGACCTACGTATGATTCTACAGATCCCATGTACACTAGATGTACATGACGTCGCATGTATCTGGAGTTCATTTGCAGTGGCTGGAGGCTCTGGTACGCCCATTCTCTCTCATAAATAAATAAGTAAATAGGGCTGGAGAGATGGCTTAGCGGTTAAGGCACATGCCTGTAAAGCCTAAGTAACCCCGTTTGATTCTCCAGGTCCCACGTTAGCCAGATGCACATGCTGGCTCATGTGTCTGGAGTTTGTTTGCAGTGGCTAGAGGCCCTGGCACGCCCATTCTCACTCTCTCTCTCTCTCCCTTCCTCCCTCTCTCTGTCTCTAATAAATAAATAAAAATAAAATCTTTTAAAAAATAAGTAAATAAATAAATTTTTTAAAAAGAAGGTTTAGCCGGGCGTGGTGGTGCACGCCTTTAATCCCAGCACCCGGGAGGCAGAGGTAGGAGGATCGCCGAGAGTTCAAGGCCATCCTGAGACTACATAGTTAATTCCAGGTCAGCCTGGACCAGAGTGAGACCCTACCTCGCAAAACCAAAAAAAAAAAAAAAAAAAAAGAAGGTTTGAGAGGGGGAGGGGTATGATGGAGAGTGGAGTTTCAAAGGGGAAAGTGGGGGGAGAGAGGGAATTATCATGGGATATTGTCTACAATTATGGAAGTTGTCAATAAAAAAATAAAAAAATAAAAAGAAGGGGCTGGAGAGATGGCTTAGCAGTTAAGGCGTTTGCCTGCAAAGCCAGAGGATCCCGGTTCGATTCTCCAGGACCCACATAAACCAGATAGACAAAGGGGCGCATGCATCTGGAGTTCATTTTTGCAGGGGCTGGAGGCCCTGACACACCCATTCTCTCCCTTTCTCCCTCTCTCTCTGCCTCTTTCTCTCAAATAAATAAATAAATAATTAAATAAATAAAACATAAAAAGGTAAAAAAGAGGGCTGGAGAGATGGCTTAGCGGTTAAGGTGCCTGCCTGCTAAGCCTAAGATCCTGGTTCCAATCTCCAGGTCCCACATTTAGCCAGATGCAAAGTGATGCAAGGGCGCAATGCCGCACTTGACCACAAGGGGGCGCACACATCTGGATTTTCTTCACAGCAGCTGAGAGACTGCTGGCGGGCCCATCTCTGTCTCCCTCTCCCTCTCTGTCTGTCTCTCTCTGTCTCTTTCCAAAAATAAAATTTTTTTAAAAAATTAAAAAATATTTTAAAGAAAGAAAAGAAAAAAAGCTGGGCATGGTGGCACACATCTTTAATCCCAGCACTCAGGAGGCAGAAGTAGGAGGATTGCCATGAGTTTGAGGCCACCCTGAGACTACACAGCAAATTCGAGGTCAGTCAGTCTGGGCTACAGTGAGACCCTATCTTGAAAAGCAAGGCTTTAATCCCAGCACTTGGGAGGCAGAAGTAGGAGGATTGCCATGAGTTTGAGGCTGCCCTGAGATAACATAGTGAATTCTAGGTCAGTCGGGGCTAGAGTGAGACCCTAGCTCGAAAAAAAAAAAAAAAAGAAAAAAAGAAAAAAAAGAAAGAAAGAAAGAAAAGAAAAGAAAAGAAAAGAAAAAGGAAGAAAAAGAAGGGCTGGAGAGATGGCTTAGTGGTTAAGGTGCTTGCCTGCAAAGCCAAAGGACCCAGGTTTGATTCCCCAGGACACATGTAAGCCAGATGTATAAAGTGGTGCATTCTTCTGGAGTTCATTTGCAGCAGCTGGACGCCCTGGCGTGCCCATATTCATTCTCTCTCTCTCTCTTTCCCTCTTAAATAAATTAGTAAAAATAAAATATTTTTAAAAAGAAAATGACATTTGTACTGGGTATGCAAGACTTTTTCCTTGTCTAAGCAATACAATATAATGGCTACTCACACAGCACTGACATTTTATCAATTATTGTAAGTAACCTAGAGATGATCCAAAATAGATTGGAGCATTGTGGAGCTTCTATACAAATACCACTGCATTTTATATAAGGGACTGGAGCATTATCCGGGTGTCGATACCCAGGTGAGTCTGAACTAGCACATAAGAGGCCCTCAATAAATACTCATTGAATGAAAAACGAATAAAGCCTCTCGTATATGGTTGTAGAGGTTTTCAGCTGGTGCACTGAACAGCCAAGATGTGGCTGCCAGAGCCTCCTCCTCTCCTGGTCTCTGGGCCCTGGTGACCTGTCCCCTCACTCACCTAGCAGACAGCACATGCTCCCTCCTTGGCTCCTTCCTCTGGGATCTCTGGGTTTTCCAGGATACCTATCCTCCTGTCCCTCTGGTTTTATACTTGAGGCTGAGCCCTAGAGCCGCCCAGGAGGGAGGAAAGTATCTGCCCTGGGGAAGGAAGGCAGGCAGTGGACAGGGTCCTGGCAAAGAATGAGGTAGACCCTGCCAGGAGACAAGACCGGGAGAGGTTTGGGAGGTACCCAGATGAGGGCACGTATTCTAGGCTAAGTGGAAGCCCCCCGAGGCGGGGAAGAGGCAGGGAAGGGGGCACTAAGATGATACCCTAGACCCTTACAGCCCCCAAGCTAAACCCTAAACCTTGGTGGTGAGGAACGTAGAGGCAAGGGCAGGGAGAGGATTATGGGGGACAAAGGGACCGCCCTGCTCCCTGCTGCTCCGCACGTCCTGGGATCCAGTTACCCATGAAAAGGCCGCCCCTGCTCCGCCCATGGGGACCCAGGCATTGGGCCTTGACTTCTAAGGAGCTTGGAAAAGGGGCAGGAGGAGTGGTGTGGGAACCCCAACACCTACACCCAGGTGCACACTCGTTCACACACATGTCCTGGCACACAGGAAGCTTGTGTACAGTCTCATGTCTTCATTCTTCCAGATATGTCTGGACCCTACTGTGTGTTCCCTGTTATAAGTGCTTGGGCATAAAGCCCAAAACAAAAATCTCTGTCTTCATAGAGCTGACATTAGTAGGCATATCTATGTGCATGTCATATGAGGCGTACACATGTCATACACCCAGAGTCCCAGAGGTGATTGTGTCCTGAATACCTGGAAGCCCAGCCCATGGCACCTGTACAGAGCAGAGGTGCACCATGCATAGTTACACACCATGTCTCAGCCTCTGACGAAATTTGAGAACCTGTTCCCCTGCCCAGGTACAATATGCAGGGACACACACACGTGCACACACACACTCTTTCTGAGATTCTCCTCCCTGGGAAAGCTTGTGGCTGAGGAGCAGGTCCGGGGACCAAGATGCAGGAGGTTTTGTTCTCTCTTCAGAGCTCTCATAACTTCTCCATGATGGAATGACCATCAGGTCTCACAGTGTCAGAGCACGTCAGCCAGGTCTTTACACTCTTCAAGGGACGGAAAATAGTTCTACCCTACCTCCCCTGGCTGAGGGTGACATGGAGGGAGAGGAGGTGCACATTCACTCAACTGATACAGTACATCATCTACTGTTATGTGGTGCTGAAGTGAATCGAGGGTTCTCCCAGCAAGGGACACCAATATGAGCTAATAAAAACGAAGGTTTCTGCTGGGCGTGGTGGCGCACGCCTTTAATCCCAGCACTCGGGAGGCAGCACTCGGGAGGATCGCCATGAGTTCGAGGCCATCCTGAGACTACAGAGTGAATTCCAGGGCAGCCTGAGCTAGAGTGAGACCCTACCTCAAAAAAAAAAAAAAAAAAAAAAAAAAACCAAAGGTTTCAGACAGGTGTGGTGACACACACCTGTAATCCCAGCACTCAGGTGGCTGAGACAGGGGATAACAGTTTTGAAACCAATTTGGGCTACATAGTGAGATGTTTCAAAAAATAAAATGGAGCTGGGTGTGGTGGTGCACGCCTTTAATCCCAGCACTCAGGAGACAGAAGTAGGAGGATCACCATGAGTTCAAGGCCACCCTGAGACTACATAGTGTATCCCAGGTCAGCCTGGATTAGAGTGAAACTCTATCTCAAAATAAAATAAAATAAAATAAAATAAAATAAAATAAAATAAAATAAAATAAAATAAAATAAAATAAAATAAAATAAAATGGGGCTGGAGAGATAGTTTAGAGGTTAATGGGTTTGCCTGAAAAGCCTAAGACCTCATGTTCGAATCTCCAGGTCCCACGCAGCCAGATGCAAATGGTGATGCAAGCATGCAATGTCACACTTGCACACAAGGAGGTGCATGCATCTAGAATTTATTTATAGTGGCTAAGACCCTGGCATGCTCATTTTCTCTCTCTTTCTCTCTGCCTCCTTCTCTTGCTCTTTCAAAATAAATTTTAAAAATAAAAAGTAGGGGCTGGAAGGATGGCTAAGTGGTTAAAGTGTTTGCCTGCAAAGCCAAAGGATCCTGGTTTGATTCTCCAGGACCCATGTAAGCCAGATGCACAAGGGGGTGGATGCATATGGAGTTCCTTTGCAGTGGCTGGAGGCCCTGGCATGCCCATTCTCTCTCTCTCTCCCTCTCTCTTTCCTCAAACAAATAAAAATAAAATATTTTTTAAAATAAATAAAAATAAAAAGTAAAAAATAAATGAGGGAGTGGACAGATGGCTTTGTGGTAAGGTGAAGCCTAATGACCCAGGTGTGATTCCCCAGTACCCACATTAGCCAGATGCACAAGGTAGTGCATACATCTGGAGTTATTTGCAGTGGCTTGGAGGCCCTGGTGTGCCCATTCTCTCTCTCATATAAATAAAATATAAGTAAATAAATAAAATTAGGGCTGGGGACATGGCTTTGTGGTTAAAGGTACTTGCTCACAAAGCCTGACAGCCGGAGTTTGATTCCCCAGTACCCACATAAACCATATATACAAGGTAGCACTTGTGTCTGGAGTTTGCAGCAGTAGGAGGCCCTAGAACGTTCATTCCCATTCTCTCTCACATAAATAAATACTTAAAAATATAAAATGAGGGATGGAGAGATGGCTTAGCGGTTAAGGCGCCTGCCTGCTAAGCCTAAGAATGCTGGTTCCAATCTCCAGGTCCCACGTTTAGCCAGATGCAAAGTGACGCAAGGACCCAATGCCCCACTTGCCCACGAGGGGGGCACATGCATCTGGATTTCATTCACAGCAGCTGAGAGACTGCTGGTGCACCCATCTCTGTCTTGCTTTCCCTATCTGTCTATCTCTCTCTGTGTCTCTCTCCAAAAATAAATAAAATAATTTTAAAAAATTAAAAAAATATATAAAACGAAACAAGCCAGGTGTGGTGGCACACACTTTTAGTCCCAGCATTCTGGAGACTGAGTTTGAGGCCAGCCATGGCTAGAGTGAGATCCTCCCTAAAAATAATACTAAAAAGAAATAAAATAGGGCTGGAGAGATGGCTTAGTGGTTAAGGCGTTTGCCTGAAAAGCCAAAGGATCCCGGTTCAATTCTCCAGGACCCATGAAAGCCAGATGCACAAGGGGGCACATGCATCTGGAGTTCATTTGCAATGGCTGGAAGCCCTGACGCGCCCATTCTCTCTCTCTCTCTCTCTCTCTCTCTCTCTCTCTGCCTCTTTCTCTCTCTCAAATAAATAAATAAATAAATATTTAAAAAAAGAAATAAAATAAAATAACCCAAGGTTTCCAAAAGTGACAAGGGGCCAAGAAGCCAAAAAAAGGGTCAGTATGATTAGTTGGGGTATAAGGAAAGCTTAGTTAAGGAGCTTAAGGCCAGAAAGGCTACTTACCTAAAGTCACACAGTAAAGCCAGGGCAGATCCTAGGCCCTTGCTCAGCTTGGGGTTGGAGGTAGGTGTCCCAGTCTGGACTGTGGGCTCAAGAAGGAAGGAGGTTGGGGACACAGATGGTTTTGAATTGGGGGCTCCTAAACAGCATCTCCAAGGATAGGGGCTGTCAGGCTGTTGGTGGGGGGCTGAGCTGGGCAGGCAGTGATGTCAGAAGATTAGGGCAGGCCCATTGAGTGTGTGCACTGAGGCGTGGCTGGGTCACGGCTGCTGTGTACAGGGAGGAGGGGTGGAGGGGCCAGACACTTGATCTGTATTATTCACAGGTGGTGTATGTGGGCCTCACCCAAGAGGGTAGGCCAACCCACCTAGCCTCACCACTGCCCCCCCTCTCAGGGGCTTCACTTTTTCCTGGACCTCCACATGCCCTTCACACCAAGACCAGTTCTTATTGTCCAATGTGTGCCTGTCTCTACCTCTGTTCTAGTCTCATCAAAAGCTTTGGGACTTAGCAGGTTCGGGTTCTAGTCCTAACCTTGTTCATCACTAGCCAGGGCAGGTGGATCTCTCTTTGCATTGGTCTCTTGTTTCCTTCTTCTGGTATTGAGACTAAAACCTAGGACCTTTCTTATGCTAAGAAAGTGCACTTTCACTGAGTTACATCCCCTCTTTCTCTTTCTTTTTTTAAATTTTTTTATATATTTAATTTATTTATTTGTAAGCAGAGACATGTAGAGAGGAGATAGAGAGAGAATGGGCATGCCAGGGCCTCTCTCTAGCCACTGCAAACGAACTCCAGATGCATGCGCCCCCTTGTGCATCTGGCTTATGTGGGAACTGGGGAACTGAACCTGGGTCCTTTGGCTTTGCAAGCAAGTGCCTTAACCACTAAGCCTTCTCTCCAGCCTGCTTGCTTGCTTGCTTGCTTGCTTTCTTTCTTTCTTTCTTTCTTTCTTTCTTTCTTTCTTTCTTTCTTTCTTTCTTTCTTTCTTTCTTTCTCTATTTATTTATTTATTTATTTATTTTTATTTATTTTTTTTTCCGAGGTAGGTACATGTCACTCTGGTCCAGGCTAACCTGGAATTCACTATGTAGTCTCAGGGTGGCCTCAAACTCATGTTGATCCTCCTACCTCTGCCTCCCAAGTGCTGGGATTAAAGGCGTGCGCCACCACACCCAGCTCCTCTTTCTTTCTTTTTCTTTCTTTCTTTTCTTTTTCTTTCTTTCTTTCTTTCCTTTCTTTCTTTCTTTCTTTTTTAATATTTTATTTATTTATCTATGAGAGAGAGGGAGAAAACAGATGTGCCACTGCAAATGAACTCCAGACACATGTGCCACCTTGTGCATCTGGTTTTACATGGCAATCAAACTGGGTACTTAGGTTTCACAGGAAAGCGCCTTAACCACTGAACCATCTCTCCAGCCCACTCTTTTGACTTTTTGTAACAGGGTCTTCCTCTGTAGCCCAGATTAGCTTTGAATCCTCCTGCCTCAGCGTTCCCAGTACTGGGGATAACACATGTGTGCTGCCATGTGTGGGTTCAGTCTGTTTTGTTATCTGGAAATGAGATAACACCCAGGCCCTTGTTGAATCCTTCTACCCAGGTGCCAGGGCTCTCCAGTCCCCTCAGGACAAGGTCTGCATTTTTTTTTCTTTTTGAACTAGGGTCTCATTCCAGACCAGGCTAACCTGGAACTCACTCTGTAGTTCCAGACTGGCCTTGAATTTATGGCAATCCTCCTACCTCTGCCTCCTGAGTACTGGGATTAAAGGCATACTCTACCACAACCTGTAAGGTCTGCATTCTTTTTTTTGAGAGACAGAGAGAATTGGCATGCCAGGGCCTTCCAACCACTGCAATGCTGGGATTACAGATGCATGTACCACCACGCCCGGCTTCTTTTTGAGAGACAGAGCCTTCTCCAAACTGGAGACTTGTGTACATGTGCAACCACTGCAATCAACATGATGCTTGTATCACTGTGAGTCTGGCTTACATAGGACCTAGAATCCTTACATAGACGTGAATCCTTAGGCTTCGCAGGTAAGCACCTTAACTGCTAAGCCATTTCTTCAGCCCAAGGTCTGCCCTGGCATAGCCTTGAGCCTTGCCTGCTGTTCTTCCCACCTTGTCCTTTAGCCACACACACACTAGTCATAATTTCTGCTGACACCAAGCCTTTCCTCTTCAGCACCATGTCCTTCTGACAACTTCACATTTTACCCTTTCTTTGGGTTTTACCTCTTCTGAGAAGCTTTCCCTATCTCCTTTGCCCCTTTCTGGGTTGGGTACTCCCCTGAAATCCAAGGCTCCTATGCTCCCTATTGACTGATCACTCTTCCTTATCTCCTAGACCCTCACCCTTACTAGACAGAAGGCAGAATCCTGTCATTTCTATATCCCCAGCAGTAGGCCAAGCACAAAGGAGACATTTCAGTGACTGTGTTAGTCAGATTTTTATGGTTATAACAAATATTTTACAGGAACATTTTTAAATTTAATTTTAAATGTAGTTACTTATTTTATAAATATTTTTATTTTTGTTTATTTGAGAGAGAGAGAGAGAGAAAGAGGAAGAGAGAGAGAATGGGCGCACTAGGCATTCAGCCACTGCAAATGAACTCCAGACGCATGTGCCACCTTATGCATCTGGCTTACATGGGTCCTGGAGAATTGAACCTTGGTCCTTTGGCTTTGCAGGCAATCACCTTAACTGCTAAGCCATCTCTCCAGCCCTATTTTTTATTTATTTATGAGAGAGAGAGAATGGGTGAACCAGGGCTTCTAGCCACTGCAAATGAACTCCAGATGCATGCGCCACCATGAGCATCTAGTTTCCATGGGTTCTGGGGAGTGGAACCTGGGTCCTTAGGCTTCACAAACAAGTGCCTTAACCACTAAGCCAACCCTCCAGCCCTAATTTTATTTTATTTAAGATATTTTATTTATTTATGTGAGAGAGGGAAAGAGGCAAATAAAGAGAGTGAGAGAATGAATGGGCATGCCAGGGCCTCTAGCCACTGCAAACAAACTCCAGACGCATGTACCACCTTGTGCATCTGGCTTACGTGGGTACTGAGGAATTGAACCAGGGTCCTTAGGCTTCACAGGCAAGTGCCTTTAATCCCAGCACTTGGGAGGCAGAGAGAAGAGGATTGCTATGAATTCAAATCCATCCTGCGACTACAGAGTGAATTCCAGTGAAACCTTATCTCACAGCAATCCTTCTATCTCTGCATCCCCAGTGCAGGGATGAAAGGCATGGGGACACCATGCCTGGGTAGATTTTTTTTGGGGGTGTCTTTTTTTCTTTTCTTTCTTTTTTTTTTTTTTTTTTTTTTTTTTTGTTTTTTTGAGGTAGGGTCTCCCTCTAGCCCAGGCTGACCTGGAATTCACTCTGTATTCTCAGGGTGGCCTCGAACTCATGGTGATCCTCCTACCTCTGCCTCCCGAGTGCTGGGATTAAAGACGTGTGCCACCACGCCCAGCTTATTTTTTTGGTTTTTTGAGGCAGGGTCTCACTCTAGCTCAGGCTGACCTGGAATTCACTGTATTCTCAGGGTTGCCTGGAACTCATGGTGATCCTCCTACCTCTGCATCCTGAGTGCTGGAATTAAAGGCATGCGCCACCACACCCAACCCTTTTTAAAATTTTAATTTATTTATTTATTTATTTATTTTTTTGGTTTTTCAAGGTAAGGTCTTGGTCTAGCCAGGCAGACCTGGAATTCTCTATGCAATTTCAGGCTGCCCTTGAACTCACAGTGATCCTCCTACCTCAGCCTCCTGAGTGCTGTGATTAAAGGTGTGCACCACCACGCCCAGCTCCTTTTTAAATTTTTGGTTTTTTAAAAAATATTTTATTTGGGCTGGAGAGATGGCTTAGTGGCTAATCTCTCTCTGTCTCTCTCTCCAAAAATAAATAAATAAAAATAATTTAAAAATTAAAAAAATATTTTATTTATTTGCAAGGAGAGAGAGGGAGAGAGAATATGATATAGGTGCACCAGGGTCTCTTACTATGGCAAACAAACTCCAGATGCATGCACCACTTTGTGTATCTGGCTTTATGTAGGTATGCAAGAATTGAACCCAGGCTGTCAGACTCTGCAAGCAAGTGTCTTTAACCACTGAGCCATCTTTCTACCCTACATATATATAAATATATAATACATATAAAAATATATAATATATATAAAATATATAATATAAATATATATATACATATATATTTTTACCAGTGTTACCAAGCCCATTCTTCATTTGAGAAATTCACTCCAAAGCCATCAGATTTAAAAGAAAATTAAAAAATATTTTTTTATTTATTTATGAGAGAGAGAAAATGGGCATATCAGGGCCTCTTAGCCACTCTAAACAAACTCCAGACACATGTGCATCTGGCTTTTCATGTGTACTGAGGAACTGAACCCAGGTCCTTTGGCTTTGGAGGGAAGCACCTTAACCATTAAGCCATCTCTCTGGCCCTTCAATTTTAGGAGGGGGGATTGTTTCAAGGTAGGGTTTCACTCTAGCCCAGGCTGACCTGGAATTCACTATGTAGTTTCATGGCGATCCTCCTACCTTTGCCTCCCAAGTGCTGAGATTAAAGGTGTGTGCCACCATACCTAGCAATTTTTAAAAATATTTATTTATTTGCAAACAGAAAAAGAGAGGGAGAATATTGCTTGCCACTGCAAACAAACTCCAGACACATATGCCACTTTGTGCATCTGGCTTACCTGGGAACTGGAGAATCAACCCAGCTCCTCAGGCTTTACAAGCAAGCACTGTTAACCACTGAGCCATTTCTCTAGCTCTAAATGTTCTCTTTTTGTTTATTTGTTTGTTTTGGGGTTTTCAAATTTTTAAAAAAACTATTTATTTATTTATTTATTTATTTATTTATTTATTTATTTATTGGAGAGAAAGAGGCAGAGAGAGGGAGATTGAGAGAGAATGGATGCTCCAAAGCCTCCAGCCATGCAAATAAACTCCAGACGTGTGCGCTCCCTTGTGCATCTGGCTTACATGGGTCCTGGAGAATCGAACTGGGGCAAACACCTTAAGCACTAAGACATCTCTCCAGCCCTGTTTTTGGTTTTTTGAGGGTAGGGTCTCACTCTAGTTCAGGCTGACCTGGAATTCACTATGCAGTTTCAGGGTGGCCTCAAACTCTTGGCAATCCTCCTACCTCTGCCTTCCAAGTGCTGGGATTAAAGGCGTGCGCCACCATGCCCGTCCCAGTATTTTTTTTTTTTTTTAATGTTTAGAGAGATTTTACTAGATTAAGAGAAGAAAAGAAGCCGTGTGTGGTGGTGCACGCCTTTAATCCCAGCACTCGGGAGGCAGAGGTAGGAGGATCACCATGAGTTCAAGGCCACCCTGAGACTACACAGTTACTTCCAGGTCAGCCTGAGCCAGAGTGACACCCTACCTCAAAAAACCAAAAAAAAAAAAAAAAAAAAAAAAAGAAAGAAAGAAGAGAGAGAGAGAAAGAAATAAAGAAAGGAAGAAAGGAAGAAAAGGAAGAGAATAAAAGCTGGTGTCACCAGGACTACGGCCAGAGTTCGGGTTCTCAAGATGGAGCATTGTACTGTTTGGAGTGTCAGCTTTTACTGGAAATAACCACATGATGTTCATAGAAAAAACAGGATGGGAGTTAAGCCATAAATCACAACTTACATCTTAGAAGATTACAGGGAAAAAAACCAGAATGAACTTGTGAACAGGCCTGTTGGTCAGTTGCAGGAAGTGCCTGGGGGGTGTGAGGTAGGCCTGCAGACCAAGAATGCCCACTTATCTGCCCTTAAGGACTTTGCTCAACAATGCAGGCTGGGGTATTCAGACCAGCAGAGCATCCTGTTTATCTACCATCCCCACCTGCTCAAGCAAGTGTTTCATTTTATTCTTTTATGGGCTAACATTTTGCTCTCTTTATACAAACAACTCCAAATGCATGCACCACTGGGAAATGTACTGGGAAATTGAACCAGGGTTGTTAGGCTTTGCAAGCAAGTACTTTAACTGCTGAGCCATTGTTCCAATCTTTTTTTTTGTTGTTTTGTTTTGTTTGTTTTTTGAGGTAGAGTTTCACTCTAGCTCAGGCTGACCTGGAATTCACTATGTAGTCTCAGGGTGGCCTTGAACTCACAGTGATCCTTTTACCTCTGCCTCCCAAGTGCATGCACCACCACACCGACTATTTATTTATTTGTTTAAGAAAGAAAAAAGGCAGAGAGAGAGAGAGAGAGAGAGAGAGAGAGAGAGAGAGATGATGGTTCGTGTCAGGGCCTCTAGCCACTGCAAATGAACTCTATACGTAAGTGCCACCTTTTGCGTCTGGCTTTATGTAGGTACTCAATAATTAATTTAGCTTTGCAGGCACCTTAAGTGCTAAGCCATCTCTCCAGCCCTTTCTCTCTCTAATAAATAAGTAAAATGTTTTATTAAATGGGATTCTAGATGGGCGTGGTGGCGCACACCTGTAATCTCAGAACTCACGAGGCAGAGGTAGGAGGATTGCCATGAGTTTGAGACCACCCTGAGACTACATAGTTAATTCCAGATCAGCTTGTACTAGAGTGAGACCCTACCCTAAAAAAAAAAAAAAAAAAAAAAAAAAATATATATATATATATATATATATGTGTGTGTGTGTGTGTGTGTGTGTGTGTGTGTGTGTGTGTGTAGTGGGATTCTAGCCAGTCATGGTGGCACATGCCTTTAATCCAGGCATTTGGAAGGCAGAGGTAGGAGGATTTCCATGAGTTCAAGGCCACCCTGAGACTACATAGTGAATTGCAGGTCAGCCTGAGCTACAGTGAGACCCTACCTTGAAAAACAAAAACAAAAAAAGGATTTAGCCAGGCATGGTGTTGCACACCTTTAATCCCAGCACTTGGGAGGCAGAGGTAGGAGGATCACCGTAAGTTCAAGGCCACCCTGAGACTACATAGTGAATTCCAGGTCAGCCTGGACTACAGTAAGACCCTACCTAGAAAAACCAAAAAAAAAAAAAAAAAAAAAAAAAAAAAGAAGGATTCTACTTTCTGGGCTTTAAATTATTTTGTGTTAAATGACCTTTATGCATTTATTTGTGTGTGTATATACATGTATACTGGTGAGCACACTATTGCAGTAAGGTTTGCATTGCTGGCAGAAATCACCTGACCAAGAGCAGCTTTGGGGGTTTATTTTGGTTTACATGCTTGAGGGGAAGCTCCATGACGCCAGGAGAAAACAATGGCATGAGCAGAGGGTGGACATCACCCACTGGCCAACATAAGGTAAACAACAGGAACAGGAGAGTGTGCCAAACACTGGCAAGGGGACACTGGCTATAACACCCATAAGCCCACTCTCAACAATACACTGCCTCCAGGAGGTGTTAGTTCCCAAATCTCTATCAGCTGGGACACCTGAATCAAACCACCACACACACCAAGGTGCACATGTGGAATTCAAAGGACCTCAAGGTGTCTGTCCTCACTTTTTTACTTTATTTTGGTTTTTCAAGGTAGGCTTTCACTCTAGTCCAGGCTGACCTGGAACTCACTATGTAGTTGCAGGGTGGCCTCGAACTCACTGCGATCCTCCTACCTCTGTCTCCCGAGTGCTGCGATTAAAGGTGTACGCCACCATGTCTGGCTTATTTTATTTTTATTATTATTATTATTTTTTGGTTTTCAAGGTAGGGTCTTACTCTACTCAGGCTGACCTGGAATTCACTATGTAGTCTCAGGGTGTCCTTGAACTCACGTCAATCCTGCTACCTCTGTCTCCTGAGTGCTGGGATTAAAGGCATGTATCACCATACCCAGCCTCAGGAAGCACATTTAAAATTTTTTTTTTCTATTTATTTGAGAGAGAGAAAGAGGGAGAGAGAGAATGGGCATGCCAGGGCCTTTAGCCACTGCAAACTAACTCCAGATGCATGCACCCCCTTGTGCATCTGGCTGGCTTACAAGGGTCCTGGAGAGTCAAACCAGGATCCTCTGGCTTTATAAGCAAACGCCCTAACCACTAAACCATCTCTCCAGCCCCTCAGCAAGCACTTTTAAATATTTTATTATTTATTTATTTGAGAGAGAGAGATACAGAAATAGGCAGGTAGAGAGAGAGAGAGAGAGAGAGAGAGAGAGAATGGGTGCACCAGGGCCTCCAGCCACTGCAAACGAACTCCAGATGCATGCACCCCCTTGTGCATCTGGCTTACATGAGTCCTGGAGAATAGAGCCTTGAACCGGGGTCCTTGGGCTTCATAGGCAAGCGTTTAACCGCTAAGCCATCTCTCCAGCCCTCAGCAAGCACTTTTAACCACTAAGTCATCTCTTTAGTTCCCCTTTGGTTCTAAGACAGGATCTCAAATAGTCCAGGACAATCTTGAATTTGGTATGTAACTGAAGATGACCCTGAACTCATGATTCTCCTGCTTCCATGTTCCAAGTGCTAAGATTTCAGGTATGTGCCGTTACAACCTGGACTGATTTTTTTTTTTTTTTCGAGTTAGGGTTTCACTCTACTAACCCAGGCTGACTTGGAATTCACTCTGTAGTCCCAGGCTAGCCTGGAACTCGCAGCAATCCTTCTACCTTTGCCTCCCAAGTATTTATTTTATTTTATTGGTTTTTCGAGGTAGGGTCTCACTCTAGCCCAGGCTGACCTGGACTTCGCTCTGTATTCTCAGGGTGGCCTCCAACTAATGGCCATCCTCCTACCTCTGCCTCCCAAGTGCTGGGATTAAAGGCATGCGCCACCACGCCCAGCTAGGACTGTATTTTTTTTTTCATGGGAGGATCTCACTCTAGCCCAGCCTGAGCTGGAACTCACTCTGTAGTTTCAGGATAGCCTCCAACTCACTGCAATCCTTCTACCTTGGCTTCCTGAATGCTGGAATTTGCCACCATGCCCAGTTTTGTTTGCTTTTGAGGTGTCTCACTAAGTACCATAAGCTGGTCTTGAACTTGAAATACTGCTTGAGTCTCTTAACAAGTGTGCACCATCATAACCAGCTTTATAAAATTGTTTTCTATTTACTTATTTGAGAGAGAGAGGGAGAGAGAGAGAGTAAGAGGCAGATAAATAGAGAGAATGGGCATGCCAGGGCCTCCAGCCACTGCAAATGAACTCCAGATGCATGCACCATCTTGTGCATCTGGCTTACATGGGTCCTGGGGAATCAAATCTAGGTCCTTTGACTTTCCAGGCAAATGCCTTAACCACTAAGCCATCTCTCCAGCCCACATTTTTTTTTTTTAATCAGGGTCTCACTAGCTCAGACTAGGTTTGAATTCATGGTGATCCTCCTTCCTCAGTCTCCCATATGGTGAAATGGTGTAGCTCAATAGTAGAGTATAACTACTATGCATGAGTCCTGGCACCACACACACACACCCATCACCGTGAAGAGGAACCCTCATAAAGCTTACAAGCTAGTGAAAAGACAAAAATGAATCTCATCTGGGAATTACTGAGAAGGTTTTATTGGGGCAGTGACATTTAAATACCAAATCAAAGGATAGTTACTAGTTGGCCAAAGGAGTCGGGGAGGACAAATCAGGCTCTCACACAGCTCTTGCAGAAGCCCCTAAATAATCCTTTCCAGCTCAAGTGAAAGCAGTGGGGACTAATAGCACATAGATAATTCTCTGAGGGCTATGAGGAGCCACAGTCTAAAACCAGTCTCTCCAAACTTGAGATTTACTCTGCTTTGGCTGAGTGTTAACCTCCTTGGCAGAAAAACTACACCCACCAATTCTACAGTAGGCACCCCCAAGACCCTTGCCCCTGTACCCCAAGCCACAAGGGAGCAGAGAAGAGCTTACTACTGAGCAGCTTTGTAGGTGCAGGAGAAAGATCAAGAAGGCAGGTAACCAGTGAGGATGTCAGTCATTAAAAACACAAACATCAAGCCGGGCGTGGTGGCGCACGCCTTTAATCCCAGCACTCGGGAGGCAGAGGTAGGAGGATCGCCGTGAGTTCGAGGCCACCCTGAGACTACATAGTGAATTCCAGGTCAGCCTGGACCAGAGTGAAACCCTACCTCGAAAAACCAAAAAAAAAAAAAAAAAAACCAAAAAAACACAAACATCAGAGGGGCTGGAGAGATGGCTAAGCGGTTAAGGCACTTGCCTGCAAAGCCGAATGAACCTAAGTTAGATTCCCCAGGACCCACGTAAGCCAGATACACAAGGTAGTGCACATGTCTGTAGTTCGTTTGCAGCAGCTGGAGGCTCTGGCAGGCTCATTCTCTATCTGCCTCTATCAATCTCTGCTTCTTTCTCTCTCTCAAATACATAAATAATTTTTTAAAAGCCACAAACAAGCTGGGTGTGGTGGCACACGCCTCTAATCCCAGCATTTAAGAGGCAGAGGTAGGAGGATCACCATGAGTTCGAGGCCATCCTGAGACTACATAGTGAATTACAGGTCAGTCTGAGCCAGAGTGAGACTTTACCTTGAAAAATAAACAAACAAACAAACAAATGCCCCAAAACCAAAGCAAAACAAAACCAGTCATTTAAAAAAAAAGGTGGGGGCTGGTTAAGGCACTTGCCTGCTAAGTCTAAGGACACACATTTGACTCTCTAGGTCCCATGTTAAGCCGGTTGCACATGCACACAAGGGGGCACACATGTCGGGAGTTCGATTGCAGTGGGTGGAGATCCTGGCCTGCCAATTCTCTCTCTTGCTCTCCCATAAATAATAATAATAATAATAATAATAATAATAATAATAAACACAGTCTGTTGGGCTTGCCTCAAAAAAAGGGTGGGAGAAGCTGGGTGTGGTGGTATATACCTTTAATCCCAGCACTTGGGAGGCTGAAGTAGGATGATCACTGTGATTTCAAGGTTACCCTGAGACTAGAGTGAATACCAGGTCAGCCTAGGCTAGAGTGAGACCCTACCTCGAAAAATGGAAAAGAAAAAAAAAAGGGCTAGAGAGATGGCTTAGTGGTTAAGGTGCTTGCCTACAAAACCTAAGGACCCTGGTTCAATTCCTCAGTACACAGGTAAAACCAGAGGACCCAGGTTTGATTCTCCAGGTCCCATGTAAGCCAGATGCACATGGTGGCACATGTGTCTGGAGTTTGTTTGCAGTGGCTAGAGGCCCTGGCGCACACATTTTCACTCTCTCCCCTTCTGTCTCAAGAAAATAAATAAAATCTTAAAAAAATAGCTTAAAAAAAAAGATCTATCAGCTAGGCATGGTGACACATGCCTTTAGTACCAGCACTCACTAGGCTAAGGTAGGAGGTCCAGGCCAGCCTGGGCTACAGTGAGACAGTACCTCAAAGAAAAAAAAAATATCTATCATATGACACAGCTGTAACATTCCTGGGCATTCACTTGAAAGAGTCCAAGACAAACTATCAGAGATCCTTGCACACCATTCTTTATTGTAGGATTATTCACATTCCTAAATTATGGAATCAACCTAGATGAAAATGTGGCATATATACCCAATGAATTTTTTTTCAGTCATAAGAAGAATGCAGTCAAGTCATTTTCAAGAAAATGGATACAAATGGAGACAATTTCAGGCAAATTAAGCCAGTTTCAAAAAAACAAATGTTTTCTTTCATTTGTGGTTTCTAGGTTTTATATACTCACATAAAATCATATGTATACGTAATATGAAAGTAGAAATTAAATTTCCTACAGGAACAAAGGGAAAAAGGGGAGAGTCGAAAAGAGGAAGATTAGGGAAAAGAAGGATATGCTTAATTGCAATATATACTTGTAGGAAAAAAAATTTTTAAAGGAAGGTAAATATGGCACAAAGCACAGCTGAGAAGTCTGGGAGCTGGGCGCTCTAGGGCAGGAAAGCAAGCCAAGCATAAGGCTTGGTAGCAGGCAGAGGCTACAAATCAGATGAAGGAATTTGGCTAATGTGCAGGACTTGGGTTTAATGGAGAGCGGGCGACCCCTGGGAGCAGTGCTCGGTAGTGATACTAAAGGACCCAGATGGGGAGGGGAGGCTGTTTAAGATGGGGGTAGCTGGCCTGTCAGTTTTCTTTTCACAGAAGCTAACTGTCCGGCATGATGGATTCCTGGGATCCCAGAACGGCTAGGGTGGAAGGGACCTCGAAAAAGGAACTACCGTCATGTGCCCAGTGCTACAGCTGAATACAGTCGTGAACACTATCTTAACACTCCTAGCTCTGCTTCGAGGTAATATCCAGTTTTCAGGTGAGAAAGCTGCGGTCTGGTGACTTCCCGGGGAGGGAAGGGATTCTGTCTACTCCAAAGTCTTTCTCCTGGGGTCTCAACGCCTGTAAGACGCAGATTCCCAGAGGTTTGGGAGAAGGAGCATCCGGTGTGAGGGGACTTTCGGAGAGAACCACGCCTCCCTTTTTAGCGTTGTCTTCCTTGAAAATATGCAATCCTCGCCAGCCGGGAAGGATTCCCGGATGGCCCAGATGTTCCTCTTTCACCCGCACTCATGTCCATTGGTGACATCCATTCTCCTCTCCTGGCGAGCCAAGGCTTGAGACACCATTTCCCTGCGGGACGTACAGAAAGGGAGGCGCGGAGAGGAGCAAAGACTTTCCGTGTCCGCGGTGATGTATACTTCCACAGCCAGCATCCTTTCTCTGGCGAGCTCTGGAGGGGACTACGTACCCCAGCAGGCACTGGCACCAGGGGCGAGGGGCTAGGTGGCCATCTCTCTTGTAGTCCTCTCCCCCATTCCTGCAGGGAATGGCCTTATTTCTTGGACTACAAATCCCATGACGCCGCCCCACTCCTTCGGCCACCCTCTAGGCCATAGTCCCCGCCCCGCTCCCTTCCATTGTCTGGACCGGCGATACCCGAGGGCCGGAGGGGAGACTACATTTCCCGGCAGGCTTTCGGCCACGAGTACGGGACTTTAATAATTCGGGCGGGCGAGGTGCTCAAGGTGTTAGGATGAAGCGACCAGGGAAGGATAGGTAGCCTGCCATTTTTATGGTAGTCCCTTTATCCTCCTGGCTGTTCCTTTCTTAAGGGACTCTGGAAGGCTAGGAAACTACTATTCCCATCGCACCTCATAAACTCGACTTACCAGTCAGGTGTGCACCCCTCTTCCGCCATCTTGCTTGTAGTCCTCGTTGCTTTTCACCTTTCCATTGTTCCTGACGAGTAGAAATGGCAGCGGGAAGGCAGCAGATGGACTGCGACTCCCGTCAGGTACCACACACGCGGAGGGTTGTGGACCGGAGGGCGTGTGAGTGCCTGGAAAGGAGGTCGGGTCGGGGGGAGAAGGCCATCTTGTTTGTAGTCATCGCTCCTGCTCCTGCTCTATGTTCTGCAACGGGGAGCCTTGGGGCCACCGGACTATAACTCCCGCCATGCTCGGCTCCCGGCGCGGCACGCCTTCTGCCATCTAGTTTGTAGTGTTCGCTGGCCCCAGCGTCTCATTGCTCCCTCTGTAGCTCCAGTGTCCGCGGGACTACAACTTCCATTGTGCTTTGCACGCGGTCTTCCTGGAAAGTCGAGGTGGTGGAGGAAAGGAGGGGGCAGGGGGCGGGGTTCCTTTGGGAGAAGGAGGGAGTAAAAAGGAGGAGGAGGAGGGAAAAAGGGAGGGGAGGGGGAAGAGAGGAGGAAGGAGCTGAGGAGGGATGAGAGAAGCGACCAGGGCCCGGGGCCGAAACATCGCAGGGCCGGGGGACCAGGGGGGCTGAGACACCCCAACTGCCCCCTCCCCTTTCCTGCCTCCCCTCCGTCCTTTCCTTCCACTCTCCCGCTTGAGGAGGGAGATTTATTCAAATTTTATTTAAATCCCTATCTCCCCAGGGTCGCGTGTTGGGGGGAGGGGGAGAGGGCGGGGGCGCGCACGAGCTGGGGGGCGGGGCCGGAGCAGCTTCCTTCACCCCCCCCTTGCTCGCCCCGTAGCCGTAGGGCAGGGGGCCGCAGTACAGGGGCGGGCCCAGGGGAGGGGGGCAGGTTACAGCGACCCCCCCCTCCCCGGGAACCGGCGGAGGGCGGGGCTTGAACCCCGGAAACGGTGGGGGGGCCCAGGCTTGTCCCTGGACCCCTGGGCAGGGGGAGCTGGGAAGGGGCCAGTTAAAGGGTCGGGGGCGCTGGGGACTGGTGGGGGAGGGGAGCTGGGACTCGGACCCGGGACTGAGTGGGGCCCGGGCAGAAGCTGAGCACCCTGCGTCCGAGGAGCCCCCGTTGGCCTGGGGGGGCTGAGGGACTGAGCCCCCCAGAGCAGGACCTCCCCCTGGAAGGGCCGCGCCGCAGCCCGTGGGAGGGCCTCGCCCCCGGCGCTCCCCATCTCCACTCGCCACCGTCCCGGCCTCCGCCGGAGGGAGGGGCCGAGCGCCCTCGGGGGGCCGTGGACCCCGGCGTTCTGAGCGTTCCGCGCCCCGCGCCCCCCGGCCCCCCCGCCGCCGATGGCCGCCGACCCGCCGGGAGCTGCCGAGAAGGGAGAGATGGCTCCCGGGACACGTGTGAGGTGGGTTCATGCAGCTCCTCCTCACCCCCAGACCTGGGCAGCTCCCACTCCCATTCATCCTCAGCCCAGCCTCTCCCTGCCTTCCCCGCCCCCAGCCTCACCCTCCCTTTGCTCCAAACTCATCTCCACCCTCCTCCTTATAACCTCTCAACCCTGGGGACCTGGCCTGCCTTCCCAGACCCTGCTGCCCCTTGCAGATTCCCCCCGCCTTGCAGTCGCCGCCCTCTAGGCCCCTCCCCTGGAGCGCTGGAGGGCCCCTTACCCCGTTGCATAGGTCTGGAAGTCCTTGGAAAGGGGGAAGCCGGTATAAGACTTGACTGGGAAGAGACCCCTCCAGGCGTGCTGAGTCCGTGTGGGATCTTAGAGGATCTGGTTTCCATGGGCAGGGGAGCCTCAGGGATTCCAGACAATTAGGGATGAAAAGCAGCCTGGTAAGCTTGGGGGGGAGGTATAGGGGGAGAATCTAAAACTGAGCCATCCTGAATTTTATGGAGATGTCAGTCTGGATTCTAGAATCCAAGGGAACCTGGGAGATTGCCCAGGTTGCCTGAAGGATTCTAGAGGATGTCTTGGAGCAGGGTACTTGTGTGGGGAACAGCAGAGTTGAGATTTTGTGCTGAGGAGGGGCACTGAAGAAGCATTTCAGAGGTGTCAGCACCGGGAAGTTGTGAGCACAGTGTCTTTAGGGCTGGGGGCAAGGATCCTATTGCATCTGGTGAGAGCCCAAGTTTGAAGGGACGAGAGGTTGGATGGCTATTACCTATGAGAAAGAGAAAAGAGAGAGGTAAAAAGAAGTCAGGTGCTTCCACCTTGGAATCTGAAGTTCAATCTGTGAATGCCTGGGATGTTCTGTTTGGATAGATTACAAATAGAGTTGGGACTTCCTGGATGAAATGCTGCAGAAGAGGAGCCTGTGGCCTTCCCTAGAAGCTTTGGCTTGGAGATACTAGAGAGGCCTCAGTGCCTCTCTCTGAAGGATTAATAGAGGAGAGAGATCTGAGGAGGCCTTGAGGAGTGGGAGTGGCCCTCCACCCTCTTTAAGACACACAGGAGGGTTGATCTCTGTCTCCCTGGGAAGGAGGAAGGCAAACTCCGCCTGCCCGGGGTTTCAAGGAGCTTGGTGCCAGGATTCTCCCAGGCCAGGTTCAGCGGACCTATCTGACCCTGCCACTCTCTGCCTACAGCCCTCGGCGTTGCTGACGCCCCCAATGTCGTCGAGCAGCCGGGGGCCGGGGGCCGGAGCGCGCCGACGCCGAACCCGCTGCCGCCGCTGCCGGGCCTGTGTGCGAACTGAGTGCGGGGACTGCCACTTCTGCCGAGACATGAAGAAGTTCGGGGGGCCCGGGCGCATGAAGCAGTCGTGCCTGCTTCGGCAGTGCACTGCGGTGAGTTCTAACCTGGGGGGCGGGCATACTTCCGCAGCACCATCAGTACTGACCTAACCACTCTCTAGGTGCCTGGTGGTTGCTTGCTGAATGTTCCTACAGGTGCTGTTAGCCCACCCATTCACCTGTCTTCCTTCATTAGTTTGTGTAAAAGTCTACTTTTGTCCTTATCTCCACGTTGGGTGGGGGTGGTGTCATGGTGCATAGATCTGCCCCAGGACCACAGAAAGTCCAGTCCCTGCTGCATGCCCTTGCCCATCTCCAGACCTAGCCTCATAGAGCATCTCTTGCCTTTCTCTGGCCTCTTTCTCATCCTTATAGTCTTGGATTTGAGGCCAAGCTTTCCTTTTGTGTGACCTTGAGCCAATAACTTTGAGCTTTAGATACCTTTTCTGCAAAATGTTTCCTTTGTTGAGCTGCAGAGCTTAAACTAAAGTGGATTTGGATGGACCCAGCACACAGTAGGCATCAGGGAAATATGGTTTCTTCCCTGCTTTCCTCATCCTTTGAGCAGACTTGGGCTCCAGACAGAGAGGCCCTTCCACAGCCATGAGGAGCCAGCTGCAACCCCTTCTCACACTACTGCCTCTCTCTCCTCCTTCAGTTACTCTTTCACCCCAAGGCCTTTTTTCCTTTTCCTTTGTTCCCCAACCCCTTGTTTCGCTCTAGCCCAGGCTAACCTGGAATTCACTATGCAGTCTTAGGTGGCCTTGAACTCACGGTGATCCTATCTGCCTACCTCTGCCTCCCAAGTGCTGGGATTAACAGTGTGCGCTGCCATTCCTGGCTCTTTTTTTTTTTTTTTTTTTTTTTAGGTAGCTGACCTGGCATTCACTCTGTAGTCCCAGGCTGGTCATGGGACTTAATAGAGCTGGGATTAGAGGTGTGACCCACTACACCTAACTTTGATCCTCCTTCTACCTTCTTCCTTGATCCCAACTCAGAAGCCTTCAGCATTCTTGATGGAATTCAGTGTTACTATTGTCCTCCCCAGAGTCACATTGTCTGGACACTGTTCCTTTTCCCCCTAGAACTAGGCAGTTGGTTTTGCTGTTACCAGGAGTCTTGCCCAAACAGGGTTCACTGTGGGATGTAGACCCACCTTTGGACTGTCCACCAAGCAACCTCAGAATCACCCAAGTGACTCCCAAGTCTTTTCTAGCCCACTCTGAGTAGAGTCGTATTTACCCATAGTCTCTCCCTCCAAGCCAGCTGTAATTTCAGTCACACTGGCCCTTGGTCTAGCAATAGCAGTCAACACTGATAAGAGCTGTGTACCTAATGCCCCTCATACATTGTCTTTTTCTTATAGCAGTCCTGCAAGGGAAATGTCCTTAGCCCTATTTTACAGACGTAGGAAGAGAATGAAGTTAAATTGGCCAAATTTAGTATTTGGCCCAGCTTTGCCTTTGGATTTAGAACTTCATTTTGCAGTTGATTGGGCTCCCAGAAGGAAGTCTTTTCCTTGCTACTTTGTTTTGGGGTCCCTCATGCCCCCTCTTTCTCAACAGCCCGTGCTCCCACACACAGCTGTATGCCTCTTGTGTGGAGAGGCTGGAAAGGAGGACACAGTGGAGGGAGAGGAAGAGAAGTTTGGTTTGAGCCTCATGGAGTGTACAATTTGCAATGAGATCGTCCACCCTGGCTGCCTGAAGGTAATAACAGTGGGGACCCTGGGGCCCAGGCTGGGGCAAACTATCAGGAAGCAAGGAGGTGGGCTACACTGCCTCCAGGCTTATACTGGCACCTTCTATCCATTGATTCTCTGCTCTTTTGCCTACAGATGGGGAAGGCTGAGGGTGTTATCAATGCAGAGATTCCCAACTGCTGGGAGTGCCCCCGCTGCACCCAGGAAGGGCGTACCAGCAAGGTAGAATAAGAGCTGGGCTAAGGGCAGGGTGGGGGGCTCTGGAGCTAAGCCCCACCCAACTGCTTGCTCTCTCCAGGATGCAGGAGAGGGGCCAGGCCGCCGCAGGGCCGACAATGGTGAGGAAGGTGCTAGTTTAGGGAGTGGATGGAAACTGACAGAGGAGCCACCACCTCCACTACCCCCACCCAGACGAAAGGGGCCCCTCCCTGCTGGCCCTCCCCCTGAGGATGTGCCTGGGCCCCCCAAACGGAAGGAGAGGGAGGCAGGGAATGAGCCCCCCACCCCAAGGAAAAAGGTGAGTTCTAGGGAATGTTCTCTAGGTCCTGCCCAAGAGATTTTTGGGTGTCCTATCTTTGGGGGTGGGCCTGGGAGGTTTGTGGGAAATGTAGTTCAGGATTCGTTGTGGGGTGTGTATGGCTTATGCTTTCTGTGAAGCACTAGTGAGACGTGAGCAACTGGCACAGGTCAGGAGCCTTTGGGAGAGCTGAGTGGGTTAGAGAGGAAGGACAGAGCATGCTCAAACTAACTGCTACAGAGGAGGAGGGAGGGGCTGGAAAGAGCCTGAAGGGGAAGAAAGAGGAGATGAGAGCATGCTCAGTGAGCCAAGACACTTGGTTACAAGGTGAGCATGCCCAGAGTTCTCCCTGGGTTGGGCGCTTCTGGTCTTTGTAGTCATCTTAGTTTGGTGTGTAGTAAGCTCCTTAATGGGGTCTCTTCCCCCGTATCTCCTTCTTGCCCCCGTAGGTGAAAGGAGGCAGAGAGAGGCACTTGAAGAAGGTGGGTGGAGATTCCTGCCTCCTCCGAGGAGTGGACCCAGGCAGCCCCGGCCTTCTGCCCCCCAGGGTTCTGAATCCAAGCCAGGCATTCTCATCTTGCCACCCTGGGCTCCCTCCCGACAACTGGGAGGTGTGCGGGGGAACCTCCCCCCCCCCCCTTGCCCTACCCTCCATCATGGAGACCAAACTCTATCCCTTCCTGCTCACCTTGTCTTGCCCTGCCCCACATGGTCCCCATGGGTATCTGAATCACGGGGAAGTGTTGGATGGGAGAGTGGGTTGGGTCCAGGTCATAGGAACTCCTGATTTCCAGGCAGCCCTTGGGGTATCACCTGGCCTATTGGTCTCATTTTTCCAATCCTTAAGGGAAAAAGAACTGAGTTTAAATTTCTGTCCAACCACTGCTTCCTGATATAGTCTTGGCAATTTATCACGTGCTGTGGGCCTCAGTTTCCTCATTTGTGAAATGAAGATGAAACTCCCTTATCCTCTTACCCCATAGCACTAGATAAGTCTTAGGAAGTAAATGGGCTTTGCGAACTGAAATCTATCTAGATTCAAGGGGAATGAGGCCCAGAGGTTAAAAGATATAAATGAGGTCATAGCAAAGCTAGTATTCTGTTATTTTGCACTGACAGTCTAAGCACTAGGGTCTGCTTGATTATGTTCAAATCTTCCCTCTGCCTTTTTTTTTTTTTTTTCTTTTTTGCTTTTTTCTTTTCGAAGTAGGGTCTCACTCTAGCTCAGGCTGACCTGGAATTCACTATGCATTCTCAGGGTGGCCTTCTACCTCTGCCTCCTGAGTGCTGGGATTAAAGGCATGCGCCACCGCGCCCTGCTCCCTCTGCTATTTTTGACTTGTAATCTTGGGCAAGTAATTTAGTGTATTTGAGCCTCAGTTTTCTTATATCTAAAAAGAATGGCCCAAGTTGCCGCTACATTAGATAACTGTGGGGATTTAAGGAATCAGTGGGCAATGGTGCTCCACATTAACAGATGATCCTTGTTACTCGCATTGTGTATTGTCTAGTGTATCCATTCTGTGTTGTAGAAGATGAAGTGGTGCCTTCCATGTCAACACAGTTGAAAAGCACTTAACACAAGGTCTCTGGAAGGTTCATGAGCTATTGACTAACCCACCAGACTTGAAATTCCTTGAATTAGTACCTTCACATTGCTGATAGGGAAACTGAAGTCCAGAGATGGACTAATGTCTTACATTGTTCAAGAGCAGTTTGGAACTCAGGATTAAGTCTCCTGAACTGTTTGGTCCCTGGTGGCTCCAAAGTGGTTGGGAAAGTATATTCTAGGTCCTAGAATAGCCTCATTCTGTTTCCTTGCAGAAACCAAAGCCGCCTTTGGCCTCTGCTGAGGGCCCAGCAGTGCCGTCTCCATCACCACAAAGGGAAAAACTGGAGCGTTTCAAGCGGATGTGCCAGCTGTTGGAGCGGGTGCCTGATACCTCTTCTTCCTCCTCGGACTCAGATTCTGATTCCGACTCATCAGGAACATCGCTGAGTGAGGAAGAGGCCCCTGGCGAGGCCCGGAATGGGCGCCGACCAGCCCGGGGCAGCTCTGGAGAGAAGGAGAACCGTGGGGGGCGGCGGGCTGTACGCCCTGGCAGTGGGGGCCCCTTGCTCAGCTGGCCTCTGGGCCCTGCTCCTCCACCACGGCCTCCACAGTTGGAGCGGCATGTGGTACGACCCCCGCCTCGAAGCCCTGAGCCTGACACGCTGCCTTTGGCTGCTGGATCCGACCACCCCCTTCCCCGAGCCGCGTGGCTTCGTGTCTTCCAGCACCTTGGGCCTCGAGAGCTATGTGTCTGCATGCGAGTCTGCCGGACTTGGAGCCGCTGGTGAGTAGCTAGAAAGGCCCGAGTCCCATTGCTGCCATGTTTGTTGCTTGCTGGGTGACCCACAGTAAGGCTGTCCTTTGCAGTGCCATCCTTTCTTAGTTGCTTTGAGCTTGCTTTGAGCTCATTTAATGCTCAGCAGTTCCATGAGGAGCATATTATCCCCCCTTTCAGAAAAAGCTGAAGTCACATGGAGAGGAAGTGCTAGAACCAGGAATATGAACCTGAGCTCAGATTATTTCCTTTTAGTGGTAGTTTTTTTTGTTTTGTTTTGTTTTGTTTGTTTGTTTTTCGAGGTAGGGTCTCACTCTCGCCCAGGCTGACCTGGAATTTTGTATTCTCAGTGTGGCCTTGAACTCACAGTGATCCTTCTACCTCTGCCTCCTGAGTGCTGGGATTAAAGGCATGTGCCACTACACCCGGCTTTAGTGGTAGTTTTTCAGTATATTGAAGGTTGGTGTATGTTAAGTATAGTTTTCTTACTTTTTATGCTCTGTCTTCTGAGGACAGTCTTAACTGTTGGTCCAGTTTGCATATGAGAAAGTCCTTTGTGGGGAGCCCCTGCAAAGGCCCCTTGGGCTTCCTCATTCAGCCCATCCTCCTGTCTCCCTTTCTGTCCATTGCCTCCTGAACCCTGCATAGAAATGCGGGGTCATCTTCCCAAACCTATCTTCCTCACTGAGCCTCCCCTAGCAAGCTTCCTCCTCCATTAAGCTCCCGCAGCATGCTGTTCCCCTAATGGAGCACACAGAGGCCTTTGGCATGTTGACAAGCTTTCATTCATTTCATGTTCCCATCAGTTGCTGGGGTGGGGACACATACTGTGTATCGATTTTTATCTTCATGTCCCCAGCATGAACAAAAGCGAGTAGATATTCAAGAAATGTTTTACTAAATGAGTAAATTCAGGCTTTTTCCCAGGACTTGTGGGCTGAGCTTCTTTCTTTTGTTTTTTCAAGGTAGAGTCTCTAGCCCAGGCAGACCTGGAATTCACTTTGTAGTCTCAGGTTGGTCCCAAACTCACAGCAATCCTACTTCTGCCTCCTGAGTGCTGGGATTAATGGTGTGCTATCACTCCTGGTTAGGACTGAGCTTGTTAGCACCTTACATGTGCATTCTTAGCTCTCAGGAGGTTGAGGCAGGAAGATTGTGAGCTGGAGGTCAGTCATGGCTACATAATGAGACTTTGTCTCCAAAAAAATTGTGTAACTGATTTTGTTCTTCATAATAGCAGCAATGTGAAGCTGCAGTACAAGTTAGTGGCTGAGCTAAAATTCCGACTTACTCCTTTGGGACATGGTTTAGATGGCTGGTGCTTGCTGCAGGTTTCCACAGGACCAGGGAGGCTGGGGTGCAGGTGCTGAGACAAATGCCTGCTATAGATGTGGTTTTCCTTTCATGAGTTAAGCCTGGACTTTTTTTTTTTTTTTTTTTTTTTTTTTTTTTTTGAGGTAGGGTCTTGCTCTAGGTTCACCTGGAACTCACTGTGTAGCTCCAGGCTGGCTCCAACTCATGGCAACGATCCTACCTCAGCCACCCAAGTAATGGGATTAAAGGCATGTGGCACCATGCCTGGCTGTCCTCTTTAGTGCATGTGAATGCATATATGTGGAGGCTAGAGTACCACCTTGACTGAGATCCTCAGGAAAACTGTCTATCTCTCTCTCTCTTTTTTTTTTTTTTTCTGGTTTTTCAAGGTAGGGTTTCACTCTAGCCCAGGCTGACCTGGAATTCACTATGTGGTCTCAAGGTGGCCTTGAACTCACGGTGATCCTCCTACCTCTGGGATTAAAGGCCTGCACCACACCACCATTTTTTTTTTTTTTTTTTTTTTTTTTTTTTTTGAGATAGTGTATCTTAATTGGAGTTATGGAGCTCACCAATTTTGCCAGACTGTAAGGAATCCTCCTTGTCTTCACCAACTCAGTGATGGTATTGCAGGCACATGCTATTACTACCCAGTATTTGAACTCATGCCCTCATGCTTGCAAGGCAAGCACTTTACTTACTGAGCTATCTCCCAAGCCTCCTGGGCTGGTTTCTTCATTTTCCTATGCCTCACATTTCTTCTTTTCCCATCCTTCTCTTCTTTCTTCCCTCCTTTGTACTGGGGATTGAACCTATGGCCTGGTGTATGCTAGGCAAGTGCTCCTCTACTGAGCTACTTTGTTTTTTACTTATTACTTTTTTGGTGTCTGGTATATGTATGTGTGTGTGTGTATGTGTGTGCACATGCGCGCGCGTGCAGAATGTGCTTGTGTATAGATGACATCGGTGGTCCTCAGATATCTTCTGTCACTCTTCTGCCTTAATCTTTGAGATAGAATCTCTCATTGAGTCTGGGCTCATGCCATTTTTTTTTTTTTTTTTTTTTTTCAGTTAGACTGGCTGATCAGCAAGCCTAGTAGTTCTTCTGTCTCTGTTCCCCCCACTCCTCTGGTGTTACAAGCATGTATACCATGCCCTGCTGTTTATATGGGTGCTAGGGATCAAACTCAGGTCCTCATGCTTGCACAGCAAGTGCTGTTAACTGCTGGGCCATCTCCTTAGCCCCGTCTTTTAGGTTTTTGTTTGTTTGTTTTTTGAGGTAGTTTCCGGCTGGCCTCACATTCACAGGGATCCTCCTACCTCTGCCTCCCAAGTGCTGGGATTAAAGGTGTGTGCCACCACACCCGGCCCTAGTTTTTCTTTTGAGACAAGGCCTTGCTAAATTACCAAGGCTGGCCTTGAATTTACTAAGTTCAAGACCCATATATATCTTGAATTTGTGATCCTCTCAGTTTCCCAAATGCCTAGGATTATAGGCCTGGCCGCAGTTTCTTAGTTTCTTCATTTGTAAAACTGGTATAGTTGTCACATCATAGTTTTTGTGAACTCATACACATAAAGAACTGAGGAGAATTCTTGGCAAGCAGAAATAACTGTGATCATTGTTCCTCACCTACTTACAAATACTTATGGCAGACCTGTATTTTTTTTTTCCCCCTTTGGTTTTTTGAGGTAGGGTCTCACTAGCTCAGGCTGACCTGCAATTCACTATGTAATCTCAGAGTGGCCTCGAACTCATGGTGATCCTCCTACCTTTGCCTCCTGAGTGCGATACTACGCCCGGCTGACCTGTACTCTTGAAGTGCTGAGTGAGTCTGCAGCATATGCAGCAGTTATAAACATTGCTGGGACTGCTCCCCTTGGGGTATTTACTCAGTGGTAACCTGTTCGTTGAGGCCTCCCTCTCAACCAGTTCTGTGCTTGACATGTGGGACCCAACACTGAAAGAAAAGGACCAGGAAGAATACTGTGGCTGGAAGTGGACAAAACGCTCTGGAGCCTAGCCTATGGCTTTTGTCAACTGGGACTTAAGGCCATATATTCTCTCTGAAGGCCACATATTTCTCATTTTTGTCCTCAGGACCTGAGGAGGATTGCTCTTACTTTAGAAGTCTCTCTACTCCAGGTTACCAAAATCCAAATGGTATAGTGTTTGCATATAATGCACATCTATATTCTTTTTTTTTGTTTGTTTGTTTGTTTTTCGAGGTAGGGTCTCACTCTAGCCCAGGCTGACCTGGAATTCACTAGGTAGTCTCAGGGTGGCCTCAAACTCACAGCAATCCTCCTACCCCTGCCTCCCAAGTGCTGGGATTAAAGGCGTGCGCCACCACGCCGGCTTTGAGCTATATTCTTTAATCTCTAGAGCACTCATGATTTTTATTTTTGGTTTTTCGAGGTAGGGTCTCATTCTATCCCAGGCTGACCTGGAATTCACTATGTGGTCTCAGGGTGGCCTCAACTCACAGCCATCTTCCTACCTGCCTCTGGAGTGGTGGGATTAAAGGCATGAGCCACCACGCCCAGCTTTAGAGTACTTATGATCCCTAGTATCCCTAGTACAATGTAAATGCTATGTGAATAGTTGGTATACCATATTGGTTAGGGAGTAACAAAAATCTACTTTCAGTACAGAAGCAGTTTTTCTTTTTTACTTTTTTTTTTTTTCAGAAGCAGCTTTTGCTTTGAATATTTTCCATCTGTGGGTGGTTGAATTCTCAGATGCAGAAGCAGGTCTATTTACCTGTGGGATTTAATGAGGTGGTTCCTACAGAGCACTTAACACAGTGCCTGAGGGCACCAAGCACTTGATAAAAGATGCCTCTAGGTGAGCAGGACCAGTGAAGGGCAGGGCTGGAAGGCCTGTGGTGATCACTGTGTGAGGGAGGCTCTGCCAGATCTGAACACTGAAGCAGGGGAAGTAGGGAGGAATTCAGTTTGAGACTTTGTGGTGGGGAGGGGATGAGCAAAGGAGATAAGGTCTTGCTGTGTAGCCCAGGTTGGCCTTGAACTCAAACTTCCTTCTTCAGCCTCCTGAGATTGGGATTATAGACATTACACCACCATTGTTTGCTTAAGACCTTTTATGAAGAGAATGGCAGCTGGGCCTGAGGTGTAGGCCTGCAATTCCAATCACTAGAGAGACTGAGGCAGGAGGATCACAAGTGTGAGGCCAGGATGGGCAATTTATTAGAACCTGGATTCAATCTGAAAAACTGAAGGGAGAGCCGGGCGTGGTGGCGCACGCCTTTAATCCCAGCACTGGGGAGGCAGAGGTAGGAGGATCGCCGTGAGTTCAAGGCCACCCTGAGACTACATAGGTAATTCCAGGTCAGCCTGGGCCAGAGTGAGACCCTACCTCGAAAAAACCAAAAAAAAAAAAAAAAAAAAAAAAAACTGAAGGGAGGCTGGAGATATAGCTCAGTGGTTAAGGCGCTTGCTGGCAAAGCCAAAAGACCCAGGTTTTTTTGTTACTTATTTATTTTTAATTTATTTATTTGAGAGTGACAGAGAAAGAAGCAGACACAGAGAAAGAATGGGCATGCCAGGGCCTCCAACCACTGCAAACGAACTCCAAATGTATGCACCACCTTGTGCATCTGGCTTACGTGGATCCTGGGGAATCGAGCCTCGAACTTGGGTCCTTAGGCTTCAAAGGCAAGTGCTTAACCACTAAGTCATCTCTCCAGGACCCAAGTTTGATTTCCCCAGTACCCATGTAAAGCCAGATGTCCAAGGTGGCCCATGCGTCTAGAGTTCATTTGCAATGGTTAGAGACCTTAGCCTACCTTCTCATTCTCTCTCTCTCAGATAAATAGTTTTAAAAAAAAAATTGAGCCGGGCATGGTGGCGCACGCCTTTAATCCCAGCACTTGGGAGGCAGGTAGGAGGATCGCCGAGAGTTCGAGGCCACCCTGAGACTATATAGTTAATTCCAGGTCAGCCTGGACCAGAGTGAGACCCTACCTTGCAAAACCAAAAAAAAAGATTGAAGGGAACTTGTTATACTTGGTGACAACATTGTGAATCTCTAGATTTTCAACCTAGGAATCTGGATGGACGATAGCACTGTTCCCTGAGCCCAGCAATCACAAAGAAAGAGCAGGATCAGGGGATAGTGAAGAACTCAGATTTGACCTGCTTAGTCTGAAAGGCCTGTGGACCAGTCAGACCCCACTGCTAGGATAGCAGTTGGGTCTTCTGGTCTGGTCTCAAGAGAAAGGTAACAAGTTTGGAAGTTTTCAACCTATAGGTAGGTACACCTTTAATGAAGAGAACAAAGGGGAAGAATGTATGAGCTAGAAAAATAATTCAACAGCTAGAAATGCAGAAAGGAGTTATGCCCTACAGAGAATAGCACAGAGGGAGGAAGGAATGATGAGCAGTGTGATTGTTGATAAGACATTCTAGGAGATTATGTACCAATAGGTGGCAGTTGAACTTTGCTATACAAAGGCCTTGGGGGGCATGGGGAGATAACTCAGTTGGTTAAAAAATGCATGGCTTGGGGCTGGAGAGATGGCTTAGCAGTTAAGGTGTGTGCCTGTGAAGCCTAAGGACCCTGGTTCAATTATTCAGGTCCCACATAAGCCAGATGCACAAGGGGCACATACATCTGGAGTTTGTTTACAGTGGCTAGAGGCCCTGGCCCACCCATTTTCCCTCTCCCTCTCTTTCCCTCTTTTTGTCTCAAATAAATAAATAAAAAATAATAAATTAAAAAACAACAACAAAAAAATAATAAGGTCTTTTTAAAAAAATGCATGGCTTAAGCAGGTGTGGTGGCGCATGCCTTTAATCCCAGCACTCAGGAGGCAGAGGTAGGAGGATCGCCAGGAGTTCAAGGCCACCCTGAGACTACATAGTGAATTCCAGGTCAGCCTGGGCTAAAGTGAAACCCTACCTTGAAAAACCAAGGAAAAAAAATGCATGGCTTGCAAGCATGAGGACTTTGAGTTCCTAGTATCTGTAAAATGCTAGGAGTGTTCCTGATGGTGTGCACCTGTAATCCCAGTGCTGGGAAGGCAGGTACAGAGAGGATCCTTGGGGCTCAATAGCCAGCAAGACTAGCCTAATTGGTGAGCCAGGCCAGTGAGAGACCTTGTCTCAAGAGGAAATAGATGAGGCTGGAGAGATGGCTTAGCAGTTAAGGAACTTGCCTACAAAGCCTAAGGACCCAGGTTTGATTCCCCAGTACCTATGTAAGCCAGATGCACAAGGTGGTGCATGTGTCTGGAGCTTGTTTGCAGTGGGTAGAGGCCATGGTATGCCCATTCATATTCTCTCTCTCTCTCTGCCTTTTTTTTTTTTTAAAAAAAAAAAAAAAAAAAGGAGGGCTAGAGAGATGGCTTAGCCTGAGGACTCAGGTTCGATTCTCCAGGTCTCACGTAAGCCAGATGCACATGGTGGCACATGTGTCTGAATTTCGTTTGCAGTGACTAGAGGCCCTGGCACACCCATTAAAAAAAAAAAGTAGCCTAGCACTTGGGAGGCAGAGGTGGGAGGATGGCCAAGAGTTTGAGGCCACCCTGAGACTACATAGTGAATAGAGCCACTACATAGTGGCTCAGGTCGGCCTGAGCCAGAGTGAAACCCTACCTCGGAAAAACAACAAAAAGTATGTAGTGTACCTGAGTAATAATCTGAGGTTGTCCTCTGGCCTCCACAGTCAAGCATATACATGTACATCCCCTTACACACATGCAAAGAAAGAAGTCTTGGTGAATTGGGCTAGTAGCTCAATGGTAGAAGTGAGTGCTTGTTTGCCTAATATTCAGGATGCCCTAGTTCCGTCCTCAGAAAAACACACACACACACATAGACCCACAAAAGGCCTTGGTGGCCTTGGACATCAGCTCCAAAAGAGGGACTTGATCCATTGATTCCTTCTGTGTTTTTGGTTTCTAGGATGGCACCTGGAATTCACTAGGTACTATGACAACATTGAACAAGTGGACTTAAAAAGGAAGTCAGAATAGAGTGTGGAAAGAAGTAGAAGAGGGTGTAACTGGAGATAAGTTTGTAGGTGGGAGAGCAGGATGTTTCAGGCTTTCCTGTCTGGTGACTTCCATCTTTTGGAACTGGGAGGCAAAGGGATCCAGCCAAGAGCCTGAGGAGAGAAGGGCGGGCAGAGGGGTGTGGAGGAGGTGTTGATGTGCAAGGAAGACAGTTGCAGCCTTCAAGAACATGAGAAAAGAAGGCAGTCAGAAAAGGGAGAAAAGGGAATGGAACACACACACAGTCAAGGTCAGTTGGGATTGGGAATACCAGCGTGGAGGACAGTTGTGTCAGGAAGCCCAGAGAGCTCCGGGGGAAGAACTAGTTGTAGTTAGTTCCCAGGGGATAATTAGTTTGCAGGGAGCACTTAGGGCTGGCCCAGCTCTGTGTTCCCAGGGGACTAGAACGGAGGGTTTGCAGGTGGGTGTTATGAGTTGGTGACTTAGGTTGGCTGGAGTCAAGGAGAACATGGGTGGGAACCTGGATATCCTGGCCTGCCTACCCTCCATACTAGTGCCTCTTGCTTCTAAGACTGCATCCTGCCGTTTGTCTCTGTCTTGTTCTCCATCTTGGAGAGTCACTGATGGCTTTTTCCTGCCCTCAACAAAATCTCCAGTCCCTTTGGACTCGAGCAGGGTCCGGTGACTGCACTGAGCCCTTTGCTGTGCCATTCCTTTGTCAGCAACGCAAGTTTTGTTTGTTTGTTTGACCTGGAATTCACTCTGTAGTCTCAGGGTGGCCTTGAACTCACAGTGATCCTCCTACCTCTGCCTCCCGAGTGCTGGGATTAAATGCGTGTGCCACCATGCCTGGCTACAAGGCAAGTTTTTTTTTTTTTTTTTTTTTTCCGAGGTAGGGTCTCACTCTGGCCCAGGCTGACCTGGGATTAACTATGTAGTCTCAGGGTGGCCTTGAACTCACGGCGATCCTCCTACCTCTGCCTCCCGAGTGCTGGGATTAAAGGCGTGCGCCACCACGCCCGGCTCTACAAGGCAAGTTTTGAAGTCAGAGCTTTCTCTTCCCATTCTATGGCTTGGGAATTGGAGACCCCCAGAGAGCAAGTGACTTGCGTGAGGTCTTCCCCAAGTGTGTGGAAGTGACAGAGGGCTTTTTTTTTTTTTTTTTTTTTTTTTTTTTTGAGGTAGGGCCTCACTCTGGTCCAGGCTGACCTGGAATTCACTATGTAGTCTCAGGCTGGCCTCAAACTCATGGCGAGCCTCCTACCTCTGCCTCCTGAGTGCTGGGATTAAAGGTGTGCGCCACCACGCACAGCTGAGGGCTTTGTTGAGATTGAAGCCTGGGTGAATGCTTTCTAGCTCTAAAATGTCCCACCAGAGGCTTTGGAGTATGCTTGCAAGTATGCTTTCAAAGTAGCTTCTAGGATTGGAGAGATGGCTTGGCAGTTAAGGCGCTTGCCTGCCAAGCCTAAGAACTCCGGTTCCAATCTCCAGGTCCCATGTTTAGCCTGACGGAAAAAGTGGCACAAGGGCGCAATGCTGCACTTGCCCACAAGGGGGTGCACATGCCTGGAGTGCCTGGAGAGGCTGCTGGTGTGCCCATTCTGTCTCTCTATCTCTCTAGCTCTGTCTCTCTCGAAAAAAATAAATAAATAAAGTAGCTTCTTGGCTCTGTAGTCCAGGCTGGCCTGAACTTACTATGTAGATCAGGTTGGTCATGAATTCATGGTGAGCTACCTGCCTCAGCCTCCTGGTGTTAGATAACAGGCATGAACCATTATTTACTCCAGTCCAGGCTGACCTGGAATTCACTATGGTAGTCACAGGGTGGCCTCAAACTCACTGTCATCCTCCTTCCAAGTGCTGGCATTAAAGGTGTGTGCCACCATACCCAGCATAAAAGCTTTTTTTCCAAATTAAAAATATATATAATTTATTTATTTATTTAAGAGAAGAAGTAGATAGATAGAGAAGCAGATAGAGAGAATGGGTGCACTAGGGCCTCCCAGCTACTGCAAATGATCTCCAGGCACATGCACCACCTTGTGTATCTGGCTTTATGTGGGTACTGGGGAATTGAACCTGGGTCCTTTGGCTTTAACCTTAACTGCTAAACCATCACTCCAGACCTCAGGTTATTTTTATTTTTAAAAATATTTTATTTATGTATTTATTTTGGGGGGAGCAGACACATGCACACACACAGAGACAGAGGGAGAGGGAGAGAATGGGCAAACAAGGGCCTCCAGCCACAGCACACAAACTCCAGACACATGTGCATCTGGCTTATATGGGTTCTGGGGAATTGAACCTGGGTCCTTAGGCTTTGCAGGCAAATGCCTTTAACTGCTAAGCCATTTCTCCAGCTCAGACTGACCTGGAATTCACTATGTAGTCTCAGGGGTGGCCTCAAACTCACGGTGATCCTCCTACCTCTGCATCCCAAGTACTGGGATTAAAGGCATGAGCCACCACTCCTGGCTCATAATTCTTTTTTTTTTTTATTTTTAATTTTATTTATTTATTTGCAAGCAGAGAGAAAGAGAGAGAATGGGCACACCAGGGCCTCTAGCAACTGCAAACAAACTCCAGACACATGTGCCTCTTGTGCATCCGGCTTGCATGGGTCCTAGGGAATCAAACCTAGGTCCTTTGGCTTCGCAGGCAAACATGCCTTAGCTGCTAAGCCATCTCTCCAACCCTTTTTTTTTTTTTCTTCAAGGTAGGGTCTCACTCTTGTCCATGCTGACCTGGAATTCACTATGTAGTCTCAGAGTGGCCTCAAACTCAATGATCCTCCTACCTTTGCCTCCCGAGTGCTGGGATTAAAGGCGTGTACCACCATGTCCAGCTCCGTTTTTATTTATTTTTTATTTACTTATTTATTTATTTATTTATTTGAGAGAGAGAATGGGCATGCTGGGGCCTCCAGCCACTGCAAACAAACTCCAGACTCATGCACTACTTTGTGCATCTGGCTTACATGGGTCCTGGGGAGTCAAACTGAGGTCCTTTGGTTTTGCAGGCAAACGCTTTAACTGCTAAGCCATCTCTCCAGCCCTTGGGTTTTTTTTTTTATTATTATTTTTATTTATTTTTATTTTTTATTGACAACTTCTTTAATTGTAGACACTATTCCATGGTACTTCCCTCCCTCCCCCCACTTTCCCCTCCCCCTCTCAGTCAGTCTCTCTTTTATTTTGATGTCATCATCTTTCCCTCCTATTATGATGGTCTTGTGTAGGTAGTGTCAAGCACTGTGAGGTCATGGATATCCAGGCCATTTTGTGTCTGGAGGAGCACGTTGTAAGGAGTCCTACCCTTCCTTTGGCTCTTACATTCTTTCCGCCCCCTCTTCTGCAATGGACCCTGAGCCTTGGAAGGTGGGTTTGAGATGTTTCAGTTCTGAGCACTCCTGTGTCCCTTCTTCTCAGCACCATGGTGCCTTCTGAGTCATCCCAAGATTACCACCATCTGAAAAGAGAAGCTTCTCTAACCAAAAGTGAGAATAGCATTAATATATGGGTATGAACATTAAGAGAAGTGCTTACTGGGCAGTTTGGTGAGTATAGTGTATACATTTAGACACCAGCAGACATTACACCCCTAGGGCTCATGACTACCCTGTCATAGGTTTACAGTATCAGGGATGTATTCCCTCCCATGGAGCGGGCCTCCAGTCCAAGTAAAGAGCAGTTGGTTTCCCCCATAACAGACATGTCACTATTGCACCATTGCCTCATTTGGCCTGGCTGGCCAAATTTAAAGCTTGCAGTGTCCACTGTTGAGTATCTTCACTGGTATTTTCTCTCTCCCATTGAACTGCATGCAGCGTAGCTTTCTATCAGCTGGTCCACATGGAGGAGGCTTTCAGTGTTTTTTTTTTTTTTGTTTGTTTGTTTTGTTTTGTTTTTGTTTTTCAAGGTAGGGTCTCACTCTAGCTCAGATTGACCTGGAATTTGCTATGTAGTCTCAGGGTGGCCTTGAACTCATGGAGACCTTCCTACCTCTGCCTCCCAAGTGCTGAGATTGGGGCGTGCGCCACCACGCCTGGCTGGTTTTTTTTTTTTTTTGGTTTTTCAAGGTAGGGTCTCACTCTAGCTCAGACTGACCTGGAATTCGCTATGTAGTCTCAGGGTGGCCTTGAACTCATGGCGATCCTCCTACCTCTGCCTCCCGTGTGCTGGGATTAAAGGCGTGTGCCACCACGCCCGGCTTGTTGTTTGTTTTTTTGAGGTAGGGTTTTGCTCTAGCCCAGGCTGACATGGATTTCACTTTGTAGTCTCAGTGTGGCCTTGAACTCATGGCAGTCCTCCTACCTCTGCCTCCCAAATGCTGGGTTTAAAGGCGCTTATCCCCATACCTGGCTCAGGAAAAGATTTTTATAAAACTATTGTTTTAGATATTTTTATTTATTTGTTTGCAATCAGAGTGAGATAGAGAAGACAGACAGAAATAATAGGCATGCCAGGGCCTCCAGCTTCTGCAAATGAAGTCCAGATGCATGTGCCACTTTGTGCATCTGGCTTTATGTGGGCATTAGGGAATTGAACTCTGGTTGTTAGACTTTGCAGGTAAGGGCTTTAACCACTAAGCCATCTCTCCAGCCCTAAAAAACTTTGTTTATTTGTAAGCAGGGATAGAAGAGAGACAGAGAGAATGGGCACACCAGATCCTCCAGCCACTGCAAACAAACTCCAGATGCATGCGCCACTTTGTGCATTTGGCTTTATGTGGGTACTAGGGAATTGAACTTTGCCATTACACTTTGCAGGCAAGTGCCTCAACCACTGAGCCATCTCCCAGCAAATGCCCCCTTCCCCGCCCCCTTTTTGGTTTTTGAGGTAGGGCCTTGCTCTAACCCAGGCTGACCTGGAATTCACTGTGCTGGGATTGGCCCTTGTTTTTTTTTTTTGTTGTTGTTGTTGTTGTTTTTTGTTTTTTTTTTTTTTTTTTGGTTTTTTTTTTTTTTTTTGGTTTTTGAGGTAGGGTCTCACTCTGGCTCAGGCTGACCTGGAATTCACTATGTAGTCTCAGGGTGGCCTCGAACTCTCAGTGATCCTCCTACCTCTGCCTCCCGAGTGCTGGGATTAAAGGCATGCGCCACCACGCCCGGCTATTTGTTTTTTTTGAGGTAGGATCTCACTCTAGCTCAGGCTGACCTGGAATTCACTGTGTAGTCTCAGGTTGGCCTTGAACTCACGGTGATCCTCCTTCTTCTGCCTCAGTGCTGAGTTCAAAGGCATGTACCACCACACCCAGTTAGCTCAACCTCTTCAATGCTGGGATCACAGGCATGAGCCTCCCACACCTGGCTGACTGTTTTTTTTTTTTTGAGACATTTCCTTCCTATGTAGTCCAGGATGGTGTCAAACTCTAATGTGTGTGTGTGTGTGTGTGTGTGTGTGTGCATGTGCATGTGTGTGTAGAGGTCAGAGGACAACCTTGCATATCATTCTTCAGGCGCTGTCCATCTTCTTTGAGACAAGGTCTCACTGACCTGGAGCTTGCCTCATTAGGCTAGACTGGCTGGCCAGAGAGCCCCAGGGATCCACTGTTGCCACCACTCCCCCTCCACCCCCCACTGTGAGGTAACAAATGTGCACCACCCAGCTTTGTGGACTTTTCTTCTTTTTGCAATGTAGAGCTCAGGTGGTCATATTTTTGATGGCAAGCACTACTTCACTTTGCATTTGGCTTTATGTGGGTACTAGGAATTGAACTTTGCCATTACACTTTGCAGGCAAGTGCCTCAACCACTGAGCCATCTCCCCAGCAAATGCCCCTTCCCTCGCCTTTAAGCTATGTGGGCCTTGTTTCAACCTAGCTGGGACCGAATCTACTGTGCTGGGATTGGCCCTTGTTTTTTTTTTTTTTTTTTTTTTTGTTGTTGTTGTTGTTGTTGTTTTTGGTTTTTTTTTTTTGGTTTTTTTTTTTTTTTTTGGTTTTTTGAGGTAGGGTCTCACTCTGGCTCAGGCCACCTGGAATTCACTATGTAGTCTCAGGGTGGCCTGACTCCAGTGATCCTCCCACTGCCTCCCGAGTGCTGGGATTAAAGGCATGCGCCACCACGCCCGGCCATTGTTTGTTTTTGAGGTAGTGATCTCACCTGCGCCCAGGCTGACCTGGAATTACTGTGTAGTCTCAGGTTGGCCTTGAACTCACGTGATCCTCCTGTTTCTGCCTCCGGAGTGCTGAGTTCAAAGGCATGTACCACCACACCCAGTTAGCTCAACCTCTTCAATGCTGGGATCAATAGGCATGAGCCTCCCACACCTGGCTGACTGGTTTTTTTTTTTTGAGACATTTCTTCCTATGTAGTCCAGGACAGCTCACAACCCCTAATGTGTGTGTGTGTGTGTGTGTGTGTGTGCATGTATGTGTGTAGAGGTCAGAGGACAACCTGCATATCATTCTCTTCAGGCGCTGTCCATCTTCTTTGGAGACAAAGGGTCTCACTAACTTGGAGCTACTCATTAGGCTAGACTTGGCTGGCCAGAGAGCCCCAGGATCCACTGTTGCCACCCACTCCCTCCACCCCCACTGTGAGGTAACAAATGTGCACCACCCAGCTTTGTGGACTTTTCTTCTTTTTGCAATGTAGAGCTCAGGTGGTCATATTTTGATGGCAGCACTACTAACAGCAGATTGTTTTCATCCCAGACTTGTTTAACAATACTGCTTTTTGTTTGTTTGTTTGTTTGTTTTGTTTTAGTGACAGGATCTCATGCCCCTGAGGCTGGCCTGAACTCTCCTGATCCTCCTGTCTCCATGCTGGGATTACAGGCAGCGCATGTACTCACTCTACACCCAGTATAATCCAATCCTGGTTTTAAGTGGAAAGATGAAGTAATTTTAAGATAAAACTCTTGCCTAGTATTGTAATTTTGTACCTATAATCCCACCATTCTGGAAGCTAAAATTGGGTAAAGGGTGGAGGATCACCTCAAGTTCAAAACTATATAGTTCCAGGACAGCCTGTATTATAGTGTGAGGAGCATCTCAAACCAAAACAAATAAATAAAACCAACCCAAATGACACAAACTCATTCTCTAGAGGTAGACATAAAATGATTGAAATTTTGGAATCCCTTTTTCAACAACTACAAAACTTGTTTATCTTTGTTGAGACTTCATAAACTTCCATTTGTTGCCTTAGTACCTGGAGTCCCAACAGGCCTTTTCCATAAACATTGAATAAATGCATCCAGGTGTGGTGGCACACACTAACAATCCCAGCACTCTGGGAGGGTTGCTGTGAGTTTGAGGCCAGTCTGAGACTACATGGTAATTCAGGTCAGCTTGAGCTAAAGTTGGAATGTACTTGAAATCACCCAAAAAAAAATTGAATAAATGCCGAAGTGATAAATGAAGTGTGGAGGAGAGTGCTCAGTGGAAGCCTTAAGTAGTTCTGACATTCAACATATTTGCAGCAACTAACCTGTGCTTAGTACCTGCCTGCAGTGGGTTTAGAAATGTCCCTGTGGAGCTTACATTCTAGTGGGAGGAATCCCATAATCCAATAGTGAGAATGTACCAGGATTTTAAGTCTAGCATTAAAAAGGCTGACTACCTAGGTTAACGAATTAGTAAAGATAAGATGAAAACACAGAGCCCCATATTGAGGTAGGGTTTGGTGGCTGCTTTCAGATTTCTTTGACCAGCTGGGTGTGGTGGCTCACAACTCAATCCCAGCGCTCAGAGACAGAGGAAGGTGGATTGCCATGAGTTCAAGGCCATCCTGGGCAGCAGAGTGAGAGTTCAAGGTTAGCCTAAAGTAAGACCCTGCCTCAAAAACAAAGAGATCTTTTGAGCTGGGCATGGTGGCGCCGCGCCTTTAATCCCAGCACTCAGGAGGAAGAGGTGGGAGGATCACTGTGAGTTCGGGACCACCCTGATACTACATAGTGAATTCTGGGTTAGCCTGGACTAGAAAGTGAGACTCTACCTCGAAAAACAAAAAACAAAAAACAAACAAAGGATTCTTTTGGCATTACATCAAATAGTGTGATGGTGTTTGTGTAGCTATTTGACAAAATGCTTTTTAAGCTGTAAGGCAGTGAACTGTAATTACCTCATTTGATCTTACAGCAGCCCTGTGTAGCTGAGCAGTCTGAGTCATCTTTACTTTACCTGGTCTTCTCAGCCCCAGGGAGAGAATAGACTTGCCAGAGGTCTTGTGCAAACGCTTTAACTGCTAAGCCATCTCTCCAGCCCTTGGGTTTTTTTATTATTTTTATTTATTTTTATTTTTATTGACAACTTCTTTAATTGTAGACACTATTCCATGGTACTTCCCTCCCTCCCCCACTTTCCCCTCCCCCCTCTCAGTCAGTCTCTCTTTTATTTTGATGTCATCATCTTTCCCTCCTATTATGATGGTCTTGTGTAGGTAGTGTCAAGCACTGTGAGGTCATGGATATCCAGGCCATTTTGTGTCTGGAGGAGCACGTTGTAAGGAGTCCTACCCTTCCTTTGGCTCTTACATTCTTTCCGCCCCTCTTCTGCAATGGACCCTGAGCCTTGGAAGGTGGGTTTGAGATGTTTCAGTTCTGAGCACTCCTGTGTCCCTTCTTCTCAGCACCATGGTGCCTTCTGAGTCATCCCAAGATTACCACCATCTGAAAAGAGAAGCTTCTCTAACCAAAAGTGAGAATAGCATTAATATATGGGTATGAACATTAAGAGAAGTGCTTACTGGGCAGTTTGGTGAGTATAGTGTATACATTTAGACACCAGCAGACATTACACCCCTAGGGCTCATGACTACCCTGTCATAGGTTTACAGTATCAGGGATGTATTCCCTCCCATGGAGCGGGCCTCCAGTCCAAGTAAAGAGCAGTTGGTTTCCCCCATAACAGACATGTCACTATTGCACCATTGCCTCATTTGGCCTGGCTGGCCAAATTTAAAGCTTGCAGTGTCCACTGTTGAGTATCTTCACTGGTATTTTCTCTCTCCCATTGAACTGCATGCAGCGTAGCTTTCTATCAGCTGGTCCACATGGAGGAGGCTTTCAGTGTTTTTTTTTTTTGTTTGTTTGTTTTGTTTTGTTTTTGTTTTTCAAGGTAGGGTCTCACTCTAGCTCAGATTGACCTGGAATTTGCTATGTAGTCTCAGGGTGGCCTTGAACTCATGGAGACCTTCCTACCTCTGCCTCCCAAGTGCTGAGATTAAGGGCGTGCGCCACCACGCCTGGCTGGTTTTTTTTTTTTTTTGGTTTTCAAGGTAGGGTCTCACTCTAGCTCAGACTGACCTGGAATTCGCTATGTAGTCTCAGGGTGGCCTTGAACTCATGGCGATCCTCCTACCTCTGCCTCCCGTGTGCTGGGATTAAAGGCGTGTGCCACCACGCCCGGCTTGTTGTTTGTTTTTTTGAGGTAGGGTTTTGCTCTAGCCCAGGCTGACATGGATTTCACTTTGTAGTCTCAGTGTGGCCTTGAACTCATGGCAGTCCTCCTACCTCTGCCTCCCAAATGCTGGGTTTAAAGGCGCTTATCCCCATACCTGGCTCAGGAAAAGATTTTTATAAAACTATTGTTTTAGATATTTTTATTTATTTGTTTGCAATCAGAGTGAGATAGAGAAGACAGACAGAAATAATAGGCATGCCAGGGCCTCCAGCTTCTGCAAATGAAGTCCAGATGCATGTGCCACTTTGTGCATCTGGCTTTATGTGGGCATTAGGGAATTGAACTCTGGTTGTTAGACTTTGCAGGTAAGGGCTTTAACCACTAAGCCATCTCTCCAGCCCTAAAAAACTTTGTTTATTTGTAAGCAGGGATAGAAGAGAGACAGAGAGAATGGGCACACCAGATCCTCCAGCCACTGCAAACAAACTCCAGATGCATGCGCCACTTTGTGCATTTGGCTTTATGTGGGTACTAGGGAATTGAACTTTGCCATTACACTTTGCAGGCAAGTGCCTCAACCACTGAGCCATCTCCCAGCAAACGCCCCCCCCTTCCCCCGCCCCCTTTTTGGTTTTTTGAGGTAGGGCCTTGCTCTAACCCAGGCTGACCTGGAATTCACTGTGCTGGGATTGGCCCTTGTTTTTTTTTTTTTTTGTTGTTGTTGTTGTTTTGGTTTTGTTTTTTTTTTTTTTTTTTTTTTTTTTTTTTTTTTTTGGTTTTTTGAGGTAGGGTCTCACTCTGGCTCAGGCTGACCTGGAATTCACTATGTAGTCTCAGGGTGGCCTCGAACTCTCAGTGATCCTCCTACCTCTGCCTCCCGAGTGCTGGGATTAAAGGCATGCGCCACCACGCCCGGCTATTGTTTGTTTTTTGAGGTAGGATCTCACTCTAGCTCAGGCTGACCTGGAATTCACTGTGTAGTCTCAGGTTGGCCTTGAACTCACGGTGATCCTCCTTCTTCTGCCTCCGGAGTGCTGAGTTCAAAGGCATGTACCACCACACCCAGTTAGCTCAACCTCTTCAATGCTGGGATCACAGGCATGAGCCTCCCACACCTGGCTGACTGGTTTTTTTTTTTTGAGACATTTCCTTCCTATGTAGTCCAGGATGGTGTCAAACTCTAATGTGTGTGTGTGTGTGTGTGTGTGTGTGTGTGTGTGTGCATGTATGTGTGTAGAGGTCAGAGGACAACCTTGCATATCATTCTTCAGGCGCTGTCCATCTTCTTTGAGACAAGGTCTCACTGACCTGGAGCTTGCCTCATTAGGCTAGACTGGCTGGCCAGAGAGCCCCAGGGATCCACTGTTGCCACCACTCCCCCTCCACCCCCCACTGTGAGGTAACAAATGTGCACCACCCAGCTTTGTGGACTTTTCTTCTTTTTTGCAATGTAGAGCTCAGGTGGTCATATTTTGATGGCAAGCACTACTAACAGCAGATTGTTTTCATCCCAGACTTGTTTAACAATACTGCTTTTTGTTTGTTTGTTTGTTTGTTTGTTTGTTTTAGTGACAGGATCTCATGCCCCTGAGGCTGGCCTGAACTCCTGATCCTCCTGTCTCCATGCTGGGATTACAGGCATGTACCACTCTACACCCAGTATAATCCAATCCTGGTTTTAAGTGGAAAGATGAAGTAATTTTAAAGATAAAACTCTTGCCTAGTATTGTGGTACATGCCTATAATCCCACCATTCTGGAAGCTAAGGTAGACTGAGGTAGGAGGATCACCTCAAGTTCAAAGCTATATAGTTCCAGGACAGCCTGTATTATAGTGTGAGGCATCTCAAACCAAAACAAATAAATAAAACCAACCCCAAATGACAAACTCATTCTCTAGAGAAGTGGGCAGCAAAATGATTGAAATTTTGGAATCCTTTTCTTCCAACCCCACAAAACTTGTTTATCTTTGTTCAGACTTCATAAACTTCCATTTGTTGCCTTAGTACCTGGGTCCCAACAGGCCTTCCATAAACATTGAATAAATGCATCCAGGTGTGGTGGCACACACCTTTAATCCCAGCACTCTGGGAGGGTTGCTGTGAGTTTGAGGCCAGTCTGAGACTACATAGTGAATTCCAGGTCAGCTTGAGCTAAAGTGAGACCTTACTTCGAAAACCACCCCCCCCCCCCCCAAAAAAAAATTGAATAAATGCGAAGTGATAAATGAAGTGTGGAGGGAGAGTGCTCAGTGGAAGCCTTAAGTAGTTCTGACATTCAACATATTTGCAGCAACTAACCTGTGCTTAGTACCTGCCTGCAGTGGGTTTAGAAATGTCCCTGTGGAGCTTACATTCTAGTGGGAGGAATCCCATAATCCAATAGTGAGAATGTACCAGGATTTTAAGTCTAGCATTAAAAGGCTGACTACCTAGGTTAGCAGATTAGTAAAGATAAGATGTGCCTGAGAGCCCCATAATTGAGGTAGGGTTTGGTGGCTGCTTTCAGATTTCTTTGACCAGCTGGGTGTGGTGGCTCACAACTCCAATCCCAGCACTCAGGAGACAGAGGAAGGTGGATTGCCATGAGTTCAAGGCCATCCTGGGCAGCAGAGTGAGTTCAAGGTTAGCCTAAAGTAAGACCCTGCCTCAAAAACAAAGAGATCTTTTGAGCTGGGCATGGTGGCGCACGCCTTTAATCCCAGCACTCAGGAGGAAGAGGTAGGAGGATCACTGTGAGTTCGAGGCCACCCTGATACTACATAGTGAATTCTGGGTTAGCCTGGACTAGAAAGTGAGACTCTACCTCGAAAAACAAAAACAAAAAACAAACAAAGTTCTTTTGGCATTACATCAAATAGTGTGATGGTGTTTGTGTAGCTATTTGACAAAATGCTTTTTAAGCTGTAAGGCACGTGAACTGTAATTACCTCATTTGATCTTACAGCAGCCCTGTAGCACAGGCAGTCTGAGTCATCTTTACTTTACCTGGTCTTCTCCAGCCCAGGGAGAGGAATAGACTTGCCCAGGGTCTTGTATCATTAGTGATGAGATGGATTCTCAAATCCAGTGCCCCAGGCTAGAGGTCTGGAGCTTCTTGCCACCTAATTGTCTCCGTGGGACAGTAGAGAACTGGAGTGAACTGGAGAAATGGAGATTGTAGGCTTCCTGAGTTGAGGTTGAGGATGAGGACTCTGTTTCCCCTTGTGGCCGGCAGGTGCTACGACAAGCGTTTGTGGCCTCGTATGGACCTGAGCCGAAGGAAGTCACTGACTCCACCTATGCTCAGTGGGGTGGTGCGCCGCCAGCCCCGGGCCCTGGACCTCAGCTGGACAGGTGTTTCCAAAAAGCAGCTCATGTGGCTTCTGAACCGACTGCAAGGTAGGGCCAGTGGCGAGTGGGAATAGAGGCCAGTCTGGGATGAATTCCTAGCATCTGCTTCCTACTGTCCCTTCTCCCAGGCCTGCAGGAGTTGGTGCTCTCTGGCTGCTCCTGGCTCTCTGTCTCTGCCCTGGGCTCAGCCCCACTGCCTGCACTGCGGCTCTTAGATCTCCGCTGGATCGAGGATGTTAAAGATTCCCAACTTCGGGAGCTGCTGCTGCCTCCACCAGACACTAAACCAGGTGTGGCCACCATGTTCTCATAGTGGAGTTGTAGGCCCCTGAGGTCTCTTCTGACATATGCTGGGTGTTAGAAAGTATTTGAAGAAAGGGAAGAACATGGGTTTGATTAGGAAGGCCCATACTAGCTTTTTTTTAAAGTGTTTTTAAATTTTTACTTATTTGAGAGAGAGAAGAGAGAGTGACAATGGGCACACAAGGGCCTTCAGCCGCTGCAAACGAACTCCAGATGCATGCGCCACCATTCTCACCTGGCTCATGTGGGTTCTAGGGAATAGAACCTAGATCCTTTGGCTTTGCAGGCAAGCATCTTAACTGCTAAGCCATCTCTCCAGCCCCTATACTGGCATTTTTTATTCTGCTGTGTGCTTTGAAGTGTCTTGTGTGTTTGTGGTGGGTATATATGTGTGCAGGTGGAGAGCAGAGGTTGAATTTGGGTATCTTCATTTCTCTACCTTATTTACTGAGGCAGGGTCTCTCAATTGAACCCACAGCCCACAGCTTTAGCTAGTATAGTTAGCCAGTTTGCCCTGGGGATTCCCTGCCTTTGCCTGACTGCTGATATTACAGGTGCTCCCACTGTGCTCTTTATGTGGGTGCTGGGGAATGTAAAGACCCTGCCTTTAAAAAAAAAAAAAAAAAAGACTGGATAGATGGCTTAGCAGTTAGGGTGCTTGCCTGTGAAGCCTAAGGACCCAGGTTTGGTTCCCCAGTACCCACATAAGCCCAGTGCACATGGTGGCGCAGGGATCTGGAGCTCATTTGCAGTGGCCAGGGGCCCTGATGTGCCCATTTTCTGTCTCTCAAATAAATAAATGAATAAACATTTTAAAAACAAAAAGTAAAAAATATATAGCTTAGTAGTAGAGGGCTTACTTAACATACATAAGGCCCTAGGTCCAACACCTGCTATCGCACACAAAAAAAGCCATGAATGAAATATTTTTTTAGCATTATGCAGATGCCACAAACACTTTTGGAGGCTTTTCTTATAAAACTGTGACATGTGGTGATGTTTCCCTCAGGGCCCTGCACTGGCAATAATGTTGTGGTAAAAGTACATGTATCGGGCGTGGTGGCGCACGCCTTTAATCCCAGCACTCGGGAGGCAGAGGTAGGAGGATCGCCGAGAGTTCGAGGCCACCCTGAGACTACATAGTTAATTCCAGGTCAGCCTGGACCAGAGTGAGACCCTACCTTGCAAAACCAAAAAAAAAAAAAAAAAAAAAAGTACATGTAATCCATAGGCCTGAGTCCCCTGGCTATGTCACTTTATAATCTTTATAAACTGTGCTCTTGGACAGGTGACTGATCCAAGCATGAATATGCTTATTGTATACAGATACTTTCCAAGGCTGTGCTTATGGTATAGTCTCAGCCCAGCAGTGTTATCATTTGAGAACTTGGAAGAAAAGTAAACTGTAAGGCCTCAGGCCTCATGCTAAACCTGCTGCAACTCTGGGCCCTCAGAAGACTCAGGTTTTTTGAGCTTGAGAGCCAGTAGTGAGGGGTGGAAAGAGGGCATAAGCTCTGCACCCTGCAGAGAAAGAGGAGGCGTCTTAGCTCAGACTCCAGTGTCTGGCAGCTTGTTGAGCATAGGTGGTCCTAGGCAGAGTCTTGTGGAATGTGGACCAGATGTTTGGGGATAGAGTTAGAAGTTAGGAGCTAAGACAAGGATTAGACCTTATAGGAACTAGAAGGTTTACCAAGGAAGCTGAACTTCTTTGATTTACCTCTGGACAAAATTCTAGTGAAGGAGGAATGCTGTCCCATTTGTATTTGAGAATGGTACCAGAAAGAAGAGACTGGAAGCTGAGTGTAGTAGCATTTGGAAGGCAGAGGCAGGAAGATTGCTTCAAATTAGAGGCCAGTGAGGGCGACAGCCAGAGTAGTGACCAAGAGGAACTGGAGAGCTCAGATGATGACTTCACTGGTTGCAGGGGGAGGAGGGTCATTCCTTTAGAGATGTCTGGTTGGATGGTTGATATGTTGAGCATCCAAGTGGGAACGGAGCAGAGAGCAAAAATTCCTAACTTTGTGGAACTGCCTTTTCGAGACAGGGTTTCACTCTATCCCAGACTGACTTGGAGCTCACTTTGTAGTCCAGGCTGGCCTCAGTGATCCTCTGCCTCCCAAGTGCTGGGGTTAAAGGCGTGTGCCATCACACCTGGCTGGACTGACATGTTCATGGAGAGAAAGGTTCCTAAGGAAAAATGTGTACAGTATGTCAGATACTGAGAAGGGGTGGGAAGGGAAGGGATGGTAGTGTGAGTTATCTTATGGCTTCAGAGTACTCTGGGAAACCCACCTGAGATGATGCGAGCAGTGTCAGATGAGGAGGCCATGCATGTGGAGAGCAGTAAGACAAGGCTCTCACATGGTGAAAGCTGGTATAGGGAGATAGTGAGGAATATGAGGATAGGGTGCAACAGTCTGGGGATGGGAGGGACTGGAGTGTTGACTCTCCTCTGCCTGAGCAGGACAAACAGAGAGCCGTGGTCGGCTGCAGGGGGTGGCAGAACTGCGCCTGGCAGGCCTGGAGCTGACTGATGCCTCCCTGAGGCTCCTGCTGCGCCATGCTCCCCAGCTGAGTGCCCTGGACCTGAGCCACTGCGCCCATGTTGGAGACCCCAGTGTCCACCTCCTTACAGCTCCCACTTCCCCCCTCCGAGAAACCCTGGTGCACCTCAATCTTGCTGGTAAGTATGGTTCCCTGTCCTTTTTGCTGGCCTGTTGGTTTTGTGGCTGGTGTTTACTACTTGCTCACCTGCTCGGTCTCAACTGTCTACTCCACCCCTAGGTTGCCACCGCCTCACAGACCACTGCCTCCCACTGTTCCGCCGCTGCCCACGTCTACGCCGCCTTGACTTACGCTCCTGCCGTCAGCTCTCACCTGAAGCTTGTGCCCGGCTGGCAGCTGCTGGGCCCCCTGGTCCCTTTCGCTGCCCAGAGGAGAAGCTGCTTCTCAAGGACAGCTAGTTGGGTGCACCCTCTTTCCCCAGGACTTGCCTGGATCTCTGGCCTTCATTTCACTCCCTGTTGGGAGGCCAGGTTACCCTCCTTATGACTTGGGACTCCTAGGTTTTATATCTTGGGATTCCTGCCCAGGGATTCCAGCCAGCCTCCCTCTTCTCTTCCTCTGCACTGATATCTCTGGGGATCTTTTCTCCCCATCTCCTTCCCCTTCCGCCTGCTTCATTGTCCATCCCCTGGGGGAGTGGGTCAGAGGTACAGGGGGTGCTGAGCCAAAGGGATGGTGGGAGGGGGGTTAAGGTGCAAGTCTTGAGTGGGGAAGATTGGGGGTGGAGAAGGGTATCTGCACCACAGGATACTGAAGCCTGGGGGCTGAGGGAGGTGGAAAGATGGGTGGGGGGAGGGCAGAAAGCAGAACAACAAGGGTTCAGGGAAACAAGATACTTGGAGTGGGGGGGGTGGGGGTGGGGGCCAAAAGGGAAAGGAGATGAGCATTTGGGGATCCAGGTGTCAGGTAGGGGTGAGTGGAGCCCAGGGCCCAGGAGGAGGCAGGAGTTGGCTGGCTTGGGGACAGTAGTATCCCTCTGTGGGTTTATCTCTCTCTCCCTCTGCCCAGATTTCAGTCTCTTTTCCCTCCCACCCTGACTCTGAACGTCACTGAAAATGGCAGCTATTGCTAGGAGTGGGGGCCACGGGCCTACCTGCTGTTCAGCTCGTGGCCCAGGGGAGTGGTAAGGGGTAACCCAGACCTCTGCCTGCCTCTCCGCACAATACTTGAACATTCATCTGTACTGAAGTGTTACTTGAACCGGGGGAACCTCGGACCTGGGGGAGCCAGAGGGTGATGTGACAGGATCAGTCTGGATTGAGACTGGACAGGGTGGGGGGGCAACTAGTTTGGATTGCCCCACTCTCCAGTTCTCTATCTTCACTATCCTGAGCAGTTTTGCCCCTCCTGACTGGAGTTGGAGGGGGCAGCCTAATGATGGGGAAAAGAAGGATGGGGTTCCTCCGGACTGGCTCTTCGCAAGTCTTTCGGCATGGAAACTTGTATCCCTATTTGCCCAGGGAACTGCCACTCCAGGTTGCCATGGAAATAGCAGCCAATGGACATCTCCCAATGCCAGTGCTAGGCTGGAAATGGCCCCTCTTAGCTGCCATGGGAATTTAGTAACATACTTTGCACCCTTACACATGCCCGGCCATCCTTTCCTCCAGCTTGGGGCTGGGGTCTCAGGAGCCAAGGGGAGGAGTAGGGGCCAAGTCTGACCCAACCTAGGCCTCCAGGGAAGCGGATTGTACCTAGTAGGGGAGGGAGGGATCTATCCACATACCTCAGGTAACAGGAAGGTGCGCGGGTTGGGGAAGGGACTGGGTGGACCAAAGGCCGAAGGGAGGGGGTTGCCTAGGGATGGCGAAAGGCTTGTGGAAGCTGGGAGGAGGTAGCCCGGGCAAGGGGCAAGTGGATCCAGCCGGGCTGGGCCCCTGGACCCTGAGTCTGTACAATATGGTTTGCTATAAAACTCAAAACCTTCCAGCCGTGTCACTGAGTTTGTGTATCTATGGTGGTTGGATGCGAGCCGCGGGCTCATTTGCAGCTCCTTGAGATGCCTTCGGAGAAATAGGGAGTCACCTGTCCTGAATTAACTCTTCAGAGAGGGGCTTGGAAGTGTGGACGCTTGGTAATATCCAAGTGTATTTTGGAAAAGCCGGGGTGTTTACATCGGTGACTCCTGAGCACTTGAGTATTTTTGGTGAACTGGGGTCTCAGGGGATCTGTTGCCTTCGGGCCAACGACCGCGGGGGGAGGGGGGTTGAATCTCTCAGCTCCACCCATCTTCTGGTCGTCTGGGCTCCGCCTCTGCCCTAGTTCCTGTTTCGGCCTCAGCTATCCCGCTTCGGCCCCCGGGTCTCCGCAGACTCCTTGAGCTCCCCTCGCTGGGGCTACCTGCGTCCCCACTCGCTCGCTCCGCCTGGGATGGGGTCTTCTCCTGACTTAAGCCGGCCCTTCTGGGGTCTCCGAGGCGCCTCGGCTCCCCCGTGACCGCCCTGCGCGCCTGGTGCTGCTGTCCGCACAATGAAGGGCAGCGAAGGGGACACGGGCGAGCAGGCCCCGCTGAACCCGGAGGTGGATAGCCCGGCGGGTTCGGCCACGTACCGGGATTTCGTGCATCGCGGCTACCTGGACCTTATGGGGGCCAGTCAGCACTCCCTGCGGGCGCTCAGCTGGCGCCGCCTCTACCTCAGCCGGGCCAAGCTCAAAGCCTCCAGCCGCACGTCTGCCCTGCTGTCGGGCTTCGCCATGGTGAGGGGCACATAGGGAGCGGGACGAGGGTTATGATAAAAGTAAATAGATCCCCAAGGACGACGGGGAGAAAGGATGGGTTTTTAAAATGTAGAAAAAGGAAGAAAAAACCCCAAGGGACTTGGAAAGGTCCCTTTATTCTGGCAGAGGGTTGTAAGCATGATCCTAGGAATATAAAGCAGGACCATGGGGAAGATTAGCCTTAAAGGTGGCATGGAGAAGGCGGTAGATCATTCAGTAAGAGCAGGTACGTAATGAAGGAGAAACTGGTCGAAAAAAAGTCTTTTTCTGGCTCTATTAAATCTGGGAAGGAAGAAGAGGGCTGTTATCCACTGGGGTGAGTGGCCTAACTGAAGAAGGGCCCATTCCAAGGAAGGGAGCTCCCCTTTATGGAGGTTTTAAAGACATGATGTCGGGGAGGAGGCCTCAGCCCAGCCGCTGGGTCAGGAAGCTGATAAGCGACTAGCTGATAAACTAACTGCAGGTGTGGGAGGATAACATCAGTTAACGGTCCCAGCAATGGCCTCAGGAAGTGGGACCGACGGAGATCCCTGGATGCAGTCACCTGACAGAAGTCCTGGCTCCTTCTTGCCTATGGATCGCTCTGTGACCCTGGACCAGCTCTATCCCAGTGCCAGACAGTGGAAAGCTGTATGCCCATAAAGGTTGCATTCTCTAGTCTGCCCAGGAGGAGCGATGATTCTTGTCATCAGGAACCCTAGATCCAGGTGTGTCAGCAAGATCTACATACCAGGGCAGGCTTAGACCAAAGCGATAACTGGATAGGTGTAGAAACTGATTCTCTGCCAAAGATTGAAGGGAAGGGTGTAGAATGAATCTCTGCCCAGAAGAAAGGAGAAACTAGATATGGGGGGTGTAGGATGTGGACATCCTTTGGGAATTGACTAGACCTAAAGTGGGGGTGGTAGCACTAGGTGACTTGGGTTTGTACTCATTATTTCTCTCTGTGCGACAGCCTCTGTATTTTAATGGAGTCTAGGGACCAGTTCCTAAATGGATGACACCAGGGGACAGGGAGTCCAGTGCCTCATCATTACTGCAGAGGGTGTAAGCCACTCATGAACTTGGTTAAGAACCTAGCCGGAGCTGGGCGTGGTGGTGCACGTCTTTAATCCCAGCACTCGGGAGGCAGAGGTAGGAGGATCGCTGTGAGTTCAAGGCCACCCTGAGAATACAGAGTGAATTCAGGTCAGCCTGGGCTAGAGTGGGACCCTACCTCGCAAAACCAAAAAAAAAAAAAAAAAAAAGAACCTAGCCGGGTGTGGTGGCGCACGCCTTTAATCCCAGCACTCGGGAGGCAGAGGTAGGAGGATCACCGAGAGTTCGAGGCCATCCTGAGACTACATAGTTAATTCCAGGTCAGCCTGGACCAGAGTGAGACCCTACCTTGAAAAAACAAAACAAAACAAAAAAAAAAAAAAAAAAAAAAAAAAGACCAACCTTTACCAGACGTAGTGGTGCACACCTTTAATCCCAGCACTCAGGAGGCTGAGGCAGGATCACTAAGTTCAAGGCCAGTCTGAGACTACATAGTGAATTCCAGGTCAGCCTGGGTTGGAGCAAGACCTTACCTCAAAACCTAAAAGGGGGGCTGGAGAGATGGCTTAGTGGTTAAGATGCTTGCCTGCAAAGCGTAAGGACCCAATCCAGCCTGATGCAGGACTTGCAGCTTGCTTGGGTTGACAGCTTAAGGGCCAGAGCTTTCTTCATAGGATCAACAGGCTGAATTTGTAGGTTCTAGGGGAAGGGCTGGTCCTAGTCCTGGCAGGAAGAAAGGTCTGGGCCAGGCCCTGGGAGAACCAGGACTAAACCTGGCCCAGATCCCTGGTTGTGGAAAACACCTGCTGATATTTGCCAAGACCCAATTTCCCAAAATACTCAGCCTCATCTTATCCCTATGGCCTTCCTCCAAGACCCACAACAAACTGATGCATCTTCAAGAACCAGAAATGAGCCTAGCATGGTGGCACATGTTTTTAATCCCAGCACTTGGGAGGCAGAGGTAGGAGGATCACTGTGAGTTTGAGGCCACCCTGAGAATACAGAGTGAATTCCAGGTCAGCCTGGGCTACAGTGAGACAGTGAGACCCTACCTAAAAAAAAAAAAAAAAAAAAAAAAAAGGAACCAGAAATAGGTAAAATCCTGATTCTGAAATCCAGGTAGTCTGGATTAGAATAACATTACCTATATTGTATCCATCTGTTACTAAGCAAGTACTGTGTCCCAAGGCTTTTTATGTGCATCATCTGTTTATGAAATTAGGTGCCACTATATGGCTTTTTTTTTTTGAGGTAGGGTCTCACTCTAGCCCAGACTAACCTGGAACTCACTCTGTAGTCCCAGGCTGGCCTTGAATTTAGTGATCTTGCCTCTGCCTCCCAAGTGATGGAATTAAAAGTGTGTGCCACCATGCCTGGTTTAGTTGGCCATTTTTACAGATGAGAAAACTGAGGGTACATGATGTTAAGGAATCTGCCCAAGGTCTCATAGCAAGATAGTGGAAGTATTTGAGCTTAAACAATTTAGATTTAGAGTTAAAATTAATTTAGTGAGTGTGTACAGGTATGTGTGCATGTAGAGGCCAGAGTACATCTTATCTGTCATCCTCGGGAATGCCATCCACCTGGAACTCACCAGTTAGGCTAGACTGACTAGCCAAAGAGACCCTGGGATGCTCCTATTTTTCTCCCCAGTGCTGGGATTACAAGTGTTGCCTGGCATTTTATGTGGATTCTGAGGATTGAATTTAGGTCTTCATACTTCAAGGCAAGCATTTCACTGATTGAGCTGTCTCCTCAGCCCCTGGAGTCTAGATGTACATGCCTAGAGCAGGGTCATCATTCAAATTTACAAAGGTTAGGCAGGTGATATGAATGCCAGGCTAACAGGGTGAGGATATGTAATCAAGAGACAGCCCCCTATGTGTCCAAAGGGAACAACCATGAATTTTTAAAAAATATTTTTAAATTTTTATTTATTTATTTGTGTGTGTGAGAGAGAGAATGGGTGCACCAGGGCCTCTAGCCATTGCAAATGAACTCCAGACACATGCACCACCATGTACATCTAGTTTAAGATGGTACTGAGGAGTCGAACGTGGGTCCTTTGGCTTTGCAAGCACCTTAATCACTAAACCATTTCTCCAGCCTCATGATTGAATTTATTTATTTATTTATTTATTTATTCATTCATTTATTTGAGAGAGGGAAAATGGGTGCACCAGGGCATCCAGCCATGGCAAACGAACTCCAGATGCATGCACCTCCTTGTGTATCTGGCTTATATGGGTCCTGGAGATTTGAACCAGGGTCCCTGGGCTTTGCAGGCAAATGCCTTAACTGCTAAGCCATCTTTCCAGCCTCCCATGACTGAATTTTCATAGCTGCCATGTTCAAATATGGGTCTGGCATGATCAGATCTTCCAAGTTCTCAAAAGGATCTGGAAGCAGAGATATTAATATGAAACTGATTTGGCAACTTGTTCAGTTTTTTTTACAGAAACATTGTGCAAGCCAAACAAAACATGAATACAGCTGGCTTTGGTTCATGGTATGCCAGTTTGTGAACCCTGGCCTTGGACTTTAGCATCAACTGTAATAGTGATGCAAACATTTACCTAGTGTTTAGCATGTGCTTGGATTGCTCTCATTTTGCAATCTCATTTTTCCCCAATAACTATCATGCAAGTAGGAAACTGAGGCACAGAAATGACGTAAGATTACACACCTGGCCAACTGGTTGGGCATAGTGGCACACACCTGTTATCCTAGCTACTTAGGACACAGAAGCAGGAAGATACTGAATTTGAGGTCAGTCTGGACTACATAGCAAGACACTGCCTAAAAATACTTACACAGATTGTGGCACCAAGAAAAAGCCCAGGTGAAGCAGAGGTAGGAGGATTGTTGCGGGTTTGATGCCACCCTGAGACTACATAATGAATTCCAGATCAGCCTCAGCTAGAGTGAGACCCTACCTTGAAAAACCAAAAAAAAAAAAAAAAAAAAAGACAGAAAGAGTGAGCCCAGGTGTGTGTGTATGATTTATCAGTGTCTCTTGCCTCTGCAAATGAATGCTCATCCAGCTTTTTGGATGGGCAGACTTTGTAAGCAATTGACTTTAACCACTGAGCATCTTCCCAGTCTTGTGTGTGTGTGTGTTTAATATTTATTTTTATTTATTTAATTTATTTTTTTGGTTTTTCGAGGTAGGGTCTCATTCTAGTCCTGGAATTAACTATGTCGTCTCAGGGTGGCCTCAAACTCACGGCGATCCTCCTACCTCTGCCTCCCCAGTGCTGGGATTAAAGGTGTGTGCCACCACACCCAGCTTTAATATTTAGTTTTGAAAAGAGAGAGAGAATGAGAATATGAATGGGTTCATCAGATGCATGTGACACTCTGCATCTGGCTCTACATAAATATTGGAGATTTGAACTCCAGGACAGCAGACCTTACAAACAAGTTCCTTTAACTGCTGAGCTATCTTCCCAGCCCTGTTTTGTTTTGATAAGGTCTCACTATGGAGGTCTCACTAGGTTGCCCTTCAAATTGAGATTATTCTAGCCAGGTGCAGTGGTGCACATCTTTAATCCCAGCACTCGGGAGGCAGAGATAGGAGGATCGCTGTAAGTTTGAGGCCACCCTGAGACTACACAGTGATCCAGGTCAGCCTGGACTAGAGTGAAACCCTACCTTGAAAAACAAAACAAAACAAACAAAACCCCAAAAAACAAACTGAGATTCTTCTTCCTTAGTTATCCAAGTGCTAGGATTATAGGTATGTATTACTACACCCAGTCTGAGTCTGTGTTTTTTTTGGAGAGAGACACAGAAAGAGGGAGAGGCAGAGAGAGAGAATGGGTGCGCCAGCAGCCTCTCAGCCACTGTGAATGAACTCCAGATGCGTGTGCCCCCTTGTGGGCAAGTGTAGTATTGCACCCTTGTGTCACTTTTGCATCTGGCTACACATGGGACCTGGAGATTGGAACCAGTGTTCTTAGGCTTAGCAGGCAGGTGCCTTAACTGCTAAGCCTTCTCTCCAGCCCTGTTTTTTTTTTAGTTTGTTTTTGGGGTAGGGTCTCACTCTAGCCCTGGAACTCACTCTTTAGTCCCAGGCTGGCTTCAAACTCAGAGTGATCCTCCTACCTTTGCTTCCCAAGTGCTGGGATTAAAGGTGGGCACCATCACACCTGGCATCAATCCTCAAACCAAGATCCAGGTCACAGCAGAACCTTTCATGCCTATAATCCTAGCTCTCAGGAAGCTGAGACAGGAGGATCACAATTTCAAGGCCAGCCTAGACTACATAACGAATTTCAGGTGAGCCAGAATGGGACTTTATTAAAGCCAAAACAGGGGCTGGAGAGATGGTTTAGTGGTTAAGGCGCATGCCTGCCAAGCCTAAGGACCCTGGTTCAATTCTCCAGGTCCCACATAAGCCAGATTCACATGGTGGCACATGCGTCTGGAGTTCCTTTGCAGTGGCTAGAGGCCCTGGTGCACCCATTCTCTCTCTCTCTGTCTCTAATAAATAAAATAAAAATCTTTAAAATTAAAGTCAAAACAGGGGAGGGGCTCTGTGGATAAAGAGTGGAAACAGGGCAGACACCTGAGGTTGTCTTCAGACCTACACAGGTGTACATGGCATAGTGGGGCCGTACACATGCACACATAAAATTTTTCTTTTTTTCGAGGTAGGGTCTCACTTTAGCCCAGGCTGACCTGGAATTCACTATGTATTCTTAAGGTGGCCTCGAACTCATGACAATCCTCCTACCTCTGCCTCCCAAGTGCTGGGATTAAAGGTGTGTGCCATAATGCCTGGCTCAATTTTTCTGAAAAGCTGAAAGAAAAGACCAAGTACCTTTCTACCAGGCACTATTCTACATTTTAAATATATAATGACATGTCCAAATTTGCAAAATAAATAAAGTGACTGGGATTCAACTTATCCCCTCTTGTGCCCACAGGTGGCCATGGTGGAGGTACAGCTGGAGAGTGACTATGACTACCCACCAGGCCTGCTAGTGGCCTTTAGTGCCTGCACTACTGTGCTTGTAGCCGTGCACCTGTTTGCACTCATGGTCTCCACATGTCTGCTGCCCCACATTGAAGCCGTGAGCAACATCCACAACCTCAACTCAGTCCACCAGTCACCGCATCAGCGACTCCACCGTTATGTGGAACTGGCCTGGGGCTTCTCCACTGCCTTGGGAACATTTCTCTTCCTGGCTGAAGTTGTCCTGGTGGGCTGGGTCAAGTTTGTTCCCATTGGGGCTCCCATGGACACAATGGCTCCTGTGGTGTCTATGTCTCAAGTGCCGCCAGCAACATCCTTCACTCCAGCTGCCAACCTCCCACCATCCTCTGCTTCTGCAGCCCCATCGGGGCAGCCTACTAAGGCCTGCCCATCCTGGCAAGCATGTGGTAGTGGTGCCTATGGTCCAGGCTGGCAGGCAGCTATGGCTTCCACCGCAATCATGGTACCTGTGGGACTTGTGTTTATGGCCTTTGCCCTACATTTCTACCGCTCCTTGGTGGCCCACAAAACAGACCGCCACAAGCAAGAGCTGGAGGAGCTGAGTCGCCTGCAGGGGGAGCTGCAGGCTGTGTGAGCCTGGCTTTAGCCAGCTTCCCTCCCTGAGAGGCCCCAAGGGTCTATACACATTTTATTCCCTTGGCTGGAGTCACTTACTGTGGTCTTTCTCAGGTACAGTCCAGATTCCTGCCCTCAGCGTCCTACATTCCTAGGGATGTTCCCTGTCAGGATGTCCCAGTGGGTTTTGTAAGCTTCACTCGATGCTGGCTGGAGGAAAAGGAAGTAGAACTTTGTCAGTTTAACGATACTGGAGTAGATGGACAAAGGCAAGGAGGCCCTCCAGGGATCTTAGGTGCTGACCTTCAGCTGTTTGTTTTTCTACAGGATATGGAGGTCAGGCTATTTACCTGCACAGCTGTGCCCCATCCCCCAAGGCAGTCAACCCTTGCTTCATTTGTGTAGAATTATTTTATAGTTGGCGGGATTTTCTGTCATAATTTTAGTGGGTTTCACATTCTCTTCTGGCTGCTGTAGAGGATTTGTATGTTTGTACAGTAGGCATAGGTCCAGCCTTTCCTAGGAGCTCCTCCTCACTTAGAGACCTATGGCAGTACCTGCCTCACTGACCTAGGCTTGCACACATCTATACCTGGTTCTCACCCTCCTTGGCCTGAGCTGAGGATCTGTGCAGCTGGCTTGACTTTTTAGCAAAGGTTGGATTAGGAGATTTGGAGGTGGATCTAGCCCTTGAAGTTCTGACACTGAATTTTTGATGCACCTTGTTTTGTATAATAAATTGTTTCACAGATGTTCCTGTAATTATGAATGGGGTAAAGAGAAGCCTTCTTGGGTGAGTTAATGTGTCTCAAAGAGCCAAGTGGAAGGCTCTGGAGTGGTCCAGGCTTAATTCTCATCAGGTGCTGAGAAGGGATAACAGCTTCTGAATGTGGAGACAGTTATTCCAAAGATAAGGCCTTTAAATTCTTGGTCCTGCTCTCAGGGTCTCTACCTCTTCCACTGAAGATCTTTTTTTTTTTTTTTTTTTTTTTTTGAGTGACCACTGTGTCCTAAAGGCTTTTCATCAGTGATCTCAGTCATCACAGCTGCCTCAATAGATGCTTGTCTAAGATAGGGACATGAAGGCCCAGGAAGCTTCATGATCTTGCCCTTGGCCACACAGTCAGTGACACTGAACTTGGATTACACAGACATCTCTGATTAAAAAGAATCTGTACCTTTCAACTGGGACAAAAAGAAAGGAACCTCTGCCTGGCGTGGTTGTGCACACCTTTAATCCCAGCACTCAGGAGGTTTTGGTAGAAGGAGCAATGTGAGTTGCTTTGAGTTTGAGGACAGCCTGATATTACATAGTAAGTTCCAGATCAGTAGCCTGGGCTAAAGCATGACCCTAGCTTGGCGGAGGGGAAAAAAAGAGAAAAAGAACCCAGTTTCATCTATGTCTTCATTTAGATTTCTTCAGCCTCAGTTACTTCATAATTTTGAAGTTCTAATCTTGGGGAAAATCTCTTTTCTTTTATTGAAGATGAATTTTCATCAACCAGACTGCAAATCTCTTCTGCACTGTTCTGAGTTTTTTTCTTTTTTCTTTTTTTTGGTTTTTCGAGGTAGGGTCTCACTCTGGCCCAGGCTGACCTGGAATTAATTCACTATGTAGTCTCAGGGTGGCATCAAACTCACTGAGATCCTTCTACCTCTGCCTCCCAAATGCTGGGATTAAAGGCATGTGCCACCACATTGGGCTGTTCTGAGGGTTTTTTTGTGTTTTTTTTTTTTTTTCCCGAGATAGGGTCTCACTCTAGCTCAGGCTGACCTGGAATTCACTCTGTAGTCTCAGGGTGGCCTGGAACTCATGGCAATCCTCCTACCTCTGCCTCCTGAGTGCTGTGAATAAAGGTATGCGCCACCATGCCTGGATTGTTCTGAGGTCTTCATGAATACTTCTGTGATAAAATATCATTCATTCATTTAGAAAGACTCTTAGAGGCCTGGAGAGATGGCTTAGCAGTTAAGTGCTTGCTTGTGAAGCCTTAGGACCCCGGTTTGAGGCTTGATTCCCTAGTACCCACGTAAGCCAGATGCACAAGGTGGCGCATACATCTGGAGTTCGTTTGCAGTGGCTGGATGCCCTGGTGCGCCCATTCTCTCTCTGCCTCTTTCTCTGTCACTCTCAAATAAATAAATAAAAATAACAATTTTTTTTAAATTAAGAAAGACTCTTAGAGAGGTCATATAGTGAGGGACTGTTGTAGAAAGCCAATTTAGGGGATCCTCAACTCAGGCAGAGGGAGTGCAGTTCCTGCAGAGGCCTGAGTTCACACCAGATTACAAAGGTGCTCAGCTTTAGATTGATTGAGCTCCAGGTTCCCAAGTAAAGCCTGAGCTGGGGCTGTCCTCAAGCTCAGTGAAATCCTATGAATACAGGAAGCCCCCAGCTGAAGACAACAGGAACTGGATTCTGGATGACTATTTCTGTCAGACCTTTAATTAACTTAGAGGCAGGATCTCACTTCTAGTCCAGGCTGACCTGGAACACACTCTGTAGCCAACCAGTGCTAGGATAATAGTACTAAACCACTCACACCCTGCTGGACCTTAAACTTTACAGGGCCCACTTAAGGGCCTTTAAAATAATTTATTTGAGAAAGAAAGAGGGAGAGAGAATGGGCAAGCCAGGGTCTCCAGCCCCTGCAAATGAATTCCAGATGCATGCGCCACCTTGTGCATCTGGGTTATATGGGTACTGGGGAATTGAACCTGGGTCCCTAGGCTTCACAGGCAAGTAACTTAACCGCTAAGTCATCTCTCCTTTCAGGCTTCGAAGACAAGCACCTTACCCGCTAAGTCATCACTTCAGCCCCATAAGAGCCTTTTAAATACCTCTTGGGATTACCAGAGAACCTTGAGATAACCTTAAATTTTACTAGTGGTGGGCTCAACATGCGGTGCCTTTTACACTCTCTACACTTTTACTTAATTTGTCAAAAAAACAGACCCAGAGCCGGGCGTGGTGGCGCACTCGGGAGGCAGAGGTAGGAGGATTGCCGTGAGTTCGAGCCACCCTGAGACTACAGAGTGAATTCAAGGTCGGCCTGGGCCACAGTGAGACCCGACCTCAAAATACCAAAAAAACAAAAACAAAAACAAAACAAAAAAAAAAGGGGATGTCGCTCGGTTGGTAGAGTGCTTGCTTAGCATGCACAAAACCCTGAGTTCTACCCGGGCCACCGCATAAACCAGGTGTGGTAACACTCCTGTAACCCGCGGTGGAGACAGAACAAGGAATTCAAGGCATTTTTCAACAATTTTCGTATCCAGTCTGGGCTACCTGAAACCTTGCCTTTCAATCCCAGCACCACGGAGATAAGATCGCTTTGAGTTCGAGGCCAGCCTGAAACTACGTAGTGAATTTCAGGTCAGGCTGGGCTACAGCAAGACTCTACATCAAAAAACAAAGAAAACCATACACACACAAAACGGGTCCAGGTAAAATAAGGAGAAGAAACCTATCCCCGCTATTATGTGCATCTCCAGGTGAAGTGCATGAAACACCGCTCTTGGTTATATATTTCCATCTTCAAGCCCGCCTGGATTCCGGTGGGTTCTACAGGAAGTGCCCCGCTAGACACACACATATACACGCGCATCCACGCCCCTTACGCAGACTTTGACCCCGCCTACATCAGGATCCGCAGATTCGCTACCCTGGCTTCTCAGGAGTATCTTGAGCTTTTCCTAGACTGAAAATTCTCATCGGACTCTGAAAGTACTTTTACGCTTTAGCCATTCCACCCTACGTCCAAGTGTGCCGCCCCTTGAGATGTACTGGTAAGCTCTAGGAAAAGCGGCTAGATCTGCCAACGGGGCTTGGATAAACGGGCGTCATTTTCTTAACTGTACCAACGCTGGTGGAGAGAGGAGATGGCAGAAGCCTAGAACAGTGGCGAATCTGCAGCCTATTAGATCATTGGGCTGCGCAAGAAAGGGGCAGGGAAAAGAAGGAAAGGAGCGCGCATCCTGTTCACCGAGTCGCCCCGCCCTCCTCGCGAATCTGCGTCTGTTCAACGCGCCACTCAGACCGTCCCAGCTCTGGCTGGCCTCCTCCCCTCCGTCCCGCCCCTTTCCTCAGGGGTTTGTCGCAGTTTTTGTCGCCGCTGATTCGCCAAGAACCCCAGGTTGGAGCAGCTGGATAGGGGTGGTGAAGCCCACTCTCCGGGGGATGCGGCCCATCTCCACACTCCCTGGGACGCAACTCCCGAGGCTTATAAGGCGCTGCCCGAGGCAAAGCCGCTACCTTCTGCCCCGAGGACCTCCCGTGAGCGTCGGTGGCGAAAGTGCGAATGCAGACGCTGTGCCCGCTGGGCCTCGTGCAGGTGGCGGTGGTGTTTGGTGCGCGCGCCGGGGAGGTGGTGGTGGGGGGGCGCCGCCGCCGCCACCGCTGCGGGGCCGGGTCTCGCGCGCTGCCGCCGCCGCCGCCGCCGCCGCCGCCTCACACCGCTGAGGTGCTGCGCGCGGTGGGGGGAGGGGGAGCCGCTCGCCACGAGCGGGTGAGTAGGGCCGTGGCGCGCGTGCGCGGATATGGGGGGGGGTGTTACAGAACCCTCCCGGGCGGGAGGAGAGGGCAGCGGCGCGCGTTATCCCCCCTCCCCGCGCCTGGATTCAGGGGCCGAGGCTGGGTCTCAGGCTCGGTCTCGCGGTGTTTTCAACGCCCCGAAGAGGTGCCACCTCTCGTCCAGAGGAGCGGGGCGCGGGGACGGGAGCGGCTGTGTGGGAGCGGGAGCCCGGCTCGGCCCGGGCCGCTGGCCGGTGAGGAGGCGGGAGGGGGCGGGGCCTGCAGGGGGCGGGGGAGGGGTCTTGTGCCGAGGCCAAGTGGGGCGCGCTAGGGAGAGCGGGAAGGTAAGGGGGCGCGAGATAGGCCAGGGGCGGGAGGGCAGAAATGGGAGCTAGAGAGAGAATGGAGTGTTGTAAGCCACGGGACTTGAGGCCAAATCTGAGGGAGCTGTGGGTCAGGCCGAGGTGTGGAGACTGGAGTGATGAGAGAACCTGGAATCTGGGCTAGCCAATGAGGGGACAGACAGCAAAGGAGTCAGGCCTAAGTCCTCTACCCCCCATTGCGTATCTCTTTTCCTGACAGTGTAAATGAGCAAAGATGGACCAGGAAGGTGGGGGAGATGGGCAGAAGGCCCCGAGCTTCCAGTGGCGGAACTACAAGCTCATCGTGGATCCTGCCTTGGACCCTGCCTTGCGCAGGCCTTCTCAAAAGGTGTACCGCTATGATGGAGTCCACTTCAGTGTCAGTGTGAGTGCCCTGTATCGTTCCTTGCCTTCCATTGACCTTTAGGACTCCCTCTTTCAAGTCTTCCCCACCTAGAACTCCCATATTCAGAGTTTGATTTCTAGAAAAAGAGCAAGTTTTCCCACTTCTGCAGTCAAACCCGCTCTATCCCAGTTCTGCATGTGGGTCTTCACATGGGTTTCCTAGAGCTTGTCAACCTGGTTTTGTTCTAAGGTTTTCATCCTGGTTTTGCCTCTTCCTGCTTTCTTTACTAGGACTCAAAGTATACACCGGTTGAAGACCTCCAAGACCCCCGTTGCCATGTCAGGTCCAAGAACAGAGACTTCTCCCTCCCAGTTCCTAAGTTTAAGGTAGGTGTCTACTGGTCTCCTGGCATGGTGACCCTTGGAGGGTGTGAGGGTTCTGGCACTCTGGTCTTCACATAGCCACATAACCTGTTAACAAGAATATTCCAGTGAAAGATTGACAGCCGGGTCTAACAGCTTCTGGGTCTGTGAGACTAGATGTTTTGGACATGAAGTGCACTTGTATAACTGAGGTGTTCTGAGCATGTTCCTGGTGGCAAGTGTGTTGACTTCTTGAAGGATGAAGTAAAGACAGATTTAGCTGCCATATTCATCACTATGTACTCTGAGACAGGGCAGAGCATGACAGTGGGATATCTACTCCAGTTCCTTATCAATAAGGGGCTGACAAGGCCACTGCCTACCTGGAGTCCTCTGTTCTTTACTTTTCATTTGGATATATGGTCCTCCATCTTGACTTCTAAGAGCATTCCCATTTCCCAGTCTAAGCAGGATACTTAACAGGCTTTGGACTAAGTCTACAAAATTGATCTTCGTTTCTTTCACTGATTCTTGTTTTGATTTAGTTATTCTTAAGTATTTACTTATTTATTTGAGTGAGAGACTGATAATGGTCATTTTAGAACCTGTTGCCACTGCACGCAAACTCTGGACACAGGTGTCACTTTGTGCATCCAGCTTCACATAGGTACTGTGAAATTGAACCTGGTCTGGCAGGCTTGCAAATAAGCGCATTTAACCACTGAGTCATCTCTCCGGCCCCTTTATTTTATTTTATTTTATTTTATTTTATTTTATTTTATTTATTTATTTTTGATTTTTCGAGGTAGGGTTTCACTCTGGTCCAGGCTGACCTGGAATTAACTAGTCTCAGGGTGGTCTCGAACTCACAGTGATCCTCCTACCTCTGCCTCCCAAGTGCTGGGATTAAAGGCGTGTGCCATCACGCCCAGCTTATTTTATTTTTTATATTCAGTAATCCTTCCAAGTAATTTGAGAGTCCTCTGCCCTTCAGTTTTTAATTTTTTTTTTTTTTTTTTTTTTTGATTTTGCAAGGTAGGGTCTCACTCTGGTCCAGGCTGACCTGGAATTAACTATGTAGTTAGTCTCAGGGTGGCCTCGAACTCTTGGTGATCCTCCTACCTCTGCCTTCCAAGTGCTGGGATTAAAGGCGTGCGCCACCACGCCCGGCTTCAGTTTTTAATTTTTTGTACTTTCCCTGTGCAGTTTTAGGTCTACAGTTAACTTGCCTGAAAGGTGATAACCTCCAAATACCTGTTTCCAGCCAACACAACATATATTTCAAACTCCAGAGATTTTGGTGAATTGATTATTCCCTCAATCCAATCCTCCTCCTCCTTTTTTTTTTTTTTTTTTTTTTTTTTGGGTAGCATCAGTCTCTAGCACAGGCTAACCTGGAACTCTATAGCCCAGAATGGCCACAAACTTACTTCAGCCTCCTGAGAGCTGGGATTCAAGGCCTGAGTCACCTCGCTTGGCTCTGCTGTCCCTTTTATTTTCTTTGTACTAATAAATAGCATGCTATCTGCTCAGGTGTATAGGCTAGGAATCTAGGAGTTAACCAATAGTTGTGCTTTACTTTTATGTGTGTGTCTAGGAGTTAACCAATGGTTTTCCTTTACGTGTGTGTGTGTGTGTGTGTGTGTGTGTGTGTGATGTAATGCATGTGCCCCATTTGTGTGTGTGGAGGCCAGAGAAGAACATCAACTGTCTTTTATTGCTCTTCCACTTTTTTTTTGTTTGTTTTTCAAGGTAGGGTCTCACTTTGGCCCAGGCTGACCTGGAATTAACTTTGTAGTCTCAGGGTGGCCTCAAACTCACCGCAATCCTCCTACCTCTGCTTCCTGAATGCTGGGATTAAAAGTGTGTGCCACCACACCCAGCTTCTTTTTTTGAAAAAAGCTGCACATTTTGGGCAGACTGAATGACTAACCATCCCTAGTGATCCTCCTGCATCTTGCCTTCACACACAGCCTCATCAGCACTGACCCCTGTGCACAAGGTATGCACAGCCTGGTCTTTGTTTTTTGTTTTTGTTTTTGAGTTTGAGTCTTATTCTAGCCTAGGCTGACCTGGAATTCACTATATAGTTTCAAGCTGGCCTTGAACTCACAGCGATCCTGCTTTGGCCTCCTGAGTGATGGGCTTGAAGGCATGCATCACCATGCCTGGCTTTGTTTTTATTATTGTTATTATTGACAACTTGCACAATATTGGACAACAAACCGTGATAATTCCCTTCCCCCACTTTGTTTTTTATTTTGCAATAGGAAGGAGGGGGAGGAGAGAGAGAGAAAAAAATGAGTGAGAATTGGTGCACCAGACCTTCTTGCCAGTGCAGATGAACTCCAGATGCATGTACATTATGCATCTTACTTTATGTGGGTACTGGGGAATCAAACCTAGGCACACAAGCTTAGCAAGCAGCACTTTTATTTTATTTATTTATTTTTATTTATTTGAGAGAGAGAGAATAGGTGCACCAGGACCAATAGCCACTGCAAATGAACTCCAGATGCATGTGCCACCTTGTGCATCTGGCTTACGTCGGTCCTGGAAAGTTGAACCGGGATCCTTTGGCCTTGCAGGCAAATGCCTTAACCACTAAGCCATCTCTCCAGCCCAACAAGCAGCACTTTTTATTGCTGAGCCATCTCCCTAACCCTTGCCTGGATTTTTTTATGTGGGTGTTGGGGATCAAACTTAGGTCCTTATGCTTGTGCAACAAGATCTCCAGCCCTTTTTTGTCTGTTCCTCTTGCTATTTTCGAAGCTCTCTCTCTGTGTGTGTGTGTGTGTGTGTGTGTGTGTGTGTGTGTGTGTGCTCACTCTTGCCTGTGCAAATGAATGTCCCTCTGGGTTTATGTGGGTAGATGGAGAATTGAACACAGGCTGGCAGGTTTGCAAGCAAGTGCCTTTAACCACTGAGCTGTATCTCCAGCCCCTCATGCTTTATCTTTGTTGTCATTTATCTGTTTTGTTTTGTTTTTCCCCTGAGGTAGGGTCGCACCCTGGCTCAGACTGACCTGGAATTCACTACATAGTGTCAGGGTGGCCTTAAATTCATGGCGATCCTCCTTTCCTACCTCTGCCTCCCAAGTGCTGGGATTAAAGGCATGTGCTACCATGCCCAGCTATCTCTGGTTTTATTGTTTATTCCTAAGTCTGTTTGTGGGCATTTGCACATGTATTTATTGATCTAGCCAAGCTTTATCACTGCCTTGACATGATATCCTTGTATTATATCCACATCATATACTTCGTAAATTTTAGAAAATACCAAATTTATGTAGTTCCATGTCTTGAAAATTCTTGTTAGTGTGGTGAATTTCAAGCCCAGTAAGAATGATACCATCTTAAAAAACAAAACAAAACAAAAAAACGGGGTTGAAGGTGCTTGCCAGTAAAGCCTAATGACCTGATTCCCCAGTACCCATGTAAAGCCACATACACAAAGTGACACATGCATCTGGAGTTCTTTTGTAGTGCCTAGAGGGCCTGGCATGCCCATTCTGTCTGTCTCTCTCCCTATTTCTCTTGCAAATAAATAAAAATAGAAAAAAATAATGGGCTGGAGAGATGGCTTAGCAGTTAAGGCGCTTGCCTCTGAAGCCTAAGGAACTATGTTCTGTTCTTCAGATCCCAAGTAAGCCAGAGACACAAGGTGATGCAAGCACATAAGGTCGCACATGTGCACAAGGTGGCACACATTTGGAGTTCGATTGCAGCGACTAGAGGCCCTGGTGCACCAATCCTCCCCCCTCCCTCCCTCTCTCTCTCATTGAAAAAAAAAAAGGCCAGTCTGTTGGGCTTGCCTCAAAATGAACAAACAGACAAAAAACAGCTAAAAAGCTAAAAAAGAATGATACCATCTTTGTGAATTCTTCCCTGATCCTGCTCTGTGCAAAAGTACCCTTGACTTCTAAACAGTTGGTCTTTACTTCTGATGACAGTGTGTCACATTTGGATTACGCCTATCTGGCTTATTGAGTTGTTTTTCAAAGCAGGGTCTCATTTTGTGGCCCCAGGCTGGCCTTGAATTCACAGCAATCATACCTCAGCCTCTTGAGTGCTGGTATTAAAAGTGTGTGCCACCATGTCCGGCTTGTTTTTTCCTTATATTTTTATTTATTTGTGTGAATGTGTGTGTGTGTGTGTGTGTGTGTGTGTGTGTGTGTACAAGGTCTGTTTCCACTGCTGCTGCTGCTGCAAAAAAAAAAAAACACCAGATGCTTGTGCCATGTATTTTTATTTGTGAGCACAGAGAGAGAGGGAGAGAGGAAATACGAATGAGAATGAGTAATGGACAAGCCTCTTGCAGGCTGCAAACAAACTCCAAATGCATGTGCTACTTTGTGTATCTGTCTTCCAATGAGTACTGGGGAATTGAGCCCAAGTTGACCTTGAACTGAAGATCCTCCCAAGTGGTGGGTATGCATCCACCATGCCCAGCACTGTCAACTTTTCTGAATGGGAGTCTTTTATTTGTTTTATTATTATTATTTTTGGTTTATTGAGGTAGGATCTCACACTAGCCCAAGCTGACCTGGAATTCACTATGTAACCTCAGGGCGGCCTTGAACCCAGGGCGATCCTCCTACCTCTGCTTCCTGAGTGCTGGGACTAAAGGCGTGTGCCATTACGTCTGATGTTTGTTTTATGAGGTAGGGTCTTGCTCTAGCCCAGGCTGACCTGGAACTCACTCTGTAGTCTCAGGGTGACCTTGAACTCACAGTGATCCTCCTACCTCTGCCTCCCAAGCGCTGGAATTTTATAAAGGCATGTTGTTGTTTTTAGAGGTTGGATCTCACTGTAGCCCAGGCTGACTTCTGTAGTCTCAGGGCAGCCTCATACTCTCTTGTGTGTGCTCTTAGCTTTCTTTTTTTTTTTTTTTTAATTTTTCCCATCTTTGTGTTTCTAGTGCCTAACTATAGTAGTCAGAAGCTGAGCTTAGTGTATTATTTCCTTGCTGCTTCCTATTGATTCTTCAGTTTTATCCATTTCTCCTAGTTCTTGCTGTTTTGCAGTGAAAGAAACTCAGGGAAGAGAAAGTCAAGACTGATTTAGCCCTTGTGACCCCTTTCCCTTGCCCAGTGGTTTCCCAAAACCTCTGTCTTGATTTCATGGCTCTTGCTTAAAATTTCCCAAAGGATAAGGAAACTCTGCTCATTATAGAAACACAAGACCAACTCTTGTCCTTTCCACAGCTGGATGAATTCTATATCGGACAGATCCCACTGAAGGAAGTGACTTTTGCAAGGCTCAATGACAACGTGCGGGAAACCTTCCTGAAGGATATGTGCCGAAAGTATGGTGAGGTGGAAGAGGTAGAGATCCTCCTTCACCCCCGTACTCGCAAGCACCTGGGTCTAGCCCGTGTGCTCTTTACCAGCACTCGGGGTGCCAAGGAAACTGTCAAAAACCTCCACCTTACCTCCGTCATGGGCAACATCATCCATGCCCAGCTTGATATCAAAGGTGAGGGCTCTCCTGCCTGCTGCTTAACGGTGCACTCCAACACAGGTTGTACATATATGCTACTGAGCTCTCAGACAAGCAGTCAGGGTCAGATGTGTTTCTGAAAGCTTAGAATTTTAGGGAAGAATTATAGTACATAACTGTTTTCTTCGTTTTTCGAGGTAGGATTTCACTCTAGCCCAGGCTGGCCTTGAATGCACAGTGTTTCTCCTATCTCTGCCTCCCAAGTGCTGGGATTAAAGGCATGTGCCACCACTATGCTTGGCTTTAACACCTAATGTTTGTTTTTACTTTTAGTATTTCCATTTACTAGTAGAGAGAGACAGAATTGTATGAAATGGCTGGGTGTAGTGGCAATACCTTTAATCCCAGCACTTGGGAGGCAGAAGTAGGCAGATTACTGTGAGTTCAAGGCCACCCTGAGTCTACATAGAGTTCCAGGGCTGCATAGTGTGAAACCCTGTCTCAAGAATAAAGATAAGTGGGATGTGGTGGTGCACGCCTTTTATCCCAGAACTCAGGAGGCAGAAGTAGGAGGGAGAATCACTGTGAGTTCAAGGCCACCCTGAGACTACATAGTGAATTCCAGGTCACCCTGGTCTAGAGCATGACCCTTCCTCAAAAAACCAAAATAAAAATAAAAAAGACAAAGATAAATGAAGCAGTCTTGAACTGCTTTCAAGGAATTATATGGCAAAGTGGGATCTGTGACAAACTGTAGCATACAGTGCCATCTAAAGGAGGTAGCTGTTAGTTGGCATTTGCAAATGGGAATGATTACAGGCATGCACCAATCACTACACTTGGCCTCATGTTGATTTAATTTTTTTTTTTTTTGGGGGGGGGTTTCAAGGTAGTGTCTCACTCTAGCCCAGGCTGGCCTGGAATTCACTATGCATTCTCAGGGTGGCCTTGAACTCACGGTGATCCTACCACCTCTGCCTCTCAAGTGCTGGGATTAAACACGTGTGTCACCACGCCTGGCTTAGGTTTTATATTTATTATTTACTTTTTATTTATTTTAGATAAGGTCTCAGACCATGTTGGCCTTGAGCCAACTACATAATTGAGGATGTCAATTATGAACTTCTGGTCCTCCTGCCTCTGTGTTGGGACTATAGAATTGTGCCACCACACGTAGTTTATGTGATGCTGGGGATTGATCCCAGGACCGCGCATGCTACACAAGTACTCTGTGTGTTAGGTTACATCATTACCTAGGCTCTTTTTGATTTTTGAGACGGTCTTGCTACATAGCCATAGCTGGCCTGACTTACAGTGAAGCTCAGTTTTTGGTTGTTTTTTTTTTTTTTTTTTTTTTTTTAATTTGGTTTTTCGAGGTAGGGTCTCACTCTAGCTCAGGCAGATCTGGAATTCAGTATGTAGTCTCAGAGTGGCCTCAAACTCACAGTGCTCCTCCTACCTCTGCCTCCTGAATTCTGGGTGGTTTTGTCTTTTTTTGGTTGGTGTTTTCTTTCTAAGACAGGGTCTCACTCTTGCATTAGTTGCCCTGGAACTCACTTTGTAGCCCCAGGTTGACCTCAAACTCACAGTTATCTTCCTTCCTCCTCTGTCATGCCTAGCTCTCTTTTTAGTTTTTAAGTAGAACAGTAGAACATCCCTCTAGTATTTTTTTTTTTTTTTTTTTTTTTTGGTGTTTCAAGGTAGGGTTTCAGTCTACCCAAGGTTGACCTGGAATTCACTCTGTAGAGTGTCAGGGTGGCCTCAAAATCATGGCAATCTTCTTTCTTCTGCCCCCCAAGTGCTGGGATTAAAGGCAGGTACCATGCCCACCTAGACCTTTTTTTGTTTTTGTGGTTGTTTTTTTGTTTCTTTGTTTGTTTTTCAAGGTAGGGTCTTGCTCTAGCCCAGGCTGACCTAGAATTTACTATGTAGTCTCAGGGCAGCCTCGAATTCATAGTGATCCACCTATTTCTGTCTCCCTAGTGCTGGGATTAAAGGCATGTGCCACCACACCCAGCTTTTTAAAAAGAAAGAAAGGAAGGAAGGGAGGGAAGGAGGAGGAGAAAGAAAGATAGATTTGAGAGAGAGAGTGAGAGAGAATAGGCATGCCAGGGCATCCAACCACTGCAAATGAACTCCAGATGCATGTGCCTTGATCGTGGAGAATCAAACTGGGATCCTTTGGCTTTGCAAGGCAAACACCTTAACCGCTAAGCCATCTCTCCAGACTTTTTTTGTTTTGTTTTTTTGTTTTTCAAGGTAGGGTCTTGCTCTAGCCCAGGCTGACCTGGAATTCACTATGTAGTCTCAGGGTGGCCTTGAACTCACAGCAATCCTCCTATCACTGCCTCCTTGAGTGCTGGGATTAAAGGCATGTGCCACATGACCAACTTTCATCTAGACTCTTTTTTTTTTTTTTTTTGAGGTAGGGTCTCACTCTAGCTCAGGCTGACCTGGAATTCACTATATAGTCTCAGGGTGGTCTTGAACTCATGGTGATCCTCCTACCTCTGCCTCCTAAGTGCTGGGATTAAAGGCGTGCACCACCATGCCCAGCTTCAGCTAGACTCTCACTGTGCAAGGCAAATCAAACACAAGTATAGGCTAGATTTAGTTTACAGGCTGCCATTCTGCAACTGTTAGTTTATAGGATAAAGAACATGGAAGGGATTTAACATCAGACAGAACTAGATTTGAATTCTAGTGTTTCACTTATCAATTTTATGTCTTTTTTCAGGTCAGTTTTATTTATAAAATAAGGGTACAGTACTGACTTTTCTTTCATGATCATCCAGGGAAGTAGCATGTGTGCTTGTGTGACACATGTGAAGTGTCATAAGATATGGTGGTTAATTTTTTTTTTTTTCCTCATTTGGATTGTGCAGTGAACCCAGGGTCTAGTCAAGCACTATACTGCAGGGCCACATTCACAGCATGTGAGTGTGTGTGTGTGTAGGCCAGATGACAGCCTTTGAGTGTCAGTCTTTAGGAATACTGTCCACTTTTTTTTTTGTTTGTTTGATTTTGGTTTTTCGAGGTAGGGTTTCATTCTAGCTCGGGCTGATGTGGAATTAACTATGTAGTCTCAGGGTGGCCTCGAACTCACAGCAGTCCTCCTACCTCTGCCTCCCGAGTACTGGGATTAAAGGCTTGCGCCACCATGCCTGGCTGTCCACCTTTTTTTTTTTTTTTTTCTTTTTTGGTTTTTTGAGGTAGGGTTTCACTCTAGTCCAGGCTGACCTGGAATTCACTCTTATCTTCTCAGGGTGGCCTTGAACTCACGGTGATCCTGGTACCTCTGCCTCCCGAGTGCTGGGATTAAAGGCATGTGCCACCACGCCCGGCTTTTCTGTCCACCTTTTTTTTTTTTTTTTTGGTTTTTCGAGGTAGGGTCTTACTCTAGTCCAGGCTGACCTGGAATTAACTATGTAGTCTCAGGGTGGCCTCGAACTCTTGGCGATCCTCCTACTTCTGCCTCCCAAGTGCCTGTCCACCTTTTTTTGATGCAGGTTCTCCCATGGGCCTGGAGCTTGCCAATTAGGCTAGACTGGCCAGTGAATTCCAGATGAATAAGAAAAGTGTACTTAAGCCGGGCATGGTGGTGCACACCTTTAATCCCAGCACTTGGGAGGCAGAGGTAGGAGGATCACCATGAGTTCAAGGCCACCCTGAGAATACAAAGTGAATTCCAGGTCAGCTTGGGCTAGAATGAGACCCTGCCTCAAAAAACGGAAAAAAAAAAAAAGAAAAGAAAAGTATACTTTCGGGGGCTGGAGAGATAGCTTAGTGGTTAAATGCTTGCCTGTGAAGCCTAAGGACCCCGGTTCAAGGCTCTGTTTCCCAGTACCCACGTAAGTCAGATGCACAAGGTGGTGCATGCATCTGGAGTTTGTTTTCAGTGGCTGGAGGCCCTGGTGTGCCCATTCTCTCTCTCTCCCTCTCCCCCCCCTTCTCTGCCTCTTTCTCTATCTGTTGCTAAAAAAAAAAAAAAGTATACTTTCATACCTGACCTTTTTTTTTGTTTGGGGAGAGAGACACAGAGAGAGGGAGAGGAAGAGATGGGCGCGCCAGCAGCCTCTCAGCTGTTGCAAATGAAATCCAGATGCGTGTGCTACCTTGTGGTCAAGTGCAGCGTTGCACCCTTGTGTCACTTTGCATCTGGCTAAATGTGGGACCTAGAGATTGGAACCACTGGAGATTGGAACCAGCATTCTTAGGCTTAGGAGGCAGGTGCCTTAACCACTAAGCCATCTCTCCAGCCCATACCTGACCTTTTTTATGTGGGTACTGAAGATTGAACTTGGGTCCCCATGCTTGGAAGGCAAGCAGTTTACTGACTGAGCTATCACTCTAGCCTAGGCTGACCTGGAATTCACTAGGTAGTCTCAGCATGGCCTGGAACTCATGGTAATCCAACTATTTCTGCCTACTGAGTGCTGGGACTAAAGGTGTGCATCACTAGCTTTACCTAAAAAAATTAATTAAAAAAAATTTGTTTTTAGAACAAGAGAGAGAAAATTGGCGCACCAGGGCTTCAGCCACTGAAATCGAACTCCAGATGCTTATGCCACCTAGTGGGCATGTGTGACTTTGCACTAACCTCACCTTTGTGTGTCTAGCTTATGTGGGATCTGGAGAGTCAAACATGGGTCCTTAGAATTCACATGCAAGAGCCCTAACTACTAAGCAATTTATCCAGCCCAGTTTTAAATTTTTTAAAGATTTTTATTTTATTTGAGAGAGAAAAGAGGCAGAGAGAGAGAGGGAGAGAATGGGCATGCCAGGGCCTCTAGCCACTGCAAACGAATGCCAGATGCATGCGACACCATGTGCATCTGGCTTACATGGGTCCTGGAGAATTGATCAAGGATCCTTTGGTTTTGCAGGCAAACCCTTTAACCGCTAAGCCATCTCTCCAGTCCAGTTTTTAATTTTTTGAGACAAAGCATTAATATGTAGACCAGGTCTCTAGCCTCTGCAAATAAGCTCCAGATACATACGCCACTTTGTGCATCTGGCTTTACAGGTATACTGGGGAATTGAACTTGAGTCTGTACGTTCTGTAGGCAAGTGCCTTAACCTCTGAGTTATCCTTTCAGTCCCTAAAGTTTTTCTCAAATTTTATTTATTTGAGCCAGGCATGGTGGCACATACCTTTAATTCCGGCACTCAAGAGGCAGAGAGAGGTAGGAGGTTCGCCATGAATTTTAGGCCAGCCTGCGACTGCAGAGTGAATTCCAGGTCAACCACAGCTAGATTGAGACCCTACCTCAGGGAAAAAAATTATTTATTTATTTATAGAGTGAGGAGAAAGAGTCAAGTAGAGAGAATGGGCACACCAGGGCCTCTACCCACTGCAAACATACTCCAGAAGCATGTGCCGTCTTGTGCATCTGGTTTACCTGGGTAGTGGGGAATTGAACCTGGGTCCTTAGGCTTCCCAGGAAATGCCTTAACTGCTAACCCATCTCTCTGCCCCCCACTTAAAGTTTTTTTTTTTTTTTTTTTTTAATAATAGTTAAGAGGTAGAGATGAGCTAGACATGGCAGCACATATCTGTAATCTGAGAACTTGAGATGGTTGGAGGATCAGTTTGATGCCAACCTTGGTTACATGGTTATCTCCTATCTCGAAAAATCCGTAAAAGCCAAATGTTGTGGCACATACCTGTAATCCCAGCACTTGGGAGGTGTATGCAGAAAAGGGCTTCATCAGCTACACCTAGTCTGCATGAGACTTTATTATTTTTTTATTTTTTTATTTTTTTCCGAAGTAGGGTCTCTAGCTCAGGCTGACCTGGAATTCACTATGTAGTCTCAGGGTGGCCTTGAACTCAAGGCCATCTTCCTACCACTGCCTCCCAAGTGCTGGGATTAAAGGCATGCACCACCATGCCTGGCCTTGTATGAGACTCTTGGCTCTTTTTTTTTTTTTTTTTTTTTTTGAGAGGAAGAGAATGGGCATGTCAGGGTCTTCTGCCAATGCATATGAACTCCAGACACATGTTCCACTTTATGAGTTTGGTTTACATGGGTTCTGTGGAATCAAACTTAGTTTGGCAGGCTTTGCAAGAAAGTACCTTTAACTGATGAACCATCTCTCCAGCCCAAGAGATTATTTCTTTTTTAAAAATTCATTTGTTTATGTATTATTTGAGTGAAAGAGGCAGATAGAAAGAGAATGGGCATACCAGGGCCTCTAGCCACTGCAATTAACAAACTCCAGGTGCATGCACCACCTTTTGTATATGGCTTTATGTGGGTACTGGACAATTAAACCAGGGTCCTTAGGCTTTGCTGGTAAATGTCTTAATTGCTGAGCCATCTCTCCAGCTCCCAAGAGACTATTTCTTAAAAAACAAAAAAATCAGGCTGGAGAGATGGCTTAGCAGTTAAGGCGTTTGCCTGCAAAGCCAAAAGACCTCTGTTTGATTCCCTGGGACCTAAATAAGCCAGATACACAAGGTGGTGCATGCGTCTGGAGTTCGTTTGCAGTGGCTGGAGGCCCTGGCACTCCCATTCTCATAGTGTGTGTGTGTGTGTGTGTGTGTGTGTGTGTGCGCGCGCGCGCGCCTCTTTTCCTCTCCTGCATTCCCAGTACTTGAGAGGCAGAGGTAGGAGGATCACCGAGATTTCGAGCTTACCCTGAGACTACCTAGTGAATTCCAGGTCAGCCTGGGCTAGAGTGAGACCCTACTTCGAAAAACAACAACAAAAAAAAGATGCTGGGGAGATGGCTCAGTGGATAAAGTACTTGCCACACAAATGGTAGGATTTCTAGCACCCATTTAAATGTTGGGTGGCTATGGCAGCCCTCCTGTGAACCCGGTACTTGGGAGTTTTTTGTTTGTTTGTTTTTTGTTTTTTCTGAGGTAGTGTCTCACTCTAGCTCAGGCTGACCTGGAATTTACTATGTAGTCTCAGGGTAGCCTCGAACTCACAGCGATCCTCCTACCTCTCCCTCCCGAGTGCTGGGATTAAAGGCGTGTACAATCACGCCTGGCTTTTTTTTTTTTTTTTTTTTTTTTTTTAAATTATTTTATTTATTTTTGGAGAGAGACAGACAGAGAGCGAGAAGGAGACACAGAATGGGCGCGCCAGCAGTCTCAGCTGCTGTGAACGAAATCCAGATGCGTGCGCCCCCTTGTGGGCAAGTGCAGCATTGCGCCCTTGCGGGATTAGATTGGAACCGCTGGAGATTGGAACCAGCGTTCTTAGGCTTAGCAGGCAGGCGCCTTAACCGCTAAGCCATCTCTCCAGCCCTCTGTTTTTTTTTAATTTACTTGCAAGCAGAAAAAGGGAGATAGAGACTGGGCATGTCAGGGCCTCCAGCCCCTGCAAACAAACTTCAGATGTGTGAACCACTTTGTGCATCTGGCTGTTCATGGATATTGGGAAATCAAACCTGGGTTGTTAGGCTTTGCAGTCAGGTGCCTGAACCGCTGAGCCATCTCTCCAGCCCCTTGGGAGCTTTTGACAAGATCCCTGGGGTAAGATGACCAACTACCTGTGACTGGGTTCAAGTGAGAGACCCTGCTTCAATAAATAAACAGGGTAGTCCAGGAAAATGCTTGATATCAACTTCTAACCTACACACACACACACACACACACACATATGCCTTTTTGTACACATGTATGTGCATACCACACACGTGTGTTAAAATTATAAAATAACAAACAAGGATGTTTCCAAAGATAGAGATAAAGTAGGAGCTCTGAAATTCTAAAACCTAAGATTAAGACATGGGAAACGAGAAGAAACACGAAGCAAAAACAGGATCACTAAGTCAGGAAAGAGCTGTTTTCTCCTTTCTGTTTTGCTTAAGGCAGTGTCTTACTCTAGCCCAAGCTGACTTTGAACTTACTGCAATTCTGCCTCAGCCTCCCAAGTGCTGGGACTAAAGGTGTGCACCACCATGCCTACCCTGTTTTCTCCTTCTGACTGTTGATTCTCACTTCTCTCCTAGGACAACAGCGAATGAAGTACTATGAATTGATTGTTAATGGCTCCTACACCCCTCAGACTGTGCCCACTGGGGGCAAGGCCTTGAGTGAGAAGTTCCAGGGTTCTGGTGTAGCAGCTGAGACGGTGAGAAGCTTGTGGCTGCCACAGCCATAGCCATGTGGACACTGCCTGATCTTGAGGAACAGGAGACATCCTGGGGAGGTTCTAGACTTCATTATTAACTATAGGAAGAACAGAGAAAAGATGCTTAGATGTTTCCAAAAGATGAGGAACTAATGAGAGTTTTGGGTTGGGGCAGGGCAGGGTTTCAAATGGTGCCTGATATCTTTTCCTTTCTCCTTGCCCTACTCTCCCTCAGACTGACGCCCGCCGCCGCTCTTCCTCTGACACAGTTGCCTACCCAGCAGGCACTGCTGTGGGAAGCACCCCTGGCAATGGCACCCCTTGCTCCCAGGATACAAGCTTCTCTAGTCGACAAGATACCCCATCTTCCTTTGGCCAGTTCACCCCTCAGTCCTCCCAAGGAACCCCTTACACATCTCGGGGCAGTACACCTTACTCTCAGGACTCAGCCTACTCCAGCAGGTACACAGCACATCCTTTCTGGGACCTTAGCCATCAGATTCTGGGAGCTGCTACTGAGAACCAGCCCAGAATCTCTGAGAGAGAGAGTTAGAAACAATTTGTTTGAATCTCCCTGTGGATTCAGCCAACAAATTACTATCTTCAGGGACAGTAGCTTGGAATCTGATGTTTACTTGTTCTTTTGGGGGCAAATGTAGAGGGGTTCTGGATATGAGAACAGGGCAGGTTTAAGCATTTATAGAGATGAGTCCAGCTAACTGCTTCTTTTTCTGCAGTACTACTTCAACCTCCTTCAAGCCCCGAAGATCAGAGAATAGCTACCAAGATTCCTTTTCTCGCCGCCATTTCTCTGCATCTTCAGCCCCCACAACTGCCTCTGCTGCCATCTCAGCCACCACAGCAGTCACCACTGCATCCTCCTCCTCTTCCTCATCATTATCCTCATCTTCCTCATCGTCCTCTTCTTCCTCAGCCTCTCAGTTTCGTGGTTCTGACTCAAACTACCCAGCATATTATGAAAGCTGGAATCGTTACCAGCGCCACACTTCATACCCACCCCGCCGGGCAACAAGGGAGGATCCCCCTGGGGCCCTTTTTGCTGAAAATACAGCTGAACGCTTCCCTCCTTCCTATACTTCTTATTTGCCCCCTGAGCCCAACCGGTCCACTGATCAAGACTACCGGCCTCCTGCTTCAGAGGCACCACCCCCAGAGCCTCCAGAACCTGGTGGAGGAGGTGGAGGGCCCAGCCCTGAGAGAGAAGAAGCCCGGACTTCCCCCCACCCAGTCTCACCTGCTCGTTCTGGCTCCCCAGCCCCAGAGACCACCAATGAAAGTGTGCCCTTTGCTCAGCACAGTAGTCTGGATTCCCGCATTGAAATGCTGTTGAAAGAACAGCGCTCTAAATTTTCTTTCCTGGCTTCTGACACAGAGGAGGAGGAGGAGAACAACAGTACAGGTCCTGGGGTTAGAGATGCAGGGAGTGAAGTGGCTTCTGGGTCAGGTCATGGTCCTTGCACACCCCCTCCAGCCCCAGCTAATTTTGAAGATGTAGCACCTACAGGGAGTGGAGAACTGGGGGCTACCCGGGAGTCTCCTAAAGCCAATGGACAGAGCCAGGTGAGCCTGGGGCCAGTCATAGGTTATCTCTGGGATCCAGGAAGCAGAGTTATAGCAGGGGGAGAGGGAAGGGACCTGGTCAAGAAATAAGTTGGAGGGGAAGCTCAGGGAAACAAGCAGAAGCTGTCTATAACCCTCTTTTGTACTCCACAGGCTTCCCCATGTTCTTCTGGAGAGGACATGGAGATCTCTGATGATGACAGGGGTGGCTCACCCCCTCCGGCCCCGACACCTCCCCAGCAGCCTCCACCACCACCACCACCTCCTCCCCCTCCCTATCTTGCTTCCCTTCCCCTTGGTTATCCTCCCCATCAATCTGCCTACCTCCTTCCACCCCGCCCTGATGGGCCACCACCCCCTGAATACCCCCCACCTCCACCACCACCACCCCACATCTATGACTTTGTGAACTCCCTGGAACTTATGGATCGACTTGGAGCTCAATGGGGAGGGATGCCTATGTCCTTCCAGATGCAGACTCAGATGTTAACTCGGCTCCACCAGCTACGACAGGGCAAGGGATTGACCGCTGCCTCAGCTGGTCCTCCTGGTGGGGCCTTTGGCGAGGCCTTTCTCCCTTTCCCACCCCCACAAGAAGCAGCCTATGGCTTGCCCTATGCTCTGTACACACAAGGGCAAGAAGGCCGTGGAGCATACTCCCGGGAGCCCTACCACCTGCCTTTGCCCATGGCAGCTGAGCCTCTGCCCTCTTCAGTCTCAGGAGAAGAGGCACGGCTGCCACTCAGGGAGGAAGCAGAGCTGGCAGAAGGCAAGACTCTACCATCAGCAGGCACTGTGGGCCGTGTGCTGGCTACCCTAGTACAAGAGATGAAGAGCATTATGCAGAGAGACCTCAACCGCAAGATGGTGGAGAACGTAGCCTTTGGAGCTTTTGACCAGTGGTGGGAGAGCAAGGAAGAGAAGGCAAAGGTGAGGAGGGCTATTGCTGGGAACTGTGGAGGGCTTTGCCAGAGAAGGTAGTCCTCTGGTTCCTCCACGTTGCCCAGTTTATATTGGGAAAGAACATGAAAGCAAGTGGAAAGTTAGGCTCTGGGCACATGAGCATAGGAGTTTGGAGGAGAAGGACAGCAAAGACAAGTACAGATCTAAATCAGAAGATCATTCTCCTGGCTCCATTGCTTTCTTGCAGTGCATAAGACCCTTAAGTCTTTCTGGACTTGTCTTCATTTCCACCATTTGCAAAGTAGGAAAAGTAATAGCTGTTTCCTAACATTGGATGGGCACACCAAATGAGCACACTTTAGAAACATGCCTGTATGAAGCTAGTAGATGTAGGACAGAAATAAGGTTGAATAGAAGCTTAAGCTGATGTACTTCTGTGTTTCTGGGGCCTAGGGCTAGTTTCTGGGATCTGGGTTCTGCGGCTTAATCCCTCTTATGTTTACAGCCATTCCAGAATGCAGCCAAACAGCAAGCTAAGGAGGAGGATAAAGAGAAGATGAAGCTCAAAGAGCCAGGCATGCTGTCCCTTGTAGACTGGGCCAAGAGTGGAGGTGCTACAGGCATTGAAGCCTTCACCTTTGGATCAGGGCTGCGAGGGGCCCTGCGGCTGCCTTCATTCAAGGTAACCAGGATGTGGTCTTGATCAGTAAGGTGGGGAAAGTTGGTGGGCCTCCCTTCCTTGGGAAAATGGTGGTTGGGGATGGGGGTGGGGCGAGTTCTAAATGGGCTCCATTTATCTCTTCCCCATAACCCAGGTAAAGCGGAAGGAGCCATCAGAAATTTCAGAGGCTAGTGAGGAAAAGAGACCTCGGCCCTCTACTCCAGCTGAGGAAGATGAAGATGGTGAGTAGGAAATCAGGCAGTGTGATAGGAAAGCAAGAGACAGACTGAAGTAGTCAGAGTGTCTTTAAGGTAGAGCTAGGCAGATAACTTCAGTGTTTAGAAACACAGACCTTCAGGGGTTCATCTACTCAAGTTTATCATGTCATACTTATCTTTTATAACCTTTGCCCTTAGTATGTCAAAGTCTGAGCTGTCTACCTCAAAAAAAAAAAAAAAAAAAAACTGGGCTTGGTGGTGCACACCTTTAATCCCGGCACTCGGGAGACAGAGGTAGGAGGACCATCATGAGTTTGAGGCCACCCTGAGACTACATAGTGAATTCCAGGTCAACCTGAGCTAGAGTGAGACCCTATCTCATAAAAACAAAAAACAAACAAACAAACAAACAAACAAAAAAGAATGAAAGATGAATGGGTTGGATATATTTCAGTCTGCATAAGATGTTAGGTGAATGTGTTCTTGTTTCTATACTGAGCTTCAGCCTCTAGTCTGGAAAATAGGCAGTAGTGTGTGTGAATATGGAATAGGAAAGCAGTAACTTTTGGTTGATGGTAACTACTCTGACCTCTTCTTGCAGATCCAGAGCGAGAGAAGGAAGCTGGGGAATCAGGACGCCCGGGGACCAAGCCCCCAAAGAGAGATGAAGAGAGAGGCAAGACGCAAGGCAAGCACCGGAAGTCCTTTGCTTTGGACAGTGAAGGGGAGGAGGCATCCCAGGAGTCTTCCTCAGAGAAGGTAAGGGACCAGGTATGCTGCATCTACCAGAAGTCTTTTTTCCTGAACCTCTTTTCCCATAGCCAACTTTCTGTCTGGGCTGGAGTCCTAAGCAGAAGGAACCAGTCCCCATTTGTCCTTAATTCTTTTTTTTTTTTTTTTATATATATGTGTGTGGGTGTGTATACATGTTGAGGACACAGCTCAATGTTGGTTTATTTTTCTATCACTCTCCATTTTAATTCTTTGATTTTTTTTTTTTTTTTTTTTTTTTTTTGGCAGTAGGGCCTCTCTCTATCCCAGGCTAACCTGTGATTTACTCTGTACTCCCAGACTGGTCTTGAACTCAATGATCCTCCTACCTTAGCCTTATGAGTGATGGGACTAAAGGTGTGTCCTACCATGGCTGCCTTACTATATCCTCTGAAGCAGCATCTTGTGTATCTCACGTAATTTTAGAGTTCTGCAGTTCAGCTAGACTAACTAGCCAATAAATCCCAGGAATTCCCTAACTCCTCCCCACTACTGGGATTGCAGGCACATACCACTATGTCTGACTTTTTTTTGGGGGGGGGGCACAGAGAGAGACAGAGAGAGGGAGAGGAAGACAAATAGAGAATGGGTGCGCCAGCAGCCTCTCGGCCTCTGCGAATGAACTCCAGATGCATGCACCCCCTTGTGGGCCAGTGTGGCATTGCGCCCTTGCATCACTTTTGCATCTGGCTAACCATGGGACCATGGAGATTGGAACCCATGTTCTTAGGCTTAGGAGGCAGGCACCTTAACCGCTAAGCCATCTCTCCAGCCCATGTCTGACATTTTTATGTGGGTGCTAGGAATCCAAACTCAGATTCTCAGGCTTGCATAGCTAGCAATTTATCCACTGAGCTAGCTCTCTAGTCCCTCATTTCTTTTTTTTTTTTTTTTTTTTTTTTTTTTTTTTTAGGATGAGGAGGAGGATGAGGAAGATGAGGAAGATGAAGAGCGAGAGGAAGCTGTGGATACCACCAAGAAGGGGACAGAGGCATCAGATGGTGAGTGCAGACACTTGAATAGAATGCTGGTTTGTGTCTGTGGCTGTACCACCCTGAATGCAGCCGATCTTGTCTGATCTTGGAAGCTAAGCAAGGTCAGGCCTGGTTAGTACTTGGATGGGAGAAATCTGGTTTGGGCAGGTGTGGTGGCATACACCTTTAATCCCAGCACTAAGGAGGCAGAGGTAGGATTACTGTGAGTTTGAGGCCAGCCTGGGCTAGAGTGAGACCCTACCTCGAACCTCCCCTCTTCCTCAAAGAAAAAGAACTCTGGTTTGGAAAGGAAAGGATTAGGCCACTTTCTGTTTTTTTCTTGAACTTACATAACCTTCCTGCTATACCTCTGGCCACCCTTACCCTTTGCATCGAAAGCTTTTTTTTTTTTTTTTTTTTTTTAAGTTTTTGTTCTTTTTAAATTTAAATTTTTCTTTTGTTTTGATTTGTTTTTCAAGGTAGGGTGTCACTCTGTCTCAGGCTGACCTGGAATTCACTGTGTAGTCTCAGGGTGGCCTCGAACTCATGGCGATCCTCCTACCTCTTCCCAGTGCTGGGATTAAAGGCGTGCGCCACCACGCCTGGCTTTTTATTATTAATTTTTATTTTTATTTATTTATTTGAGAGTGACAGACATACACAGAGAAAAAAGAGGTAGAAAGAGAGAGAGAATGGTGCACGAGGGCCTTTAAATGAACTTCAGATGCATGCGCCACCTTGTGCATCTGGCTTACGTGGGTACTGGGGAATTGAGCCTCGAACCAGGGTCCATAGGCTTCACAAGCAAGTGCTTAACCACTAAGCCATCTCTCCAGCCCTGCACTGAAAGCTTTTATAGCCACATTTTTAAGAAACCTGGACTCTGGGCTGGAGAGATAGATGGCTTAGTGGTTAAGGTGTGTGGCTGCAAAGCCAAAGGACCCAGGTTCAGTTACCCAGGATCCACGTAAACCACATGCACAACGTGGCACATGTGTCTGGAGTTTGCTTGCAATGGCTGGAGGCTTTGTTGCCCCCCTCAAATAAATAAAAATATTGAAAAAAAGAAAAAAGAAACCTTGGCCCTTTGGGAGCATTAATCCCAGAACTCAGAATGCTTTCTTCTGTTTACTTTTTTTTTTTTTTTTTTTTGGTTTTTCAAGGTAGGATCTCACTCTGATCCAGGCTGACCTGGAATTAACTATGTAGTCTCTGGGTGGCCTCAAACTCTCGGCGATCTTCCTACCTCAGCCTCCCGAGTGCTGGTATTAAAGGCGTGCGCCACCATACCCGGCTTTCTGCTTACTTCTTTTGAAACAACTCTCCCCTACAAGCAGCTCAACAAAGACTATTCTTTTCCCAAGTCCTAGAAATGAGGGGTGTGTCATCTCCTCTGGCCTCTTAACACTGCCAAGCTGGAACTTCCCACATTGAGCACTGTTCTTAATTATTGTTATTATTTTTATTTTATTTTATTTTTTGATTTTTTCGAGGTAGGGTCTCACCGTAGCCCAGGCTGACCTGAAATTCACTTTGTGGTCTCAAACTCATAGTATTGGGATTAAAGGCGTGGGTCTGGCTTTATTACAGATTTCCTTTTTCTTTTCTTTTAATTTAAATTTTTTTTATTGACAACTCCTATACTTACATACAAAAAAATGCATGATATTTCCCTTCCCATACCTCTTTAGAACTCCAATCTCCATCATATCCCTTCCCTCTCTCCATTAGTCTCTCTTTTAATTTGATGTCATCATCTTTTTCTTCTATTATGAGGGTCTTGTGAAGGTATTGCTAGGCACTGCAAGGTCATGGATATCAAGGCCAATTTCTGTCTGGACAGTTGCATTGTAAGGAGTTGTACCCTTCCTTTGGCTCTTCCATTCTACCCGCCCCCTCTTCCACAATGGGCCTTGAGCCTTGGAGGGTGTGACAGAGATGTTTCAGTGCTGGGCACTCCTCCATCCCTCCTGCTCAGCACTATGTTGCCTTTTGGGTCATCCCAGTGGTCATCACCATCTGAAAAGAGAAGCTTCTCTAACCAGAAGTGAGAGTAGGATTAATATGTGAATATGAACATGAAGTGTAGTGCTTTCAGGGCAGCTTGGTAGGAATAATATATACATTTAGCCAGACAAGAGCAGGCTTTATACCCCTAAGGCTCATGACCTCACCTGCCATAGACTTTTGCTTAGGTTTTTCAGTTTTGCTTTTGGTTTTTCGAGGTAGGGTCTCACTCTGGTACAGGCTGACCTGGAATTCACTATGTAGTCTCAGGGTGGCCTCGAACTCACTGCGATCCTCCTACTTCTGCCTCCCGAGTACTGGGATTAAAGGTGTGAGCCACATCTGGCAATTACAATGTTCTTTAATGAGAGAGAGAATTGGCACACCAGGGCCTTCAACCATTGTAATCGAACTCTAGACATGTGCACCACCTTGCGCCCATGTGCAGCCTTACGTGTTTAAATCACCTTATGCGTTTGTCTTACGTGGGATCTGGCAAGTTGAACATGGGTTCACAGGCAAGTGCCTTAACCACTAAGCAGTCTCTTCAGACTCTTTATTCATTTTATTATTTATTTTGAGAGAGAGAGAAAGAGGCAGAGAGAGAATGGGTACACCAGGGCCTTCAGCTGCTGCAAGCAAACTCTAGACACATATGCCCCCTTGTGGTGCATGTGTGACGTTGTGTGCTTGTGTCACTGTGTCTAGCTACATGGCACCTGGAGATTCGAACATGAGTTCCTAGGCTTCACAGGCAAGCACCTTAACTGCTAAGCCATCTCTCCAGCCTTCCCTTTATTATTTTTTTATTTTTATTTTTGTTTTTTTCAAGGTAGGGTGTCACTCTAGGTCAGGCTGACCTGGAATTCACTCTGTAGTCTCAGGGTAGCCTCAAACTCACTGTGGTCCTCCTTCCTCTGCCTCCCCAAGTGCTGGGATTAAAGGCGTGCACCACCATACCTGGCTCCTTTTATTTATTTAAAAATTTTTTTACTTTTATTTATTTATTTGACAGAGAAAGAGGGAAAGAGAGGGAGAGAGAATGAGCACACCAGGCCTCTAGCCACTGCAGATGAACACTAGATGCATGCACCCCCTTGTGCAGCTGGCTAATGTGGGTCCTGGGGAATCGAACCTGTGTCCTTTGGCTTTTCAGTCCAACGCCTTAACTGCTAAGCCATCTGTCCAGCCCCCTTTATTTTTATTTATTTACTTATTTATTTATTTATTTTGTTTTTTTTGAGGTAGGGTTTCACTCTGGTCTAGGCTGACCTGGAATTAACTATGTAGTCTCAGGGTGGCCTTGAACTCACAGCGATCCTCATACCTCTGCCTCCCAAGTGCTGGGATTAAAGGCGTGCACCACCATGCCCGGCTCTTTATTTTTATTTTTATTTTTTTATTTTTTATTTTTTTATTTTTTTTGGTTTTTCGAGGTAGGGTCTCACTCTGGTCCAGGCTGACCTGGAATTAACTCTGTAGTCTCAGGGTGGCCTCGAACTCTCGGCGATCCTCCTACCTCTGCCTCCCGAGTGCTGGGATTAAAGGCGTGCGCCACCACGCCCGGCTTTTTCTTTATTTTTTTTTAATGAGAGAGAGAGAACTGGTGCGCCAGGGCCTCCAGCCACTGCAGTCAAATTCCACATGCATGCGCCACCTTGTGTGTATGTGTGGCCTTGCACTTGTGTCACCTTGTGTGTATGTGTGGCCTTGCACTTGTGTCACCTTGTGTGTCTGGCTTACATGGGATCTGGGGAGTCAAACATAGGTCCTTAGGCTTTGCAGGCAAATGCCTTAATCACTTAACCATGCCTCCAGCCCTTGAGCACTGTTCCTTAACTGCCTCTCCCCCTTCCTTTGTGAAGACATTCTTCTGTCCACTTGAAGACCTTTTGGCTCCCATGTCCACTTGAGTTGTAGATACATTCCTTCAGAAATAAATATTGAAGCTCCTGTGTGCAGGTATTTTATAGGAACTTAGAATGTGGTTCCTGGTTTTTAGAACTTGGTGGAGACAGACTTGACAAGCAAGTGAACAAGTCCTATCATTTTTCATAGAGATAGGGCTTTGAAGAAATGAAACAGGGTTGTGGGGTAGAGTGGTAGGGTGGGCAACTTGAGAAAGATGGGGGTAGAGTGATAAGATGGGGAACCTGAAAAAAAGTCAGTTTTCTACATCGTGGTTAATAAATGTTTGAGGTGCTCTTTCAGCAGAGGCCAGGATGATAAATGGGCCACTTTACTGAAGCAGAGGGCTGGATTATCTAAGAATGAAGGCTGCTCCTATATGCTCCTTTACCTTCATCCTATCAGTTGTACAGTTGTACCTCCTAGGTGCTTTTCTTTTCCTTTTTTTTTTTCCCCTCTATTGTTTTTTGGAGGCAGGGTTTTATGCTGGCCCAGGCTGACCAGGAATTCACTGGCCCAGGCTGGCCTCAAACCCACAACAATGCTCCTGTTTTCACCCTCCTGAGTGTTGGGATTACAGGTGTGAGAGCCTCCATGCCCAGTTGCCTCCCCTTGACCCCTGTGTAGCCCAAGCTGGCCTCACTTCCTTAGTCTTCTATAGTATTAGGATTACACTTATAACCCAATCTCTCATAAGTATAGAACATGTAATGTTTTGGAGGTTTTTACAAATTATTTTTATCATACAAAGTAATGGATTTTATTGTAATGTTTTCATACATTTATAATATTAGATATTATTATTTCCCCCCACATTCCCCTTTCCCCCCTTGTTGGTCCCCTTTATCTCCCAAATAGTTCCTTCTGCTTTCATGTCCCATATATCCATTTCCACCACCCCTCTTAGATCTCTTCTTCCCCTTTCATAGTTCCCCTTCTACTTTTGAAGCACATAATGTTTATTCACCCCAGAAGCTTTTCTCAGAGAATTCATTGTCCATGCCATTCCTTAATGACCTACCTTGGTGAACAAAGCAGACTGTTTGCAATTCTCCAAGTCTTTATTCTCTTGCCTTTGACATTGTTGTTCAGACCCTATTTCTCTGTGGAGGCATTTTTTACCCTTTTTGATATCAGCATCTCCTTAAGGAGAGCTTCCCTCTTTTCCTCTAGGCAGAATCCAGGGCTCCCTTCACTACATTCCCCAGCCCCTCAGACTAATGTTTTTCACCTGTGAACAGATGTTTGCTTATCCAGCTCCTTGACATCTTGGATTTCCACCACCTGGCCTACACCCTAATATCCAGAATATGGAGTCAGTAAATGATCCCTCAGCCTGATCAAGTCTTCCCACCTTGCCTGATTGCCCCTTCTGTATTTCCAGATGAGGAAAGCGATTCGTCCTCCAAATGTTCTCTGTATGCTGATTCGGATGGTGAAAATGATAGCACGTCAGACTCTGAGAGCAGCAGTTCCTCCAACTCCTCATCTTCCTCATCTTCTTCCTCGTCCTCATCATCCTCTTCATCATCAGAATCCTCCTCTGAAGAAGAGGAAGAAGAGGAGCATCCAGCAACCATTCCCTCGGCCTCACTGACCTCTAGAGAAGTCCCAGAACCTCTTCCAGCTCCTCCTGAGCAGCCTGAGCCCAACAGAGGTGAAGGTTCCCCCATCACACCTTTCCCTGAAAAGGACACCTCTCCCGCAAGGTCTACAGGTAGGTGGTATGGGCTAGTGACAGGATCTCCTTAGGTTTTGTCAGAATCTGAGAGAATGGTAGAACCTGCATTAATTAATTTCATATAAGGGTGTGTGACATTTTTTGGAAAAACATACAAAGAAAAAGACTATATATCTTTATGTTTGTTTGTCTTTTTAAGGTAGGGTCTCACTGTAGCCCAAGATGACCTGGAACTCACTTTGTAGTCCCAGGCTGGCCTCAAACTCACAGCAGTTCTCCTACCTCTGCCTTCTGAGTACTGGGATTAAAAGTGTGCACCATGGGCTGGAGAGATGGCTTAGCGGTTAAGGCGCCTGCCTGCTAAGCCTAAAAACCCGGTTCCAATCTCCAGGTCCCACGTTTAGCCAGATGCAAAGTGACGCAAGGGCGCAATGCCACACTTGGCCACAAGGGGGCGCACACATCTATTTTTCGTTCACAGCAGCTGAGAGACTGCTGGCGTGCCCATCTCTATCTGTCTCCCTCTCCTTCTCTGTCTCTCTCCAAAAATAAATAAAATAATAAAAAAAAAATATATTTTTAAAAAGTGTGCACCACCATGCCCAGCTACTATGTATCTTTTAAAAGTACTTTTAGGAGCCGGGCGTGGTGGCGCATGCCTTTAATCCCAGCACTCGGGAGGCAGACGTAGGAGGATCGCCGAGAGTTCGAGGCCACCTTGAGAATACATAGTTAATTCCAGGTCAGCCTGGACCAGAGTGAGACCTTACCTTGCAAAAGCAAAAAAAAAAAAAAAAAGTACTTTTAGGGCCGGAGAGGTAGCTTAGCAGTTGAGGCTCTTGCCTGGGAAGCGGAATCCTAAAGACCCAGGTTCAATTTCCCCAGCACCCACAATAAGCCAGATGCACAAGGTGGCATAACCATCTAGAATTTGTGCCAGGCGTGGTGGTGCACACCTTTAATCCCAGCACTTGGGCGGCAGAGGTAGGAGGGTCCCTATGAGTTCAAGGCCACTCTGAGACTATAGAGTGAATTCCAGGTCAGCCTGGGCTAGAGAGAGATGCTACCTCGAAAAAAATTATTTTTGTTTATTTGAAAGACAAAGGGAGAATGAGTATGGGTACTCCAAGGCTTCCTTCCTGCTGCAGATGAATTCCAGACATATGTGCACTGAGAGCATCAGGCTTTACTTGGGTCCTGGAGAATCAAACCTAGGCTGTCATGCTTTGCAAGCAAGTCTCTAACTGCTGAGCTGCCTATCTCTCCAGCTCAAGACTGTTTACTTGAACTTTCCCCTTGTAGGCATTCCAGCCCTTAAGCCAGACTGCCAGGTGATTTACCTAGTGGACGTAGGTGTTTGTCTAGTACTAAAGTATAACCTGTCTCCTCCCATGCAAGTTAAAATAAAGATTCCTTAGTAAACTTAGCAGACTCCTCCTAATTTTTTTTTTCCTCCTAATATTTTAAAGCTCATCCCTGAAGGTGTAGTTAATATGTATAGGCAATTAAATGAGCAGATAGTAACAAAATTAACTCAGAATTTAATTCTACCTTTGTAGATTGTATGTTCCCTTGTTCTATAGTATGTGAATATGACTTTACTGTTGTATGCAGTTAACTGTTCATTCATGCAGTAGTTGTTTAATGAGCATTTACCAGTGCTAGTAGCAGGTGCCAGGACGATGGTATGTCCAGCAAGCACTTGTTTTCACCCCATAAAGCTTACAGTTACAGGTAGAGATGGGCCAGTTAAGCAATAGATGCCTGAGAAAACATGGGGAACACCATGAAGGAAAAGTACACAGTACTCAGAATCTTAAGGGCACCTTGGGCCTCAGAACATCCTGCTAGCTGGGCATGGTGGTGCACACCTTTAATCCCAGCCCGGCTTTCCTGAGTCTTTTTGGGCAGCAAAAAGCCACAGGCCACCTAGAGGGCATCAATCTCCTGTTATCTGTGGGGCAGGAAGGAGAGGGCTGTGGCCACATATGCACCTTTCTGGCAGGAAGAGATTTGGCAGGAAGGTGAGAAAAAAGGTAGGCTAGCAGTAGAAGGTGTGAAAGGGTACAGGTAAGGTAAAGGCAGGTGTTTAGAGTGATGTGCCCGGGCTGAAGTGAGGGTGAAGGCAGACAGTAGATGAATTGCTAATGTTATTTGCCAGGAAAAGAAAAAAGTGAAGCAGTGTTTAAGAAGGAAACTGCTGGGCTGAAAGGATGGCTTGGCAGTTAAGGCATTTGCCTGCAAAGCCAAAGGACCCAGGTTCGATTCCCTAGGACCCACGTTAGCCAGATGCACAAGGGGGTGCACGTGTCTGGAGTTTGTTTGCAGTGGCTGGAGGCCCTGGCGCACCCATTCACTCTCTCTCTCTCTCTCTCGTGCTTGCTCTTTCTCTGTCAAATAGATAAAATAAAGTAAAAAAAACCACAAAAAACTATTTATTAAAAAAAAGAAGGCTGGGCGTGGTGGCGCAAGCCTTTAATCCCAGCACTTGGGAGGCAGAGGTAGGAGAATCACCATGAGTTCGAGGCTACCCTGAGACTACATAGTGAATTCCAGGTCAGCCTGAGCTAGAGTGAGACCCTATCTCAAAAAAAAAAAAAAAGAAGGAGGAGGAGGAAACTGCTTAATTTAGTTTGAATTGAGTTTGAGCCTCCAAGTAGAAATACTGGCAATTGGGTCATAGGTCTGAAGCCTTGGAAAAATTGGCTAGAAATAGGTAGATGCATGTGATAGGTGTCTGAAAGGGAGTGTAGATAAATGTGGACTCACTTGTATAAAACTTGTAGAATATATGGTGTGGAGGTGGGTTGCAAAGCCTGGAAGCCCTAACACAAAGGTTAGTGGGCAAAGAGAATCAGAAGAGGTTGGAAAAGAAATGGGAAAAAGTGAGGAAGGGTGAGGTGTTTTTGTTTGTATTTATTTACGTTTTTATTTTTTTATTTTTTGGTGTTCCAAGGTAGGGTCTCACTGTACCTCAGGCTGACTTGAAATTCACTATGTAGTCTCAGGGTGGCCTCAAACTCATGGCGATTCTCCTACCTCTGCCTCCCAAGTGCTGGGATTAAAGGCGTGCGCCACCACGCCCGGCAAAGTGCTAGTTTTTTATTTTTTATTTATTTTTTTATTTTTGGAGAGAGATACAGAGAGAGAGACAGACAGACAGAGAGAAAGGGAGAGGGAGACAGATAGAGATGGGCGCGCCAGCAGTCTCTCAGCTGCTGTGAACGAAATCCAGATGTGTGCGCCCCCTTGTGGGCAAGTGCGGCATTGCGCCCTTGCGTCACTTTGCATCTGGCTAAACGTGGGACCTGGAGATTGGAACCAGCGTTCTTAGGCTTAGCAGGCAGGCGCCTTAACTGCTAAGCCATCTCTCCAGCCTGAAGTGCTAGTTTTTAAAGGAAGAAGTAGGGCTGGAGAGATGGCTTAGCGGTTAAGGCGCCTGCCTGTGAAGCCTAAGGACCCCAGTTTTGATTCTCTAGTTCCCATGTAAGCCAGATGCACATGGTGGCTCATGCATCTCGAGTTCGTTTACAGTGGCTAGAGGTCCTGGTGCACCCATTCTCATTTTTTCTCTTTCTCTCCCTCTCTCTGTCTCTAATAAACAAATCAATAAAAATAAAAAAATTAAAATAAAATTCAAAAAAAAAAAGGAAGAACTAAAAACACAGGGTATTGAGGTCTATGTCTAATCTTAGCACTTGGGAGGTGGAGGCTGGATGATCACAAATTCAAGGTCATCCTTAGCTATATAGTCAGTTGATGCCAGCCTGGGATATGTATGGGTCCTAATTATAAATAAATAAGGGACTGGAGAGATGACCCAGCAATTAAAGCCATTTGATTGCAAAGCCTGATGACTGGGTGATTTCCCAATACCTACATAAAACCAAATTTACTAAGTGATACATGCACCAGGAGTTCATTTGCAATGGCTAGAGGCCATGGTATGTCCATACTCATTCACTCTGCTTCTTTCTGTCTCTCTGTCACAAATAAATAAATATGAAAAAGAAAGAAAGAATAACCTGGCTTTATGGTCCCAGCTGCCTGAAGACTAAGATAGGATCACTATTTGAGGTCAGCCTGGGCTACATGGTGAGTTCAAGGCTAGCCTGGGCAACTTAGCAAGATCCACTATCAAAATAAAATTTCAAAAAGGACTTGGGAATAATTGTTCAGTGATGGCATTTGCCGAGCGTGCAGAGACCCTAGGTTCAATCTCCAGGACCTCAAAAATAGATAAGTAAACAAACGATAGAAATATCTGTTGGACTTGATAGGTCATTGCAATTATTGGTGACTTTACCAATTTCAGTTGAGTGGTTCAAACTGAAGCCAAGTGTTGAGGGATGAGGTGAGGTGACAAAGATAGCCGGTTTTCTGGAAGAGTAACCTGGATAGAGGGTTGTGTGGCTTGATGGTGAAAACCCAGGAGAAAGCTTGGAAGGATAGCAAACCACACACTCAACTCCAAAGACAATCAGCCTTATAAATGGAAGCCTAATTAAAGAAGGCTCATTTAGTGTCTAGTTGACATGAAGCCAACTCAGTTTAAATCAAAAAAAGAAAAGTTGGATATGGTGACATATGCCTGCACTTAGGAGACAGAGGCAGAAGAATCCAGGGGTTCAGAGTCATCCTCAGCAATATAGTGAGTTTCAGGTCAGCCTGGGCTACATGAGTCCTGTCTCAGCCATTGCCCACCTTACCCCTACCTCTCCAAAAAAATAGAAAAAGGGATTTATGGATTCATTCCTGAGATAGGCCTGACTGGCAAGGACTAGAACACTTGCCTTTCTTTTTCCTTTTGTGTGTGGTTTGTGTACATGTGGTGTATTCATGTGTATGCAGATATATGTGCACTGTACAACAGTACTCCTGCCTCCTTCATGCCCCCTCAGTGCTGGGGTTATAGGCCTGCACAGCCACATCCACTTTAGGAGAGCAAAATCCTTACTCTGGTGCTGCAAGTTCGTTCTTTCTTTCTTTCTTTCTTTCTTTCTTTCTTTCTTTCTTTCTTTCTTTCTTTCTTTCTTTCTTTCTTTTCTTGAGGTAGGGTCTTGCTGTATCCCAGGCTGACCTGGAATTTACTGTGTAGTCTCAGGATGGCCTTGAACTCACAGCAATCCTCCTACCTAACCCTCCCAAGTGCTGGGATTAAAGGCATGTGCCACCACGCCTGGCTGCAAGCACTTAAAAAAAAAAATTATTTATTTATTTATTTGAGAGAGAGAAAGCGGCAGAGAGAGAGAGGGAGAGAATGGGTGTGCCAGGGCCTCCAGCTACTGCAAACGAACTGCGCCCATTGTGCATCTGGCTTACGTGGGTCCTGGAGATTAGAACCAGGATCCTTTTGGCTTTAGAGGCAAACGCCTTAACCACTAAGCCATATCTCCAGCCCCAGGAAACACTCTTAACTGAGCCATCTTCTCAGCCCTGCTCATCTTTCTTTTGTTTTTTAGTCTGGTTCATTCTGTTTTTGGTTTTTTTGAGATAGGGTTTCACTGTGGCCCAGGCTAACCTGGAATTTACCATGTAGTCTCAGGGTGGCCTAGAATTCATGATGATCCTCCTACCTCTGTCTCCAAGTGCTGGGATTAAAGGCATTTAAAAAAAAAATTCACCACACTCAGCTTGGTTATTCTTTTCTACCTTTGCAAATGATCTTCTTTTGCTTCTCCATTGCAGCAGTGTGGCAACAGACTCCTGTCTTAGAACTTATTCTCAGGAAAGTTTCTGATTGGGCTGGCTCCTTGAGTCAGTTGGCCATCTTAGTAGTGTGTTAGTGATGCCATGAAGGGGCAAAGGGATAGGAGAAACTGTCTTCTAAGGCCTTGCTTTCAGGGATCTGAAGCCTTCAGGGATCTGTTTTCAGAGAAATGTAGGATTTGCACTGACTAAACAGGTACCCCTCAAATTATCTCATGGGCAGATGAAGGAAGGAGCAAGGACAGTTTGTGTGAAGAAACTGAGTTGGGAAAAGAGTTCATTCTTGCAGCCATGGTGAGCTGGTTAAGAGGCTGTTCCAACATAGAAAAGAGGCAAAGGGATTCATAGCAGCCTGGGTCAGGTCCCTGAGGCCTTCCAGGTATAGTTTGCCACTGTCTGAAACCCCAAGTGGTGTTCACAACCTAGTATGCAACAGGTTGAGGGTCTTGCTCAGGACTCCCAGTTAGGAGCATCAGCTTAGGCCATTGACACAAACTAATCACAGGCCTGATACTAGCTGCTTTTTAGTTCTGAGAGTGGTAGGGCCAGATACGAAACATGAAGCCACAGGGTGTCCAGGGCAGTGCTGGGCTCCAGATTGGAGCATAAACTCCATCCAGATTACCTGGGCACATGTGACCTTGGACAAGTAAAGAATCTCTCTGTGGCTAATTTTCCAATTTGAGATTGGGTTAGTAGCCGCCTCTTAGGGAACTACATTGTTGGGAGAGTGCATGTGAAAGGCTTGGGTCAGTGTAAGCTGCACTATGGCAGCCATTAATTTGCTGCAGCTACTTCAAACGGGCATTTAAGAAGTGCCAGCCTTCTGCATATGCAAGGAAGGTATTGCTAGTGAGGCAAAGCTTCATAAAAGCAGTGGCCTTAAGTTGAGACTAGGAGTTGCATCATATCTTTGGGAGGTGAGCTAAAGGGACACAACAGCAATTCTCAAAGGCATGTCCCTACCGCAGCCTACTGTTCATACCTTGGATCTGTTTCAGACTGCTTTAGTGTAGACTTTCTTCTGACCTCAGCACTAAGTTTGGTGGTTGGAAGGGAGGAGGAAGGCAAGTTTCTTGTTGGTTTGACATGCCTTTGTGTGTAGTGTGTATGTGATGAGATGTGTGTGTACATGCACACACATGTACAGGCTAGAGGAGAAGGTTGGATGTTTTCTTTTCACTCATCTACCTGTTTCCTTGAGATGGAATCTCACTAAACCCAAATCTGGACATTTTTGCTACTCAGTCAGCAAGCCCCAGCAATACTGTGGTCTATACCCCTCAGGATTGGGGTCAAAGATGTGTATGTGAATATGCGCAGCTGTTTGCATGGGTGCTGGAGAATTGGTGCCTTCATGCTTGTGCAGCAAGTGCTCTTAACTGCTGAGACATCTCCCAGCCTCCCCACCTTCAAAACATTTTGTATTTACTTGCAAGCAGGGGGTGGGGAGTGAATAAGGGAGGGGGAGGGAGAACAAATGGGAGCACCACGGTGTCCTGCTCCTGCAAACAAGCTCCAGATTCATCTGCAACTTTGTACATCCCACCCCACCCCCACCTTTTTGAGCCACTATAGCTTAGGTTGCTTGGTCTTGAATTCACAGTGATTCTAATACCTCAGCCTCTGGAGTGCCAGAATTAACAGGGGTGAGCCACTACACCTAGCTGGAAGAAAAAGAGTTTTGTTTAATATTATTATTATTATTATTATTTTATTGTTTATTTATTTGAGAGAGAGAGAGATACAAAAATAGGCAGGTAGAGAAAGAGAGATTGGGCGTGCCAGGGCCTCCAGCCACTGCAGACTAACTCCCGATGCATGTACCCCCTTGTGCATCTGGCTTACGTGGGTCCTGGAGAATCAAGCCTCAAACCAGGGTCCTTAGGCTTCACAGGCAAGCATTTAACTGCTAAGCTATCTCTCCAGCCCCATTATTATTGATATTATTATTATTTTATTTATTTTTTTGGGGGGTTTCAAGTTAAAGTTTCACTCTAGCTTAGGCTGACATGGAATTCACTATGTAGTCTCAGGGTGGCCTCGAACTCACGGTGATCCTCCCTCTGCCTCCCAAGTGCTGATTTTTATTACTTTTATTTATGTTTGAGAGAGAGAGAATGGGCACACTAGGTCCTCCAGCCGCTTCAAACAAACTTCAGACACATGTGCCACATTGTGCATCTGGTTTACGTGGGATTGAACCTGGGTCCTTTCACTTTGCAGGCAAGCACTTTACCCCCTAACCCATCTCCATCCCTTATGGGATTTTTTGTTTTTGTTTCTCATTATCAGCCCAAGCTGTCTCAAACTAACTTCCATAATTGTAGCCAATATCCTATGGTAATTCCCTCCTTCCCCCCACTTTGCGCTTTGAAACTCCACTCTCTATCATATTCCCTTCCCTTTTCAATCAGTCTCTCTTTTATTTTGATGTCATCATCTTTAATTCCTATTGTGATGGTCTTGTGTAGGTAGTGTCAGGCACTGAGAGGTCATGGATATCCAGGCCATTTTGTGTCCAGAGGAGCACGTTGTAAGGAGTCCTACCCTTCCTTTGGCTCTTACATTCTTTCCACCCCTTCTTCCGCAGTGGACCCTGAGCCTTGGAAGGTGTGTTAGATATGTTTCAGTGCTGAGCACTCCTTTGTCACTTCTTTTTAGCACCATGGTGCCTTCTGAGTCATCCCAAGGTCACTGTCATTTGAAAAGAGAAGCTTCTCCACCAAAAGTGAGAGGAGTATTATTATATGGTTATGGACATTAAGAGAAGTGGTGAGCATATTATATATATTTAGCCAGACACCAGCAGATGTTACACCCCTAGGGCTCATGACTACCCCTGTCATAGGTTTTCAGTAATAGGGATGTATTCCTTCCCATGGAGCAGGTCTCCAGTCCAATTAGAGAGTGGTTGGTTTCCCCCATAACAGACATGCCACTATTGCACTTGTTGGCTCATTTGGCCTTGCTGGCCAAATTTAAAGCTTGCAGTGTCCACTGTTGAGTATCTTCACAGGTGTTTTCTCTCTCTTCCATTGAACTGCATGTAGAATAGCTTTTTCCAATTTTCTGTCAGCTGGTCCACATGGAGGAGGCTTTCAGCTCAGCTCCAGCAGGATTTCTTAGTGACCTTGCAGCCCAAGTATGTGGAGTCTTCAGCAATAGGGTCTATTCCTGGTGGGAAACCAAGGGCCTCAGCAATGGCCTGTAATGTTTTGGGAGTATCTGTGACCTCCCTGACCAACAACTCATTGGAAGGTATCCCTTCCCTGGCACTGAACATTTTCTAGTAACATGCTTCTGAGTGTTCCTTTGTCCAGAAAAATAGGTTTCCATAAGACTTATTTATATCCTCTTAGATTTTGATTAGCCCTCCCTCCACCTTTCCTTACTCAATCTCTTCCCCTGACCTCACTTAGGCCTTTTCACCCCCATTAATATGTTCTTCTACATACATATATGTGTATATATATATATATATATATACATACATACAATACCATCCTATTAGGTCCCCCCTCCCTCCCTTTATATCCTCTTTCTAGCTTACTGGCCTCTGCTACTGAGTTTTATTCCTGCTCACATAGAAGTCCAATCATTTGGGTTTTTTTTTTTTTTTTTTTTGGTTTTTCGAGGTAGGGTCTCGCTCTAGTCCAGGCTGACCTGGAATTCACTATGTAGTCTCAGGGTGGCCTCGAACTCATGGCGATCCCCCTACCTCTGCCTCCCAAGTGCAAGGATTAAAGGCGTGCGCCACCACGCCCAGCAATCATTTGGTTTTTTAAAATTTAATTTAATTTTTTTATTGACAACTTCTTTAATTGTAGACAATATCACATGGTACTTCCCTCCCTCCCCCCTTTGAAACTTCACTCTCCATCATATCCCCTCCCCCTCTCAATCAGTCTCTCTTTTCAGTTTTATGTCATGATCTTTTCTTCCTATTGTGATGGTCTTGTGTAGGTAGTGTTAGGCACTGTGAGGTCATGGATATCCAGGCCATTTTGTGTCTGGAGGAGCACGTTGTAAGAAGTCCTACCCTTCCTTTGGCTCTTACATTCTTTCTGCCCCCTCTTCTGCAGTGGACCCTGAGCGTTGGAAGGTGGGTTTCAGATGTTTCAGTTCTGAGCACTCCTCTGTCCCTTCTTCTCAGCCTTCTGAGTTATCCCAACATTGCCACCATCTGAAGAGAGAAGCTTCTCTAAACAACAGTGAGAGTAGCATTAATATATGGGTGTGGACATTAAGAGCATTAAGAGAAGTGCTTACTGGGCAGTTTGGTGAGCATAGTATATACATTTAGTGAGACGCCAGCAGACATTACACCCTTAGGGCTCATGACTACCCCTGTCGTACATTTTCAGTATCGGATGTATTCCCTCCCATGGAGCGGGCCTCCAGTCTAATCAGAGCGCAGTTGGTTTCCCCCATAACAGACATGCCACTATTGCACCCATTGGCTCATTTGGCCTGGCTGGCCAAATTTAAAGCTTTCAGTGTTCACTATTGAGTATCTTCACTGGTGTTTTCTGTCTCCCATTGAACTGCTTGCAGTGTAGCTTTTTTCCAGCTTTCTGTCAGCTGGTCCACATGGAGGAGGCTTTCAGCTCAGCTCCAGCAGGATTTCTCAGTGAACTTGCTGCTCAAGTATGTGGAGTCTTCAGCAATAGGGTCTCACCATCTATTCCTGGTGGGAAACCAAGGGCCTCTGCAATGGCCTATAATGTTTTGGGGGTATCTGTGACCTCCCTGGGCAACAGCTCACTGGAAGGTATCCCATCCCTGGCACTGAACATTTTCTAGTAACAGTCTATGGCTTCTGAGTGTTCCATTGTCCAGAAAAGTAGGTTTCCATATGACTTATTTATGTCCTGTTAGATTTTGATTAGCCCTCCCTCCGTTCCTTTACTCAATCTCTTCCTCTGACCTCACTTAAGCCTTTTCACCCCCATTAATCTGTTCTTCTGCTTACATAAATACAATACCATCTATTAAGTCCCCCCTCCCTCCCTTTCTATTCCCTTTATATCCCCTTTCTAGCTTACTGGCCTCTGCTATTGAGTTTTATTCCAACTCACATAGACGTCCAATCATTTGTAGCTAGGATCCACATATGAGAGAGAACATGTAAAATTTGGCTTTCTGGGCCTGGGTTACCTCAGTAAGTATAATCCTTTCCAGATCTATCCATCTTCCTGCAAATTTCATAACTTCATTTTTCTTTACTACTGCATAGAACTCCATTGTGTAAATGTGCCACATCTTCATTATCCACTCATCAGTTGAGGGACATCTAGGCTGGTTCCATTTCCTAGCTATTGTGAATAGAGTGGCAATAACATGGTTGAGCAAGTATCTCTATGGTAGTGAGACGAGTCCTTAGTCAAACTTTTATTTATTTATAAATATATTTTATTTATTTATTTGAGAGAGAGAATAGGCATGCCAGGGCCTCTAGCTAGTGCAAATGAACTTCAGGCGCATGCGCCCCCTTGTGCATCTGGCTTACATGGGTCCTGGGAAATCAAACCATGGTCCTTAGGCTGCACAAGCAAATGCCTTAACCCCTAAGCCATTTCTCCAGCCCCCCTACCTCAAACTTTTGATAAGATTAAAGTGTGCATCACTGTGCCCAGGTTGAAGGCAAGTTTTTGTTGTTGTTGTTGTTGTTTGTTTTTGTTTTTCGAGGCTGACCTGGAATTCATTCTGTAGTCTCAAGATGGCCTTGAACTCACGGTTATCCTCCTACCTCTGCCTCCCGAGTGCTGAGATTAAAGGCATGCACCACCATGCCCGGCCTTGAAGGCTAGTTTTATACGTATATATATTTGCAAACAGAGCAAGAGGGATAGGGAGAGGGGATGAGTATGTCAGGGCCTTGTGCCACTGCAAACAAAGTCCAGATGGCATTTACCACTTTGTGCATCTGGCTTTATGTGAGTACTAGGGAATTGAATCTAGGCTGTCAGACTTTGCAGGCAAGCACTTTAACCACTGAGGCATCTCTAGTCCTGCAGGCAAGTTTTTATAAAACATTTAATAGAAGCCGGGCGTGGTGGCGCACACCTTTAATCCCAGCACTTGGGAGGCAGAAGTAGGAGGATCACCTTGAGTTCAAGGCCACCCTGAGACTACATAGTTAATTCCAGGTCAGCCTGGGCCAGAGTGAGACCCTACCTCGAAAAAAAAAAAAAAAAAAAAAAAAGGAAAAACATTTAATAGACTTTCAGCTTCTTATTTTTAAAGTTTATTTTAGCCAGGTGTGGTGGTGCATGCCTTTAATCCCAGCATTTGGGATACAGAGGTAGGAAGATTGCCATGAATTCGAGGCCACCCTGAGACTACATAGGGAATTCCAGGTCAGCCTGGATTACAGTGAGATCCTACCTCTGGCTCAGGCTGACCTGGAATTCCCTATGTAGTCTCAGGGTGGCCTCGAACTCATGGTGATCCTCTTACCTCTGCCTCCCACGGGCTGGAATTAAAGGTGTGCCCCACCATACCCAGTGACAATTTTGTGTGTGATGTATGCACATATGTGTGCAATATGTACATCCCATGCTTGTGCTTGCAGAGGCCAGAAGAGAATATTTGCTGCTGTTCTGATTGCCCTTCTGTGTATTTCCTTGAGATGGGGTCTCCCTCAATCCCAAGCCTCTTTAGGCAAATGAGCCCCAACTGTTTTTTTAATTTTTGTGTGTGTGTGTGTGTTTTGTTGTTGTTGTTGTTGTTTTAATTTGTTTATTTATTAGAGACAGGGAGAGAGAGAGAAAGAGTGAGAATGGGCACATTCTAGCCACTGCAAACAAACACTAGACGCATGCACCACCATGTGCATCTGGCTTACGTGGGACCTGGAAAATCAAACCAGAGTTCTTAGGCTTCTCAGGCATGCACCTTAACTGCTAAGCCATCTCTCAAATCCTGTTTTTGTTTTTGTTTTTGTTTTTGTTTTTTACATGGGTTCTGGAGAGTCAAACTCTGTGGTATCCAACCGAGAAAGGCCCTCAGGCTTATGTGGCAGTTTGGTCTTAAGTTAGCATCTTATTACTATTGTTTCTGTTTCAGCTAGACCAAAGAATGTTGTAGTTGAAATAGTGGATATTTTAACTCAGTCTAGCTAGTTAATAATCTTAATTATAAAGTACAGCTGACAAAAATTGCCTTGGTCTGTGTGCCTCATTGGATATGGTTTTATCATCACGAGTCTTGGTTAAAAGACTACATTCTCAGTGTTTCTGGCAGCCCTTCCCTCTCAGTGTTGCCAGGTTGTCTGTGCATTTGATTTGGATGTTTTTCTTCCATGGGACAAAAGCTCCCTGAGGATGTTGGAAGTGTGTCTGCTTAGCCAGTTTTCCTCATGCCTGGCATTGAACTTCAGTCTGTACTTGTCAACTGGATGAATGAGCAGGTACAGAATCCCATCCTGCTCAGGGACACCACAGTGATGACAATAGTATGAGTAGATAGGGAAAGGAAGGCAGAGTGTTCCCCTGAGCAAGAAGTTTGTCTGGGGCTGGAGAGATGGCTTAGCGGTTAAGACACATGCCTGCAAATCCTAAGAACCCAGATTCGATTCTCCAGGTCCCACGTAAGCCAAATGCACATGGTGGCACATGCGTCTGGAATTCGTTTGCAGTGGCTGGGCCCCTGGCGTGCCCATTCCCACTCTCTTTCTCTGTCTCTAATAAATAAATAAGTAAAAATAAATCTTAAAAACACATTAAAAAAAAAGTTTGTCTGCACATCAGCATGAGTCTGCTGCTAGGCAGAAGCTGAAGAAGGGGCACAGCCTGGTAAAGTGAGGCAGCTCCAGTGCAGCTGAGCCCAGTTCTCCTGCCCTGGATGACTGTTGGATGAAGTTGACATTCTGTTCTCTTCCCATGTGTTTCTTTCCCAGGTCCCTCTGAAGAGCCACCACCTAGTATGCCCCAGCCTCCCCCAGAGCCTCCAGCTCTACCCCCAGTGTCTACCCCCCGCCCAGATGAGCGCCCTTCTTCCCCCATCCCCCTCCTGCCCCCACCCAAGAAACGCCGGAAAACTGTCTCCTTTTCTGCTGTGGAGGAGGTGCCAGCCCCAGAACCTCCCCCCACTGCCCCCTCACAGGCCAAGTCTCCTGGCCCAGTCTCTCGCAAAGTCCCCCGGGGCACGGAGCGGACCATTCGCAACCTGCCCCTGGACCATGCATCTCTGGTCAAGAGTTGGCCTGAGGAGGTGGCCCGAGGGGGTCGCAGCCGAGCTGGAGGTCGAGGCCGCTCCACTGAAGAGGAAGAAGCTGAGCCAGGGACAGAAGTTGACTTGGCGGTGCTGGCCGATTTGGCCCTGACTCCTGCCCGATGTAGGTTGACCACTCTGCCTACTGGTGACGACTCAGAGGCCACTGAGACTTCAGATGAGGCTGAGCGTCCAAGCCTTCTGCTCAGCCACATCCTGCTGGAGCACAACTATGCCCTGGCCATCAAACCCCAATCTGCCTTGACAGCACCTCGGCCCTTGGAGCCCTCTCCTGCCCCTGCCACACTCTTCAGCTCCCCAGCTGATGAGGTCTTGGAAGCCCCTGAGGTGGTAGTGGCTGAGGCAGAAGAGCCAAAGCAGCTACAACCACAGCTGCAGCAGCCAGAGGAGGAGGGGGAGGAGGAGGAGGAGGAGTCTGAATCTTCAGAGAGTAGCAGCAGCAGTAGCAGTGATGAGGAGGGAGCTATCCGGCGACGCAGCCTGCGTTCACATACCCGGTGCAGACGGCCACCACTCCCACCCCCACCACCTCCTTCCTTTGAGCCCCGGAGTGAGTTTGAGCAGATGACCATTTTATATGACATTTGGAACTCAGGCCTGGACTTGGAAGATATGAGTTACCTGAGGCTCACATATGAGCAACTGCTGCAGCAGACCAGTGGGGCTGACTGGCTTAATGACACCCACTGGGTCCACCACACAAATATCCTGAGCTGCAGAGTTGGGTCTGCCCAGACCAGGGGCCTGGGGTGGGGGCATCTTCCCCAGGGTAAAAGCAAGGTATATTATCCTCAGGTCACTCCTAGGGCTCTGTTGACCTTCCTTTCTGTCTAACTTGCTGTGCCTTTTCCAGCCTTGGGTGCTTAGGTATCTTTTCTTCAGCTTTGTGTCTCTTGAGCTGGCAGAAAAGGTAGGGTCTGGACTGTTCTGTCATCTGACCCTTAACAGTATTCTCACTAGCTTGGATCCGCCTCCCTTTCTTGTAGTGGGGTAGACAGAAGGCGGGGCATCAGGATACAGGCCAGTGAAGGACTTGTTCTCTTTCTTAACACCCTGCACTCACCAACCTAAGCACTCCAAAGCGGAAGCGGCGGCCCCAGGATGGGCCCCGTGAGCACCAGACTGGCTCTGCACGCAGCGAAGGCTATTACCCCATCAGTAAGAAAGAGAAAGACAAGTACTTGGATGTGTGCCCTGTCTCAGCCCGGCAGCTGGAAGGCGTGGACACTCAGGTAGGGCTCTGTCCAGAGATCTGGCCCACTCACTACCTCCTACCCGTCCTGATGCTTACCTTCTCTCTGGTCTTTTCGCAGGGGACTAACCGGGTGCTTTCTGAGCGACGATCAGAGCAGCGGCGGCTGCTGAGTGCTATTGGCACCTCAGCCATCATGGATAGTGATTTGCTAAAGCTAAACCAGCTCAAGGTGAGGGTGAGGTGAGGTGGCCTGGTGAAGGCTGAAGTAAAGACCTTCCCCTGACGGGATCCTGTGGCCCCCCAGGGTGGGAGGGAGGATTGGCTAAAATATCTTCTGACCTGGGAGGTCTGCAGGAAAGGCAAGGAGTTGGGTTATGCAAGGCGTTAGCAGTGCAGTCTACCTTCTGCCTCCCCAGTTCCGGAAGAAGAAGCTCAGATTTGGCCGGAGCCGGATCCATGAGTGGGGTCTGTTTGCCATGGAGCCCATTGCAGCTGATGAGATGGTGATAGAATATGTGGGCCAGAACATCCGCCAGGTAAGGAAGGCTCCAGGCCCAACTGCTGATCTGATTAACAGCGTGGATTTCACATTGAGTACCCTTTGGCCATTGGGACAAAGCCCACTCATCCCCACCCCAGTTCCAAGGCCAGGTTTAAATTGTTCAGTAGGACCCAGACTGCCTTCCTTTAGGTATGCAGGGAATACTGGACAGTAATGATGATACAGGGATGTTTAGGGAGGTAGGAGCTTGGGGACATAGGCCAATGCCCTTGGACCTCCCAGACAATGGTTTTCAAGGGGAGGGGTTTGTGCTCCTGTTTTCAGGACAGCATGTGTAAAAGCCCAGAGCCAGTATGACTGGTGAGGAAACTTTCAGGCCAGTGAAAGTTATTTGGGCCTGAAGGCACAAAAGCTGACTCCTCAGAACCCATATTAGTAAGTGTGGTCCTGTGGAGAGAAGTCTGAAAGCAATGTGGCAAGGACTTGAGAGGCTTCCTAATAACCCAGTGAGACTGTGGTATATCTTTTTTTTTTTTTTTTTTTTTTTTTTTTTTTTTTTTGGTTTTTCGAGGTAGGCTCTCACTCTGGTCCAGGCTGACCTGGTATTAACTATGTATTCTCAAGGTGGCCTCGAACTCTCGGCGATCCTCCTACCTCTGCCTCCCGAGTGCTGGGATTAAAGGCATGCGCCACCACGCCTGGCTGACTGTGGTATATCTTGATTAAGCTGTGGACTGGGCAGTGGCAGCAGCAGTGACAGGCCTGTGGGCCCAAGGTGGTTGACAGTACCAGATAGTGAATTGGCTATGCAGGCTGAGGGTAAAGGTGCTGAGGCCCTCTTCGAACACCACCCTAGCTGGTAGGAGTGTGATGGGACCCCAGTGAGGTGGGAGAAGCAGGAAGAATAGTGTGATTAAGAGCCTGGCATGAACCAGATGTGGTGGCGCACACCTTTAATCCCAGCACTTGGGAAGCAGAGGTAAGTGGATCACTGAGTTTGAGGCCAGCCTGAGACTACAGAGTGATTTCCAGGTCAGCCTGGGCTAGAGAGAGAGAGAGAGAGACCCTACCTTGGTGGGGAGAAAAGAAATGCCTGGCATGGCCAACACCTTTAGTCCTAGCACTTGGGAGGCTGAGACAGAAGGATCTCCATGAGTTCCAGGGCAGATAGCTGAGGTTCAGGTTCCTCAGAACACAGATGAGACCCAGCAATGCTATTGGAGTAGGTGGACTTTGGCTGGGTATAGAAGCCTGAGAGAGGTCCCCACTCAAGGAGCTAGAGAGATGGCTCAGTGGTTAGGAACACTTCCTGTGCCAGCATGAAGGCCTGAGAGGGCCTGAGAGACAGCTTGAGTTCAATCCCCAGGACAGCTGGGCATGGCCAGCATGTGTCTGTAATCCCAGTCCCATAGGGGAGCAGAGACCCCAGTCTCATGGAAAAAGAAAAAAACAGCAAGCTCAGTAAGAAATAAGAATGGTTGGAAGGGTGATTGAGAGGGACACCCTACATTCTGTTTGGAGTACTACCAGCGAGCACATGGGCGCATATAAGATGCACCACATTACACACAAAAGCGGGGGGGGGGGGAGGCTTTAAAAAACCTAGCAGCTAGAACTCTTCAAGGGGGTGAGCTCCCCTAGAGTGTGTGCACAGACCCATTGCCTGCTTCCTGAGAATAAGATGTGCCTTCCCAAACAAAGCCGTAGTCCTGGCACAGATGACCTGCCATCTGCTCTGCCCAGCTGCCCAGCAGGTACCTGTTTGGGAGGGGTTATCCTATGAGAAAAAAGTAGGGTTCAATGCTTGATGTGGCCATTGTCATTTCAGAAGCTGCCTCAGCCCCACAGTAGGCTTATGGGATCCCTAGTTACCAGGCAGATGCTCTTGGAGAAGCTGTGGTGACTTTCCGGGGTTAGGATGGTGGGAGCAGAAGGCAGAACTGCAGGCCCTTGGAGCTGGTGGGATGGGGCTGAGGTCTGTATAAACCACGTGTCTCACCCTCCCAGATGGTGGCTGACATGCGGGAGAAGCGCTATGTGCAGGAGGGTATTGGCAGCAGTTACCTGTTCCGGGTAGACCATGATACCATCATTGATGCCACCAAGTGTGGCAATCTTGCCAGGTTCATCAACCACTGTTGCACGGTACGCTGAGGGCTGAGCTGAGGGTGGGTGGGAGGGGTGAAGGGGACTACAGCTCACACTGCACCTTCCTGCAGCCCAACTGCTATGCCAAGGTGATCACCATTGAATCTCAGAAGAAGATCGTGATCTACTCTAAGCAGCCCATCGGTGTGGATGAGGAGATCACCTATGACTACAAGTTCCCGTTGGAGGACAACAAGATACCCTGTCTGTGTGGCACTGAAAGCTGCCGTGGCTCCCTCAACTGAAGTGGGGCAGAACTGGTGCCCTCACTCCTATTTATTCCCCTTGGTGCCCTGAGCCCTAGCACCCCCAGCCTTATTGGGCTCAGCCGGGCCCACGTGCCCCCATCTCCACATGTGAGATGGGGGGCTCTAAACCCAGCGAGGGAGCTTCAGTCCCTTGAGGCAATCTGCCTCTCTCATCTCCCTTCCCACACACCCTCATTTTTTCTTTGCGGAGAAGAAGCTGTAAATGTTTTGTAGCTGCCAGCAGCTGTTTCCTGTGGAAACCTGGGGTGCCGGCCTGTACAGATCCTATTCTTGGGGGGCTGCACAGCCCTCTGCTTTGTGTTAATGGGGACACCCCTTCTGCCCTATGTGCATCCTCCCCAGTTTAGGGGGTCTCTAGGGGCAGTGGCCATGTTCTCCCCCTGGGGGGGCCCTGAACCCCCAGTCCTGGGGACTCTGTGCCTGGAACCCTGCCTCATCTTGTGACCCTGCCAGACCCTGTGGGTCACCCTCACACCATGGTGTCTGGAGGCTCTGGCTCAACCAGGCTGGGGTGGGGATGACCTTCTTGTTGGGCTGGAGTGTACATATGTTAATAGTGCAAACCCAACGCCACATTTTTATAATTGTGATTAAACTTTATTGTACAAAACTCCTTGGTCAGTATCTTTGGGGAAGACCAGGCAAGGGTGAGGGTTGATGACTGGTTGAAGCAAGAGAAAAAGCAAAAATGGGTGACCTGAGGTTCGGGGTGGGTACAGGGGCGATCTAAGGACCCAGCCAGCACTACTGCTAGGGACCTACCACCTAAGAGGATGTAACAACCATGTTAGTAATGCCCCAACATAAAAGCCAGCGTGAGTTGGGCTAAAGTCCAGCCTCCCTTCTCTTAGAACTACATACAGCTGCTGGTGGACCTCCAGCCTACTTGGAAGCCACGCAGGAAGGAAGAACTGAGGTCATGTAGCAGGGATGAGGTCACCTGATTGCTCTGTCCTAAGGGACCTAAATATTTTCTGCACCTACTGGGCAGGATTTGTCTTCTGCATCCTCTGCCATTGGAAGGCGGAGTGGCCACCAGGGGGCACCCTGTCACAAGTGTACCCCACCTCCCCCCAGGGGTGGAGGCTGGGCTGGTGGCGTCCCTGGAATGGGCCAGCAGGGAGGAGGAGCAAACTGAAGAAAGGAAGTGCCTGTGTAGCTGGCTGTCCAGCCCAGGACACAACCGTACAAACTTATCTGGTGGCCAGTTTGGGTTCCCTGGGACAGTGGCTGCAGGTAGGCAAAAGTGATAGCAGGGGACCCTGCTCACCTTCCTTCCCCAGCTCTTACTCACTTTTTCCCCCCCTTTGAGGCAGTCTCACTAGCCCAAGCTGATCTGGCACTCTAACCCAGGCTGCCCTTGATTTCCTTCTACCTCAGCCTCCCAAGTGCTGGGATTTAAGCGTGTGAACCACCATGCCCAGCTCTTCTCCTTTTGTTATTATTGTTATTGGGGGGTGGGAATTCAAGGTAGAGTCTTGCTCTTCTGGCCTAGGCTGACCTAGAATTCACTATGTAGTCTCAGGGTGGCCTTGAACTCACGGTGATCCTTCTACTTCTGCCACCATGCCCACCTTTTCTCCCTTTTTGTTCCCAGACCTTTCTCCATCCACCTCAAATCCTCTTTTCTACACCTCAGCTCTTAGCCATCCTAGTGACTCAGCAGTTGTCAGGGTCAGAGGGCAGGTAGCCTGACTGTGGCACCCACAACTGCAACCTACAGGAACTACTACACCTACCCACCCTTGGTCATTGTGCTTGCACCCGGCCCCTTCTGGGAAAAACAAGAGCAGGTGGCAGCAGGAATTCTCTTCTTGCAGCTGGGCATGGCAGAATCTGCACCGGTCCCGAAGCTGGTATATCTGGTCACAGGTGGCTGTGGCTTCCTGGGGGAGCATGTAGTGCGAATGCTGCTGGAGCGGGAGCCAAGGCTTCGAGAGCTGCGGGTCTTTGATCTGCACCTGAGCCCCTGGCTAGAGGAGCTGAAGACCGGTGACTGGAGGGCATGGGGACAGTGGCAGGAGGGTGTAGTGACCTAACCCCTCCCAAACTGGGATGCCCCCCCTTTGTGGAAAAGATGATTCCTGTTTATGTTCTTTAGTCCACATGGATGGGATAAGTGAGTCATTGGGAACACTTGGTTCCTGAGGGTATAGGCCAAACCCAGCAGTGGCTAATTGGCCTAACTCTGACACTGCCTCTGGCTTCTCTGCCAGGGCCTGTTCAGGTGACTGCCATCCAGGGGGATGTGACTCAAGCCCATGAGGTGGCAGCAGCCATCGCTGGAACACATGTAGTCATTCACACAGCTGGGCTGGTGGACGTGTTCGGGAGGGCCAGTCCGGAAACCATCCATGAGGTCAACGTGCAGGGTGAGGTGTTCTCTACCTGTTCTGATCCTATGCATGACAACTGTCACTCCCTCATGTGTGTCCTGATCTTGCCCACTCTGCTCTTCTGCCATTTTCCTGTGACAGCCTGTTTTATTGATAGTCCTACCTCCACACCCCTGCTGTCCTGACCTCCCTCAGCTTGTGGTAGTTCTCATGGACCTGAAATGGAGAGGAGAACTATGCTGAGGGACCAAGCTACAACTTGTATCCACCGCTTTCTCCCACAGGCACAAAGAACGTGATTAAGGCTTGTGTGCAGGCTGGAACACAGTTCCTAGTCTATACAAGCAGCATGGAAGTTGTGGGGCCTAATGTCAAAGGCCACCCCTTCTACAGGTGAGTGAGTGAAGCCTCCCTTCATTTAGAGCCCACTTCTCAGCACTGACTTTCCTTCTCCTTACTAGGGGCAATGAGGACACCCCATATGAAGCAGTACACAAGCACCCCTATCCTCGCAGCAAAGCCCTAGCTGAACGACTGGTCCTGGAGGCCAATGGAAGGAAGGTGAGACCCAGAAATGGGACTTGAGGTGCTGAAGAAGGCAGAGACAGAGTCTGACTCCTGGGTTTCTTTGCATCCCATTTCCAGCTCAAGGAGGCCAGGGTTGAGAGGTGTCTTAGCAACACATGCATTTTGCCACCAGGTCCGCGGGGGGCTGCCTCTGGTGACATGTGCCCTTCGTCCCACGGGCATCTATGGTGAAGGTCATCAGATCATGAGGGACTTCTACCGCCAGGGCCTGCGCCTTGGGGGTCGGCTCTTCCGAGCCATCCCAGCCTCTGTGGAACATGGCCGGGTCTATGTGGGTAAGAACAGGGATAAGCAGGAGCAGGCAAGAGGACCTGCTCTGGCAGTGGGTGGGCATCACTAGGGTGTGCCTGCCTCTACGAGGGCAGATGATGATTATATGTGCATTATCTGCTTGGGCACAGAGGAGAGAGACCCATACACTTGGGAAGGCTGCCATAACACGCCATAGGCTTTGCAGAGCTTCAGCCTTGGGAGCAGCAGCTTTCCAGAGGAGGAAATGGGTTGACTTACATACAGAGCCACCCAAAGCAATGACAAGTTCCCCAAGGGAGCCAGTGGCTACAGGGTCTGAGGGTAAAGTAGCCTTGACCAGGCTATAGTGAGATGTGGGCAGCATCTACATGGGCCCAAATAGGGGTTGTTAGTGCACGCACTGGACCACAAGACCTGTGTGTACATGGTCACAAGAGCCCTGGGTGGCATGTCCCTCTCCCCTGCTCTCTGTCAGGCAATGTTGCTTGGATGCACGTCCTAGTGGCCAGAGAGCTGGAGCGGCGGGCAGCACTGATGGGCGGCCAAGTGTATTTCTGCTATGACAAGTCCCCATATAAGAGCTATGAAGACTTCAACATGGAGTTCCTGGGCCCCTGTGGACTACGGCTGGTGGGCACTCACCCACTGCTTCCCTACTGGCTGCTGGTGCTGCTGGCTGCCCTCAATGCCCTACTGCAGTGGCTGCTGCGGCCCCTGCTGCTCTATGCACCCCTGTTAAACCCCTACACACTGGCCATGGCCAATACCACCTTCACCGTCAGCACCGACAAGGCACAGCGCCATTTTGGCTACGAGCCCCTCTTCTCATGGGAAGATAGCAGGGCCCGCACCATTCTCTGGGTACAGGCCACAGAGGGTTTGGTTCAATGATGGCATGGCTGAGGCGTAGGGGTCATTGTGGCACATCCTCTGTATCCTGAGCTCTCACCCTGGATAGGGAATGATGTTACCTTCCAGAGCTGGAGGCTCTGGGGCCCCGCTGGCTGACATGGAACCCACCAGGTCTAAGCCCACAAGCCTTGGGTTTGAGTTGTGTTCTGGTGCCTCCAAGTTCTAGGGCAGGGTTTGGGGACAGGAGCATCTTCAGTCTCAACCCAAGTGAGGAATTGATGCCCAAGTGGTCTCACTACCCCATCCCATTTTGACCTCAATCAGGATGTGGCCAACATTCCAGAGATCCCATATTGGTCTGCTGATATCTTCAGACCTGGGTCCTCCCACTTTTGCCTCTCCTTGGGGGACCTAGTTCCATTACTTTAAAAAAATGTATCACCTTTAGATATTTATCTTTTAATTTGCCTTAAAGAAAGCTGAGGAAATCAATCGGTGCCTTTCCACATCTTTCCACATCACCCAAGATCAGCTCCTGCATTATTATAGACTGTCAGCCAATGGATGCCAGTAATACTGTACTTGGCCAAACCTGGATTAAAATCCTTTTCCAAGCCTGTGTCCACCTACTGGTCCAGCTCCCTCCCTATGTGTTTCCCCTCAACAAGTCGGCGAGTCCCATGTGGGGACAGAAGGAAGTGAGCACACAGCAGGCCCGCTGTTGGATTGGTTGCTATTTCTCCCATCCCACAGGGCCCAACCTGGCCCAGGGTGGGGTTGGGGGGACTCTGGGGACAGGACATGCAGGGCTGGGGTGGGGGCAGAATTTCCTGTGTTTTATCCATTTGCAACTTGGTCACCAATAGAGAGAAATGAGACTTTGAGGGCTAACAGGAGGGTGGCTAGGCTCTGGGCCCCCAGCCAGGTCCCAGGAGTCCTATCCCCTCTGGGGAGGGGAGGGAAAAGAGCTTCTAGAAACCAGAAACAGAGGAGGGGGCAGGGGCTCATATCAGCAAACACAGCTACATCACGTGACACGCCAGCGACACAGAAACACACGCCAACGCACACGGCTGCACAGCAGGGAAAGGGGCAGGTTGGGGGAAGGGAATCAGGGCCATCCATCTTGTCCTCTGTGGGGTGGGCTTGGGGGGGCAGGATGAATGCATAGAATACATCATGTGTACACGCTCAAGGTATGGCAAGAGCGTACATCAACCCACAGGCACATGAGATGGACAGTGTGCTTGGAGGAGGAGGGGAAGCCCTGGCTGGGCCTGGAACCACCACAGGGCACACATGGGCTTGATGGCTGTAGTTACATGGAGGTCAGGCAGCACACATTTGTCTGAGAACATGCAAAAGACGCCAGCCCCCAGACAACTCTCTAGGACACACATACAGACAGCAGCCAACAAGCTGTGTGGGACTTATAGAAAGCTAGGGCACAGCAGCAGGCCCTCAGAGACTCCTCATCCACCTGAGACCCAGAGGGCAACTATGGGCACAATGCCACTTGAAGAGGCAGGAGCAGCAAGCCAGTCGTGGTCCTGTCCTGTGAACACCAAGGCTGGTGATACTGTTGGAAACACATAGGCTAAAAGGAGAGGTCCTGGTTGGGCAGAAGGTAGGAAGAAGGGGGCTGGATGCTGGGGCCTGCTCCGAAGAAGTCTGGGACAAGAGCAGGACAGCTGTGGTCAGATTTCCTGTCCTGCAAAAGGGCATTCTGGAAACAGATAGGCAGGGTCTCTTCTCAGCACAGCTGGTGTGGGGTTACATACACATGACTACAGTGGCACACAGCAGGATGGTCGGGGCCCAGACAGCCAGGCAGATTAGAGGTCAGCCACTGGAGCTGGGGCTGGCTGAGATGGTATTGTTTTCTGAGGGATTGCACCTGCAGGGTCTTTCTCACATATACAAACACACACACTTCGCATGGCATGGAGTCTGCACACAGTACCAGTTCACAAGTATGCTCCACCCCAGGACAGGGCACATTCATGCAACATGTTCCTAGATCATCAAGTGGGGTACTTCTCTAGCATTGTCTTTTGTCCCATGCACCTCCTACCTGCCCTGAAACATAATCCACAGACCACATGGTTTAGTTGTTCCCACTCCTTTCCTGACCACAGCAGAAGCATACAAGGGATGGGCCCCAGGGTTAGCCCACCCTGAGTGGTCACTGTTTTACACCTGAAATCAAGTTGCCCAAGCCCAGTTTCCTGAGGAAGAGTTCAGAGCATCAAGGGGGCAGAAAGGACAAACACGATCACCTCATCAGTCTCATCCCTGCAACAGTCCTTCATGGGAGAGAGGTGAAAATGGAGGTTGGCCTGAGTGGGCACTACACTACCAGTGTGCATGTGCATGCCCAGCTATGGCCACCTTCAATGAGACCTCCTCAGCCTTGGCATGTGTGAGCACACTGAGACGTGCTAGCTGTCACAGGCTCGGGAATGTTCTTGGGCAGAAACACAGAGAAAGATAAGAATCTGGGCATGTGTTCACAGAGGCCTGGAGCTGTGGCAGGGCAGGAAGCTCCACTTGCACAATGTTCATGTAGCAGTGTATCTGGCCATATCAGATACTGGTCAGCTGCTCTGCAGGGAAGGGAGGGGCAACTAAATCTGAATAAACAAACCTAAGTGGGCCACATGCCCTCAAAAGTTAAATGTGTATGATACACAGGGGAAGAAACACACAGTATAGAAAGGCTTTAAAGATGCACAGGTACACACGCACGCACAGCCATATTCCAGGTAGCATAGAAACACAGGGATCTGTGCCCACTAAAAACTGGTATCTAGTCCACAGTGGGGAGGGCTCTGTCTGAGAAAAAAACCTACCAACACTTCATATACACCCACACATACATGCACACACACATGTCTGTCACATTGTCTACTGGGAAAAAATATACATTTAAACAGATTGAGCCAGGTCATTTACCCACATGCTTCCACTCACCCCACCTGAACTCCACAGCCACACACACACAAACACACACACAATGCAGCCGCTGGGGTAAGTGAGCCAGGAGAATTTGTTCTGTATCACACAGGATGTGTGCTACAGTCTCTGGATTCTCTGAGTATGTGAACATCTGTGTACATACTTCCTGCCCCATTTGTAAGAGACAGGGAATGAGGTGTCAGTGGATGAATTACCGCTGCATTACGTTCAATCATTCACACAGAGTTCCGTGTACACAAATTGTATGACCACAGATATGGGACAAACACACGCACGCACGCGCACACACACTCACACACACAAGACAGGTTGGGGCATGGTGAGCTGCTGTGTTATACTCAGCCACAGTACACAGCAACCCAGGTGGAAAGGGAAGCTGAGACAACACAGAATGGAGGTGGTGGCAGGAAGAGTGATTCAGAGCATCTACATATATCTACACAAGTACACACACGCTGGGGTGTCCACACGTCTCAAGCATGTGCCGGCAGCATGCATGTTGGTGTGCATGTGTGATCACGCCTGCTGCTATCTACGTGCGGGGGTAGGGGAGGGTCCATGGCAGGGCAAAGGCCAGGGACTCCAGATCTGCCATGGGAGGGAGGGGAGGAGGGGCTGCCTGGGTTTGTTTTGGGGATGAGCTTGGAGCAGAGGATGGAGTGAAAGAGTGGTTGGGGATATTGCTCCCAATGTGGGGGGGGGCTGGGAAGAGAAGGGCGGGGGGCCTACAAGCCCAGCGTCCCCCCAATGGATGACGCCAAGACTACCCCCAGCACCACACAGCAGATGATGATCATAATTTTCTTCTGTATGTAGAAACATGTGGTGTTTGTGTGTGAGAGAGACAGACCAACAGACAGATGTGGTGTGTGTGTGAGAGATACAGTGATGTGTGTACATGAGAAAAAGAGAGATAGATGGGGGTGTGAAAGAGAAAGATGTGGTGTGTGTATGTGAGAGAGATGTGGTGTGTGTGAGAGACCAGACAGACAGACAGGTGTGGTATGTGTGTGTGTGCATGAGAAAGAAGAGAGAGAGAGAGAGAGAGACCAACAGACAGACAGATGGGGAAGAGTTGGGGATACAGGGTGTGAGGAAAAAGAGGGGAGAGAAAACAGAAACAGTAAGAGGTCAGAGCCAGAGATAAGGCCTCTCACCCATTTCATCACTGTTCGCCCCACCCTCTAGTCCCCCGCCCTCCATGAGGCCACTGGCCCTGGCTCACCCTCCGAGCCTTGCTCTGATATTTCACAGCTTTCTTGGTGTCGGACACAGCTCGCTCCACATAGTCCACGGAATGTTCCACATTATATTCAATGCGGTCGATCATCTCACCCTGCAGACAGAGTTAGAGGTGGGGGATGATCAGGGGAGAGGCAAACCGGGCCTCAGGGAGGTGGGGAGGCAGACAGGGCCCATACCTGGCTTTCCACAAGCATGGCCATGTCCACAAACATGTCATGCAGCTCACGGATGCTGGTTTCCAGTTTGATGATCTCATTGTGCCTCGTCTCGATCTCATTTAGTGCCTGCTTTGTCATCTGTGAGTCCATTTTGATCTAGGGTGTTGGGAGGAGGGGAAGCTGTGATCATCCTTTGCCCAGATCAGAGCTTTAGCTCAGTAGCCAGAGGACATGAGTTCAAGTCCAGATGTTATTTGCTAGCTGTAGCCTTGGCTGAGTTATGTACCCTCTGTGGAGTCTACTATCCCCACCTAGAAAACATGGATCATAACAGTGCCCACCTCGAAGGGTTGTGCAATGAGTGAGTTAATCTATGTATTGCAGTTGGAACAGCCCCTGGATATACAAGCACTAAAGAAAAATTTGTTAAAGTACAAGAAATAAAACTTGTATGGAGCCACCACCTTGCCCGGGGGCTTCCTGTAGCACACACACCAGGGAAGCCCAGGGAAGAGAGATGGTCAAAGGCAGAGAGGGTGATGGGGGAGACACAGCAGGTAAGAAAGTAGCAAGCAGACAGGGAGGCCCCATGAGAAGGAAGTGTGCCCACAAGTCGCCCGGAGCCTGCATGAGATGAGGCAGGGGATAAATAATAACAAAATGCACCACAGTCCTCAAGAGTCAGGGGGAAGGACTCTAACTCACAATCACAACCCTCTCCTCCCAACTCGCAAGCTGAGGAGTTAAGCTATTCCTTCACCCTGAAGCCCAAAGCCTCCCTAATATCCCAGGCTACACACTTTAACCTTACCAGTCAAGACTCAGTCTCTCTTCCTGCCTATATCTGCTCTCCCTGTCTGTGTCTGGTCGGCCCATCTTCCCACATCCAAAAGCTCTTTGCCTGTTAAAGTGCATCTCAATGACACCTCCCCCAGGAAGTCTTCCTTGACTTCAGTATTAATAACCCTCAACCAGCGTCCAGGGTCTACCTGCAGTTTCCATAGTCCTCAGTCAGTCCCAGCCTCCTGCATTCTAACAGAAGTTGGTTTCCTTTGCCATGATGGAGAGCCAGTGGCCAGGGGTTAGTTCTTGTCACTGAAGCAGCCCCCTTGGAACTGCCCACTATGCTGCCTGCCATTTTCACAAAGAAAGACAGCTGGCCTGGGCAGAGTTGTAGGGGGACAGAGGTGTCTGAACTAACTGGCCCATAGCCAATTTGCCCCAAGTTAATCCAACAATGATAAATTATTCAAATGTCAATTTATTGAAAACCATTAGTAACAGTGCACACTTTATACCTGGTCTAGACCCATTTTCCAGAGCCACAGAGGCAGAAATGGAATCAGGTCTGGACAGGCTGGGTCGAAAGTCCACGAGGAGAAAGGAAAAGTTAGGTTCAGGGAAAACCCATCTACTCACGGGCACAGCAATGTGCAACACTTAAGCAAAATGAAAATCTGTCTGTGTTTTTTAAATCTTCAGAAATAAGTCATGCTGAATGACGTGCTGCAGGGAGGGGCAGCAGGGGATTGAAGTACTGAGGAGTTCTGACTCAGAAATTACTTGGTGGGGTCAAGTCCTTGGCTGACCATTTCACTTTCTGGCCCAGTTTTCCTCATCTGTGAAATGGACTCTCTTGTGAAATTGTGGGGAAGATTAAATGAATTAATAGGTGAGTGATAACTGGGCATGGTGGCATATGCCTGTAACCCCAGCTGAGGCAGGAGGATTATGAATTTGAGATCAGCCTGGGCTACATAGTGAAATCCTGTATAAAAAAAAAAAAAAAAAAAAAGCAGGGCTGGTTACTTACGCCTTTAATCCCAGCACTCGGGAGGCAAAGGTAGGAGGACTGCCATGAGTTTGAGGCCACCCTGAGACTACATAGTTAATTCCAGGTCAGCCTGGACCAGAGTGAGACCCTACCTTGAAAAAAAAACAAACAAACAAACAAACAAAGAGAGAGAGAGAAAGGGAGGGAGGGAGGGAGAGAGAGAGGGAGAAAGGAAGAAAGGAAGAAAGGAAGAAAGGAAGAAAGAAAGAAAGAAAGAAAGAAAGAAAGAAAGAAAAAGAAAGACTTTAATCCCAGCAAAGAAAGAAAGAAAGAGAAACCAGGTCAGCCTGGGCTAGGTGAGATCCTACCTGACTTTAATCCCAGCACTTGGGAGTGAGTCCAAGGAGGACTACTTAGTGAATTCCAGGATCACAGTGAGTTTGAAAAACCAAAATAATAATAATAATAATAATAATAATAATAAATTAATAAATATTTTTAAAGGGCTGAGGGATTTAACAAAGGAGGGATTGGTCAAAGCCAATGGACCCAGGCACGTTAGCCAGATGCACAAGGGGGCAGGCGACTGGAGTTTGTTTGAGTGGCTGGACCTGGCGTGCCCATTCTCTCTCTCTCCCTCTTTCTCTGTCAAATAAATAAATAAATAAATAAATAAATAAATAAATAAAAATAAATAAATTAAAAATAGCTGGGCGTGGTGATGCACGCCTTTAATCCCAGCACTTGGGAGGCAGAGGTAGGAGGATCACAGTGAGTTTGAAACCACCTTGAGACTACATAGTGAATTTCAGGTCAGCCTGAGCTGGAGTGAGACCCTACCTCGAAAAACCAAAAAAGAAAATAAATAAATAAAAATTAAAAAGGAAACAAGCAGAAAGCCCTGTGATGTGCCTGGCACACAGTGTTCCCATTTTAAAGGGGTGCCTTCCTACCCTGACCCTATGGAGTTCTTCAGATCCTGGTCCAGATTTCCCACTGTCTGTAATTCAAGGGTGAACTTTTGAGCTTCGGGAGGAGAGGCAAATCTTCCTCCAAGGATGCCGCCCACCCCGCCCCGCCCCGCCCAGGAGCTCACATCATCGGTGAAGATGGCCAGCTTCCCGCTCTCCAGCATGTCTTCCAGTTCTTCGTTGGTTGTGGTCCTGCCAGCTGTGGGGAGAAAAGACTTCTAGCTCAGGGAGGAGCCTGAAGCGGGGGGACGGGGAGGGGGTTGGAATGGGGCACAGGACCCTGGGATCCATCCTCCCTCGGCCTTGGGAACCGCCTGTAAGGGGTTGGGTAGTCCTGGAGAGGTTGGGAAGGTGAGGGGCACACGCACTGATCTCCAGCTGCCTCTGGATCCGGTCCTTGCAGCGGTCCCGGTACTTGGATTGGGTTGCGTTATACTCGGTCATTACCTCCACGAACTTCCGAGAGAGTGTGGAGTGCTGGGAATGGGCGGGGGACAGGCACACCAGGGAGTCAGGGCGCGGAGACCATATGGTGAGGGGGAGTAGAATTAGTTTAAGGCTCCTGCTTCAACCTGGATGATGAACCCCCCCCGCCCATCGCTGCCCAATTTAATCCCCTATTTCCTAGCGCACATCCTCATCCTAGGCGGGTACCCAAGGCCACCTAGACAGGTCCAGGCCCCGCCCTCCGCCAAAGCCCCGCCCCGCCCCAAGCCTTGGAGGCCCGCCCGGCTGTCACCCACCCCTCTCCAGCTCTGGCTTCTCTGGCCAAGATCAGGAGTAGCTGGACACAGGCCTACCTGGGTCTTGCGGATACGCAGGTCCGCGGAGGAACGGTTCAACCCTTCTTCTTGCTCAATGCTTTGCTCGATGGCTGCGAGAGAGAGGATGCAGTGACTGGAGACTTGGGGTCTATGGGACAGGGGTCTGGGGCAGAGGAAGGTTCCAGGCCTGGGAAGAGATGCCATGCCCATGAAGCCCATGGAAGGGGCTAGCAGAAAATCCAGGGTGAGGTGTATTTGCAGGCCAACAAGTATACAAACGGAGTCCTGGAAGCAGGTAAGGGGAGACTGAGGGTCAAAGATCACTCGACAGACAGGTGGAAGGATTTTGTCTTAGAAAGTGCCACCAGCCAAGAAGGGATGGATGTGAGCCAGTACATCGCAGGAGTAGGATGGGGGGGAGGGCTGTAGTAGTCTTCACTTCCTTTAGCCTCTGAACAACGGGTAAAACCCGTTTTTTGTCTTGTTTTGTTTTGTTTTTTCGATGTAGGGTCTTGCTCTAGCCCAGGCTGACCTGGAATTCACTATGTAGTCTCAGGCTGGCTTTGAACTCACAGTGATCCTCCTACCTCTGCCTCCCGAGTGCTGGGATTAAGGTGTGCACCACCGCGGCCAACTGTTTTAAGACAAGGCGTTGCTATGTTGCCTGGGACTTGTGGACTCAAGGATACTCTGGCTTCAGCTTTCTGAGGAGCTAGGACTACAGGCAAAGCATCAAGACACTGTTGCCCTGTGACTTTTTTGGGTGATATTCTTGCCTTGAAGCATTCTAGAGCTGCAGGAGGTGGTGGTGGTACACTCCCTTAATCCCAGTACTAGGGAGGCAGAGGTAGGTAGGATAGATGTGAGTTTGAGGCAAGCCTGAGATCAAATAGTGAATTCAAGATCAGCCCAGGCTCTACCTGGAAAAACCAAAAAACAAAAAACAAAAGAATTCTAGAGCCGGGCGTGGTGGCACACGCCTTTAATCCCAGCACTCGGGAGGCAGAGGTAGGAGGATCGCCGAGAGTTCGAGGCCACCCTGAGACTACATAGTTAATTCCAGGTCAGCCTGGACCAGAGTGAGACCCTACCTAAAAAAAAAAAAAAAAAAAAAAAAAAAAAGAATTCTAGAGCTAACAGATAGATGTTTGAACAGAGAAAATAGCTCTCCTGCCCTGCAAGGTGATTCCGGTTCTAGGAGTTCCCATTTCTTTTTCTTTGGGGGGTGGTGGTTTTGAGTCAGAGACTCCCTCCAACCCAGGCTGACCCAGAACTCTGTAGTCCCAGGCTAGTCTTGAACTCACAGCAATTCTCCTAACTCTGCCTCCCAAGTGCTGGGATTAAAAGCATGTGCCACTACACCCTGCCCAGGAGTCACCATTTCTCTTTTTTTTTTTTTTTTTTCGAGGTAGGGTTTCTCTCTGGTCCAGGCTGACCTGGAATTAACTATGTAGTCTCAGGGTGGCCTCGAACTCACAGCGATCCTCCTACCTCTGCCTCCCGAGTGCTGGGATTAAAGGCGTGCGCCACCACGCCCAGTTTAGGAGTCACCATTTCTAAAAGATGTTTTGAAAAGTGTACAGACCTGACAGGAACTTCTGCTTCTGGGTCATATACTCCTAACCCCATCATCCAGATTTTCTAATAAAGATCGAGGACATGTCAGATCAGAAAACACAGCAGGATGAATCATCAGAACCACTCAGACCTCACAGAGCCTCTGGGCCAGTCCTGAGTACAATCTCTTCTTTGTTCTGCTGGCCACAGGGCAGGTGTGAGGTTGGATGGCACTCCAAGATTCCCCAACCAGCAAAAGTGGGCACAATGACAGAGTGACAGCATGAGCCAAGTCAGTGTGGGAAAACATAGGACCAGGGTTAGAGGAATCTGTTGGCCCCACCTAGTCCTAGTTCAGACCTGGGACCAAGTCTGAATGAAGGGGTATTTTACTTTTTTTTTTTCCTGAGGTAGGGTCTCACTGTAGCTCAGGTCAACCTGGAATTCACATTGTAGTCTCAGGGTGGCCTCAAACTCACAGCGATCCTCCTACCTCTGCCTCCCAAGTGCTGGGATTAAAGGCGTGCGCCACCACACCCAGCTTCTTTTACAGGTTTTTTGTTGACTATTTTCAGTGATAGAAATAGAGACAGTTTATTAAGAAAAGCACTCTGGGGCTGGAGAGATGACTTATTGGTTAAGGCACTTGCCTCTGTGAAGCCTAAGGACTCGGGTTCAATTCCCCAGAACCCACATAAGCCAGATGCACATGGTGGCACATGTGTCTGGAGTTGGTCTACAGTGGCCCTAGTGTGCCCATTCTCTCTCTCCAATAAATGAATAATAGAATGGATGTGGGCAGGTGGTCCAGAGAGCTACAAAAGGTAAGGAGCTATGAAAGGTAAGAAGTTCTCATCTCCTGTAAACTTTTTAAAAATTTATTTGAGAGAGAGAGAAAAAGAGTCAGAGAGAGAAAATGGGCATGCCAGTACCTTTGGCTGCTGCAAATCAACTCCAGACACACGTGCCACCTTGAACATCTGGCTTACGTGGGTTCTGAGGAAATCGAACCTGGGTCCTTTGGCTTTGCAGGCAAGAGCCTCAACTGCTAAACCATCTCTCCAGTCCTCTTGTTAACTTTTTACAACAGTCCTGAGAGGTGAATGGTATCAGCTGATGCTTTGAACTAGAAATGGAGGTTCAAGTGGGTGAACCAACTCACTCCAGGTCACACTCGTGCCACCAGCTGGAAGAGGATGAAGACAAGGATTTTATTTCCTGCTCAGTTGCTGCTGCTGCTGCCTCTCCTCTTCTTCCTCCTTCTTTTTTAGTTTTTCAAAGTAGGGTCTCACTCTAGCTCTCTAGCTCAGGTTGACCTGGAATTTACTATGTAATCTCAGGGTGGCCTGGTGATCCTCCTACCTCTGTCTCCTGAGTGCTGGGAATAAAGGCATGTGCCACCATACCCAGCATGCTCAGTTGCTTCTTAAACCACTGACACTTTTATTTTTTATAAGTTAGTGTCTTGCTCTGGCCCAGGCTGACCTAGAATTCACTCTGTAGTCTCAGGGTGGCCTCGAACTCACAGCAATCCTCCTAACTCTGCCTCCTGAGTGCTGGGATTAAAGGTGTGCGCCACCATACCTAATTAATTTTCTTTATTTATTTGAGAGAGAGAAAGAGGCAGAGAGAGTGAATGGGCATGCCAGGGCCTTTAGCCGCTGAATACAAACTCCAGATGCATACACCACCTGGTGCATCTGGCTTATGTGGGTCCTGAAGAATAGAACCCAGGTCCTTTTGGCTTTGCAGGAAAGTACCTTAACCATTAAGCCATCTTTCCAGCCCTTTCTCCTTGTGTGTGTGTGTGTTCTTTTTTTTCTTTTCTTTAATTTTTTTTTTTTGCTTTTTATTATGAAAACTTTTTTTTCTTTTTGATAGTTTCATTATGAGCTCAGGCTGGCTTGGAACTTGTGATCCTTCTGCCTCAGAATCCCCAGTGTTGGGATCAAAGATATGCACCACCATGCCTGACTGCAGCCTTTTAAAAATTTGCATGTGTTGGGGCTGGAGAGATGGCTTAGCGGTTAAGGCGTTTCCCTGCAAAGCCAAAGGACCCAGGTTCGAATCCCCAGGACCCACGTAAGCCAGATGCACAAGGGGTACATGCATCTGGAGTTCGTTTGCAGTGGCTAGAGGCCCTGGCGTGCCCATTCTGTCGCTGTCTGTTTCTTTTCTATCTCTCTCTCTGTTTCCAAATAAATAAATAAATAAATAAATATAAAAAAATTGCATGTGTATGCACATATGGCATGTTATGTATTTATTTGTGTGTGGCAAGTGTTCACACATGCATGTACAGGCTACAGAGCAACTTCAGGTGTCCTCCTCCACTTTATGTATTTATTTAAATTTTTTATTTTCACATGTGTGTGTATGTGCTCAAATGTATGTGCCACTTTTTGTTTGGCTTTATGTAGGTAATGGGGAATTAAACCCAGGCCAGTAGACTTCATGAGCAAGTGCCTTTAACCACTGAGCAATCTCCCCAACCTTACCTGTCCGTTTGTTTGATTTTCAAGGCAGAGTCTCATTCTAGCTCAGGCTGGCCTTGAACTCACCGTGATTCTCCTACCTCTGCCTCCCAAGTGCTGGGATTAAGGCATACACCATCATGCCCAGCTATTTACTTTTTATTTTATTTAAAAAAAATTTTTATTAGCCGGGCGTGGTGGCGCACACCTTTAATCCCAGCACTCGGGAGGCAGAGGTAGGAGGATCGCCGAGAGTTCGAGGCCACCCTGAGACTACATAGTTAATTCCAGGTCAGCCTGTACCAGAGTGAGACCCTACCTCGCAAAACAAAAAAAAAAAAAAAAAAAAAAAAAAAAAAAAAATTTATTTATTTATTTGAAAGAGAGAAAGAGGCAGATAGAGAATGGGTGCTCAGGGCCTCCAGCCACTGCAAACGAACTCCAGATGCATGTGCCCCCTTGTGCATCTGGCTTACGTGAGTCCTAGGGAGTTGAACCTGGGTCCTTTGGCTTTGCAGGCAAACACTTTAAAGGCTAAGCCATCTCTCCAGCCCTGGTTATTTATTTTTGAGATAGAATCTCACACTGAACCAAGAGTTCATCAGTTTAGCTAAACTAGCTAGTTAACAAACCTCAGGGCCCCAGCCTGACTTTTATGGTGTGTGTGTATATATATATTTGGTTTTACGAGATAGCTTCTCATTCTAGCTCAGGCTGACCTGGAATTCACTATGTAGTCTCAAGGTGGCCTCACAGTGATCCTCCTACCTCTGCCTCCAGAGTGCTGGGATTAAAGGTGTGTGCCACCACGCCCAGCATTTTTTTTTTTGTAAGACATTATTTAAGGAAAAAGATTCTGCTGTCAAATAGAAAACTGCCAGGCATTGTGGCGCACACCTTTAATTCCTGCACTTGGGAGGAAGAGGTAGGAAGACTGCTGTGAGTTTGAGGCCAGCCTGAGATTACATAGTGAATTCCAGGTCAGCCTGGGCTTGACAGAGACCCTTCCTTGAAAAACAAAAACAAACAAACAAAGTCAGTTTACAATTGCTTCAATTTCTCTTCCTCTTCTGATGAACAAGCTAAGGACAGGGGAGTTTTCACAGTAAATTGAAGGTGGGGGTTGGGTTCCTCTATGGTACCCAACACTGTGGCACTATCTATGATCCCAGGTTGGGACATTTTCTATTACAACACACTCACTTGAGTGCAAAGGGCTTTTTTTTTTGTTGTTTTGTTTTGTTTTCAAGGTAGGGTCTCATTCTAGCTCTGGCTGACCTGGAATTCACTATGTAGTTTCAGGGTGGCCTTGAACTCACGGTGATTTTCCTACCTCTGCCTCCTGAGTGCTAGGATTAAAGGTGTGCGCCACCACGCCCAGCTGCAAAGGGCTTGTTTTTACAAGTCAGCACCAGAGGCTCACAGACAGCTTCCTGGTTAGTTTGGAGGACATGAAGCTTGTGTCCTTGTCTTCCTGGGCCAAGGTCAGTGGTCTTGGGGATAAAAGCTCCTTTCTTGGGGCTGGAGAGATGGCTTAGTGGTTAAGGCACATGCCTATGAAGCCTGAGGACCTCAGTTCAATTCTCCAGGTCCCATGTAAACCAGATGCACAAGGGGGCACACACGTCTGGAGTTCGTTTGCAGTGGCTAGAGGCCCTGGCGTGCCCATTCTCACTCTCCCTCTCTCTCTTTCCCTCTCTCTGTCTCTGATAAATAAATAAAAATAAAATCTTTAAAAAAAAAAAAAAAAAAAAAAAAAAAAAAAAAAGCTCCTTTCTCCAAAACCTTGCAATGGGCACTGAATGCTTTAGGTGTTTGGAAAATGTTTTCTGATCCTGACTTACCATAAGCACACAAAACAGCAGCTCATTAATATGCTCTTCCGCTGGTGCCAGCACATGAGGAGGTTTCCAACCCACAGTGCTCTGGGCGAAGGTGTTTGTTACCAGCACCTAAGTCCTTAAATTCGAGCAAATACATGAGCATTTGGCAAGGCCCTGCTGAAAGCATGCCAGCTCCTGATGTCAGCCACACAGCCCAATCTGCCCGGAACGAAGGATACCAATTCAGAAGCATTTGCTGAGCCCACCTACTGGGTGTTGGGCATTTGTGCTAGGGGCCCGTTCAGGACAGACAAAGACTCAAGAAAACCAAGATGCTGGGAGAGTGCATCCATCTTCCTGCTTGCCCTCCTTTCTTCCTTCTGACTGTTTTTTAAACATATATTATTTATTTACTTGAGAAAGAAAGAGAGAGAGAATGGGCGTGCCAGGGCCTCCAGTCACTGCAAATGAACTCCAGATGCATGCACCCCCTTGTGCATCTGGCTTATGTGGGTCCTGGAGAATCGAACCGAGATCCTTTGGCTTTGCAGGCAAGTGCCTTAACTGCTAAGCCATCTATCCAGTGTATATATATATATACACATACATACATACATATATATATATATATATATATATATATATATATATATATTTTTTTTTTTTTTTTTTTTTGGTGTGGATTTTTTTTTGCCTTTCAAGGTAAGGTCTCACTGTAGCCCAGGCTGACCTGGAATTCACTCTGTAGTCTCAGGCTGGCCTCATACTGATAGCAATCCTCCTACCTCTGCCTCTCAAGTGTTGGGATTAAAGGCATGTGCCACCAAGCCTGGTCTAACCTTTTTTATTCCATTTATTTTTGTGTGGTGTGTGTGCATATGTTCATATATGTTCATGCCTATAGAGGCCAGAGATCTGCTTTGAGTATCTTCCTTCATTGCTCTCAACCTTATTTTTTTTCTTCTATTTATTTCTTGCATATGTGATAAGTGCATGCTCATGAATGTAAATGTGTGTCAGAGGACAACTTTTGGGTCAGTCCACCTTTTGAGGCAGGATCTATCATTATTCTCCCTTACATTCATTTGCAAGCTTTTGGGAAATTCTCCTATCTCTGATCCCCACATTTCAGAAGCACACCACAGTTTCTGGCTTTTTACTTAGGGGCTAGGGATTAGAACCCAGGTACTCAGGTGAGCATTTTATCCACTGAGCCATCTACTCATCCCTTCCACCTGATTTAATTTTTTTTCAAGGTAGGGTCTCACTCTAGCCCAGGTTGACCTAGAATTCACTCTGTAGTCCTAGGGTGGCTTTGAACTCACAGGTGATCCTCCTACCTCGGCCTCTCAAGTGCTGGGATTAAAGATGTGCTCCACCACACCTGGCCCCTCCATCTTATTTTTGGGACAAGATCTCTCACTGGGCTTAGAACTCACTGATTCACTCACAGTAGCTATCCAGTAAACCTAGGGATGTTCTTGTCTCCTCCCCATTGCTGGGATGACAAGCAAACACCACCATGCCTGACTTTTCTTTCTTTTTTTTTTTATTATTTTATTTATTTTTGGAGAGAGACACAGAGAGAGACAGACAGACAGAGAGAGGGAGACAGATAGAGATGGGGGCGCCAGCAGTCTCTCAGCTGCTGTGAACGAAATCCAAATGTGTGCACCCCCTTGTGGTCAAGTGTGGCATTGCACCCTTGCATCACTTTGCATCTGGCTAAATGTGGGACCTGGAGATTGGAACCGCTGGAGATTGGAACCAGCGTTCTTAGGCTTAGGAGGCAGGAGCCTTAAATGCTAAGCCATCTCTCCAGCCCCACACCTTACTTTTTGAGTCAGGGTCTCACTGAACCCAGAGTTCACCATTCAGTTTAGACAAGCTAGTCATGAAGCCCTGGGGATCCTCCTGTCTCCCTCCCCCAGTGCTGGGATTATAAGTGCAGGCCACCATGCTCAGCCTCTTACATGGATGCTAGAGATCTGAACTCAGATCCTTATGCATGTGCAGCAATAACTTTACCCACTGAGCAATCTCCCCAGCCTCCATGCCTGGCTTCTTTATATGACTTCTGGGGACTAACCTCAGGTCTTAAGCACTTTACCCACTGAGGAATCTCCCCAGGTCCCTCCCACTTTTTTTTAAATTTATTATTTATTTATTTATTTGAGAGAAGAGAGATACAGAAATAGGCAGGTAGAGAGAGAGAGAGAGAGAGAATGGGTGCTCCAGGGCCTCCAGCCACTGCAAACGAACTCCAGATGCATGCACCCCCTTGTGCATCTGGCTTACGTGGGTCCTGGAGAATCGAGCCTCGAACCCGGGTCCTTAGGCTTCATAGGCAAGCGTTTAACCGCTAAGCCATCTCTCCAGCCCCCCCTTTTTTTTGTTTTGGTTTTTCGAGGTAGGGTCTTGCTCTAGTTCTGGCTGACCTGGAATTCACTTTATAGTCTCAGGGTGGCCTCGAACTCACGGCGATCCTCCTACCTCTGCCTCCCAAGTGCTGGGATTAAAGGCGTGCATTACCATGCCTGGCAATCAGACTCTTTGGAGACAAGCACATCATGGAACTGAGTAGGAGGAGGGTTTCCATCCAGTTGCATCTGAGCTTTGCTGGTTCCAGGAACTGGGGAGATGGCTCAGCGCACAAAGCACTCACTGCACGAGCTTGAGGACCTGAGTTCAGATCCCCAGAATCCACGTACAGCTGGCCGCTAAACTCCAGCATGAGTGTCTGTAATCTCAGCATACCAGGGTGAGAGGTGAGGTAGAGACAGAAGAATCCACAGGAAGCTCATGGGCTAGCTCTGAACAGTGGTGAACAGTGAGTTCGAGGCCAGCCTGAGACTACATAGTGAATTCCAGGTCAGCCTGGACTAAAGCGAGACCCTACCTTGTAAAACCAAAAATAAAAAAAAGTTGATCAAGGAGGCAAACCTAGGTTTGGGTACTTTGTCACTGTTTAGGAATCTGGCTCCCAGAAGCCTGTACACACTCCTTATGGAAAGCCTGTTTTGTACAAGGGAAGGCAAAGGTCCCTTTCTCTCCAGTTGTGGCACTGCATTCCTCACCTTTCAACTTGGACCGGACCTTGTTTGCCGTCTTTTTGATGTCTGCCGTGAGGTCCTCCAGCTCCTGTTTGGTCTCTGGGGAGAGGGTGAAGAGGGCAAGTAAGAAGCCTGGAGGGGACCCAGTAGCCCTTCCCCCAGACCCTCAGAAATAGCACTCACTCTCATCTGGGTTGGGGGCGGCCAGGATGGCGCTGTGCTGTTTTTTCACCTGCTCCACATCTTCTGACAGTTTCTCAATGCAGCCTCGGATCTCTTCCACCTGGAGCAGGAAGTTGGCTACACCTCAGCCAAATTGTTGTGCCAGGTGAGGGGATCCAAGAGAATTAGTTCATGGAAAAGATCAGTCCAGGAAAGGTGATAAAAGGTCAAGGAAGGTACAGGAAAAAGGAGTACACAAGGAAAAGGAAGTTGTTGGTGAGGGGCCAGGTTCTGGGTCTAGGGCCATGGGTGACTCATTACCTGTTCAAAGAACTCATCCATGAAGTGGTCTCGGTCCACATGGACCACCTCCTCTTCATCATCACTGTCTTTTGCCTGGGGAGCAAAGCAAGGCCCAATCCATAAGCAGTCCCTATCTGGTCCCAAAGGCTCTGCTACCTGCCACATGGGCATGAATGTTCTCATCTCTTGCAGAAAAGGGATCTTGGGAAGGGTTCTAAGCAGGCCGGATGGATGGCAAGGGCACCAATAGTCAGAATGAACACTGGGTATTTTACGGAAGTAATGTCCTGGAGGCCAAATTACCTGAGAGCCCAAAGGCTGCCTTGGAGGGATCAGCCAAAGGCACCTTTTGGGATGGAAATGGCTTCATGGGTTCAGATTCTCCTTGGAAAGAGATGTTATTCAAGGCAGCTGCTACTGACCACTGGGTATCAACAAATTTCAATATTTTAACCAGCTAAATGTCGGTCTTGCACTAAATTAGGCTCTGGGCTCTGAGCTCCAAAGAGTGTTCTAGAATTGTGTCCCAGGAGCCTGAAAGTCCTTCTATCCCTCAAATAACACCTGCTCAGGCCTCAATTTGCCCCCTTTTCTTCTCCCTGCTTCCACCCAGCCAGCCATGTCCCCTATGGAAGGTCACCTCACTGCCAGTGGCAGGCGCCAAGCTGAGCAAGCACTGTCATGTCTAGGGAGCGCTGAGCTTGTAGGCAGCACCCAGACCCTCCTCCTTCCTGTACCTTCCTCCTCCCGCCCACTCTGCTAGGCTCTGGGTGACTCTTCTTCCCTGTGCACTCACTCGTTTTCATCCAGCCCCTTCCAAATGTGCACCCACCTACTCTCCCTTGCTTGGATTTCCCAGTTGCAACTGCAGCTGCTCAGCCATCCAGCCTCAGTGCTCAGAGACACAAAGGGATTTACCCACCCACACTGCCATCGCCAACGCCAGGCAGACCCGTGACACAGACAGAGGAGCTGACACACAGGCACACAGAAACAGGCCTCCCCCGACACCCACATGGAGACACACTGACATGTTGATGCTCACAGCACACAGACCCACAGCAGAACCTCACACTGACACGTGGACTCCTGGAGATATGAGAGAGGACAATGCAGGCTTATTCCCCCAGCCTCTCTGAGCCGCAGGTCTGCACACTCATCCAGAGTGGAGTAGGGGGCATAAGAGGACCTGGCCTGCCCATCCTTTCTGCTTGGGACAGTTTGAGACCAGACAGCTTCATTGAGTCTGGATCTCTAACTCGCTTCAATTGAAATTTTTCGAGTTCAGCCCAATTTCCAGAAAGAATGTAGTCAGAGTTCAGAAAGAATGTTTCCAGGAGAGCCTGAGTGAAATTCAGACAGGATCCAGACAGCGCTACCTAGGAGTAAAGCCACTGGGACCTAAAGGGGGGAGCAGACAGAGACAGACTCTCCCAGAAACCAGACAGGCTAGGAATGAACTAGGCGAGGCTTAGGCACATCTCAGACAGAGCCAGATGGGACCACAGTGCAACCCAGACTCCAGAGCACTTGGAGTCACCAAAGACTCAGCAGCTCTGAGAAGACCAGCCCAGCCCAGAGACCTTCTGCCGCGAGCCAAACCTGAAGCGACTGCCGTTCCTTCCAGGCTCCGCACAAACACAACTCCAGGGTCTCAGAGACTCTATTAGGACCTCTGACTCCTCACGCCTGACCCAGGACTGCCCCAGGCACACTCTGACCTCCCAGAGCCTCTAAAATTCAAGGAGCCGCTGGCTTCCTATGGTGTTTTCCAACTTCTCTGTAGTCTTCCCCTTCTGTGCTTTTACACACCCAGCCTCAACCACTTCACACAGGGAACAAAACCCTCACTGGCACAGGGGCCTGGGAAGCTTCCTCATCTCTACCTCTTTCTCTTTCCCATGCCAACTAAGGAAGTCCTTCCTCAAGTCTAATGTCACTCTCTCCTGTTGGTCCCAAAACTACTTCCCTTACATTCTTCCTGGTGTGTCCAAGCTATCGATTGTCCTTGGAAGAGCCTAAGTAGGATAATAATTACAAAGACAGCCGAGAGCTAATAACCCTCTACATGTACAAACACTTCTACACTCATAATCTCTTTTGATCCTGGCCACCATAGCCCAGTGAGAAAAGCTGAGCACACTGTGTCCCCATTTCACAGATGAGGGAACATTAGGAAAAGAGAGTGACTTGCCCAAGGGCACCAGGCTGAACAGGACCAGAACACCACGGGCATCCAAGACCTGCTTCCCCCAAGGCTCCAGGCTGGACTCCTTCCCCAGCCACTATCTCCCACCAGTTCCTTTCCCTTCCAGGCCAGCTTTCCCTCAGGTCTCTCAGTAAAGCACTGTGCCCTGAAAGCATAGCCAGAAAGTGGCATTGGTTAGGACCTTCTGTGTGAGTCTTACAGTCTTGTTATCTATTGCGTGTGTGTGTTTTCAGAGGGAGGAAGGGTCTCACTCTAGCCCAGGCTGACCTGGAATTCACTATGTTGTCTCAGAGTGGCCTCGAACTCATGGCAATCCATCTACCTCTGCCTCCTGAGTGCTGGGACTAAAGGTGTACACCACCATGCCCAATTCTTGTTATCTATTTTAATCTTCATCAAAATTCTGTAAGGTTGGGCTGGAGAGGTGGCTTAGCAGTTAAGGCGCTTGCCTGCAAAGCCAAAGGACCTCAGTTCGATTCCCCAGTACCCATGTAAGCCAGATACACAAGGTGACACATGTACCTGGAGTTCGCTTGCAGTGACTGGAAGCCCTGGGGCACCCATTATCTCTCTCTCTCACTCTGCCTCTTTCCCTCTCTCAAATAAATAAATAAATAAAAATAAAATATTTACGACTGGAGAGACGGCTTAGCGGTTAAGGCACATTCCTGTGAAGCCTAAGGACCCCGGTTCAATTTTCCAAGTCCCATGTTAGCCAGATGCACATGGTGGTGCATGCGTCTGGAGTTCGTTTGCAGTGGCTAGAGGCCCTGGCGCGCCCATTCTCACTCTTTCTCTCTCTCTGTCTCTAATAAATAAATAAAAATAAAATCTTTTAAAAAATACAAGAAAGAGGGCTGGAGAGATGGCTTAGCAGCTAAGGCGCCTGCCTCCTAAGCCTAAGAACGCTGGTTCCAATCTCCAGTGGTTCCAATCTCCAGGTCCCACGTTTAGCCAGATGCAAAGTGACACAAGGGCGCAATGCTGCACTTGACCACAAGGGGGCACACATCTGGATTTCGTTCACAGCAGCTGAGAGACTGCTGGCGCGCCCATCTCTGTCTCCTTCTCCCTCTCTGTCTGTCTGTCTCTCTCTCTGTGTCTCCCTCCAAAAATAAATAAAATAATAAAAATAAATAAAAAAAATACAAGAAAGAGCCGGGTGTGGTGGCGCATGCCTTTAATCCCAGCACTCGGGAGGCAGAGGTAGGAGTATTGCTGTGAGTTCGAGGCCACCCTGAGAATACAGAGTAAATTCCAGGTAAGCCTAGGCTAGAGTTGGACCCTACCTTGAAAAACCAAAAAAATAAAAATTAAAAATAAAGAAAGAAAGAAAAAGAAAAAGAAAACAAAAAAACAGAACAAAAAAAAGGAACATTAAAAAAATAATAAAGCCAGGCGTGGTGGTGCATGCCTTTAATCCCAGCACTTGGGAGGCAGAGGTAGGAGGATCACTGTGAGTTTGAGGCCACTCTGAGACTGCATAGTGAATTGCAGGTCAGCCTGGACTAGAGTAAAACCCTACCTCGAAAAACCAAAATAAATAAATAAATAAATAATAATAATATATTTTTTTAATATTGTAAGATATCTCAGAGGTTAAAGGCATTTGCTTGCAAAGCTTGCAGGCCAGGGTTCAATTCCCCAAGGACCCATGTAAAGCCGCTTGCACAAAGCAGAGGATGCAGCTGGAGTTTGTTTGCAGTGGCAAAAGGCCCCAACACACCCATACTCTAGCTCTCTCCCCACCTCCTGGAAAATAAATTTTAAAATACACACTTTTTTTTATTGGAGAGAGACAGACAGGGAGGGAGGGAGAGGGAGACAGATAGAGATGGGCGCGCCAGCAGTCTCTCAGCTGCTGTGAATGAAATCCAGATGTGTGCGCCCCCTTGTGGGCAAGTGCGGCATTGTGCCCTTGCATCACTGCATCTGGCTAAACGTGGGACCTGGAGATTGGAACCGGGTTCTTTAGGCTTAGCAGGCAGGCGCCTTAACCACTAAGCCATCTCTCCAGCCCCACTTCTTTTTTTTTTTTTTTTTTTTTTGGTTTTTCGAGGTAGGGTCTCACTCTAGTGCAGGCTGACCTGGAATTCACTCTGTAGTCTCAGGGTGACCTTGAACTCACGGCCATCCTCCTACCTCTGCCTCCCAAGTGCAGGGATGAAAGGCATGCGCCACCATGCCTGGCTTAAAAAATATATCTTAAATTTTATTTATTTGTTTGTTCGAGAGGGGGGCAGAAAGAGAGAGAGAGGACACAAATGAACTCCAGACCCATGCATCTGGTTTTATGTGATTAAAGGCATGCACCACCAGGCCCGGCCTAAAAATATTTTTTAAATATTTTATTTATTTATTTCAAAGAGAATGAGAGAAAAAGGCAAATAGAGAAAGAGAGAGAGAATGGACATACCAGGGCCTCCGGCCACTGCAAATGAATTCCAGACACATGTTCCACCTTATGTATCTGGCTTTATGTGGGTACTGGGGAACCAAACTCTGGTACCTAGGTTCCTAAGCTTTGCATGCAAGTGCACTGAACCATCTCTCCAGCACCTAAAACTATATTTTTTAAAATTCTGTAAGGAGGGCTGGAGAGATGGCTTAGCAGTTAAGGTGCTTGCCTACGAAGCCTAAGGATACATGTTGAGTCTCCAGATCCCATATTAGCCAGACGCACAAAGGTGAGGCAAGTGCAAGGTTGCACATGCCCACTAGGTGGAGGCCCTGGTGCACCAATTCCAAAAAGTTCTGTAAGGAGCTGCGCTGGTCTATGCATTCTGCATAGATTTATCCATTTAATTCCTTCTTTAAGTCTCTTCCTCTCTGTCTCTCTTTCCCTTCTCCCCAGGGCCTTGTGCATGCTAGGCAAGTCATCTACCTTTTTTTTTTTTTTGGTTTTTCGAAGTAGGGTCTCACTCTAGCTCAGGCTGACCTGGAATTCACTATGTAGTCTCAGGGTGGCTTCAAACTTGGGGCAATACTCCTATCTCACCCTCTTAAATGCTGAAATCACAAGCATGAGCCACCATGCCTAGCTTGCAGTTTGTTTGTTTTATAAAATCCTTTTTAATGTTTTTGTTTTATTTTGTTTTCCAAGGTAGGGTCTCTCTCTAGCCCAGGCTGACTTGAAATTCACTATTTAATCTCAGGGTAGCCTTGAATTTACAGCCATCCTCCTACCTTGGCCTCCCAAGTGCTGGGATTAAAAGCATATGCCACCATACCTGGCCCATTTATTTATTTATTTATTTATTTATTTATTTATTTATTTATTTATTATTTTCGAGGTAGGGTCTCACTCTGGCCCAGGCTGACCTGGAATTAACTATGTAGTCTCAGGGTGGCCTTGAACTCACAGCAATCCTCCTACCTCTGCCTCCTGAGTGCTTGGATTAAAGGCGTGCGCCACCATGCCTGGCTATTTATTTATTTTTATGAGAGAGAGAATTGGTGTGCCAGGGCCTCCCGCCACTGCAGGCAAACTCCAGACATGTGCGCCACTTTGTGCACACACACACACAACCTTGTGCGTGTATAATATTGTGTGTCTGGCTTACATGGAATCTAGGGAGTTGAACATGGGTCCTTAGGCTCTGCAGGCAAACACCTTAACTGCTAAGACATCTCTCCAGCACCCCCTTTTTTTTTTTTTTTTTTTTTCGAGGTAGGGTCTCACTTTAGCCCAGGCTGACCTTGAACTCATGGCAATCCTCCTACCTCTGCCTCCCAAGTGCTGGGATTAAAGGCGTGCACCACCACGCCTGGCTTCCAGCACCCTTTTTATTTAATTTTTTTTTAATTTAGTTTTTTGAAGTAGAGTCTCACTCTTGTCCAGGCTGACCTGGAATTCACTATGTAGTTTCAGGGTGGCCTTGAACTTATAGCAATCCTCCTATCTCTGCCTCCCTAGTGCTAGGATTAAAGGTATGCACCACCACACCCAGCTTTTAAAAAATATTTTAATTTAATTTATTTATTTGAGACAGATAGTGAGTGAGTATGGGCATGCCAGCACTTCCTGCCACTGTAAAAAAAAAAGTCCAGATCCATGCACCACTTTGTGCATCTGGATTTATGTGGGTACTGTGGAATTGAACCCTGGTCATCAGACTTTGCAAGCAAGCATCTTTAACTGCTAAGTCATTTCCCAGCCCCCCTTTTTAATTTTTTAAACTTATTTATTTATTTGAGAGAATGAGTATAGATTTGCCAGGACCTCTTTCCATTGCAAATGGACTCCAGATGTAGTGTCACTTTGTGCATCTAGCTTTACACGGGTACTGGAGAATCAAACCCAGGCCAGCAGGCTTGTAAGAAAGTGATCTTTCTTTCTTTCTTTTTTTTTTTTTTTTTTTTTTTTTTTTTTTTTGAGGTAGGTTCTCAATATTTAGCACAGGCTGATCTGGAATTCACTATGTAATCTCAGGTTGGCCTCAAATGAACATCAATTCTCCTACCTCTGCTTCCCAAGTGCTGGGATTAAAGGCATGTGCCACCATGTCTGGCCTGCAAGCAAGTGCTTTTAATCACTAAGCCATCTCCCCAGACCTGTTTGTTTTTGCAGCACTGGACCTTACACATGCTAGGCAAGTGCTCTACTATTAAGCTACATCTCCAGTACTTTTTTGGATTTGAGGTTTTTTTGGGGGGGGATTAAGGTTTTTCAAGCTATCTCTCCATCTCTCTCTTTCTTTCTTTCCTTTTTTAAATTTATTTTTATCTTTTTCATTTTTGGAGAGAGACACAGAGAGAGACAGACAGAGGGAGAGGAAGACAGATAGAGAATGGACGCTCCAGCAGTCTCTCAGCTGCTGTGAATGAAATCCGGATGTGTGCGCCCCCTTGTGGGCAAGTGCGGCATAGCGCCCTTGCGTCACTTTGCATCTGGCTAAACGTGGGACCTGGAGATTGGAACCGGGTTCTAAGGCTTAGCAGGCAGGCACCTTAACCGCTAAGCCATCTCTCCAGCCCTTATTTTTTTGTTGTTTTTTGAGGTAGGGTCTCACTCTAGCCCAGGCTGACCTATTCACTATGAAGTCTCAGGGTAGCCTTGAACTCACGGCCATCCTCCTACCTCTGCCTCCTGAGTGCTGGGATTAAAGGTGTGTGGGCTCTCTTTTTTTGAGGGGGTGGGTTTTGAGATAGGGTTTCCCTGTAGCCCAAGGTGACCTGGAATTCATTAAATAGTCTCAAACTGGCCACAGTGATCCTCTTATCTTAGCCTCTCAAGTGCTGGGATGAAAGGTGTGCATCACCATGGTCGGCTCTTTTTTGAAATTTTTTTGTTTGTTTTGTTTTTCAAGATAGGGTTTCACTCTAGTCCAGGATGACCTGGAATTCACTGTGTAGTCTCAGGGTGGCTTTGAACTCATGGCATTCCTCCTATCTCTGCCTCCTGAGTGCTGGGATTAAAGGCATGTGCCACCATGCCCGGCTCTTTTGAATTTTTTGTTCATTTTTAAAAAATATTTATTGGGCTGGAGAGATGACTTAGCAGTTAAGGCCCATTCCTGCAAAGCCTAAGGACCCCGGTTCAATTCTCCAGGTCCCACGTAATCCAGATGCACATGGTGGCACATGCATCTGGAGTTCATCTGCAGTGGCTAGAGGCCCTGGCATGCCCATTCTCACTCTCTCTGTCTCTAATAAATAAACAAATAAAAATAGAATCCTAAAAAAAAATCTTAAAAAACAAAAAGAAAAACCAAAACAAAATTATTTATTTATTTGAGGGTGACAGAAAGAGGCAGATGGAGAGAGAGAATGGGCATGCCAGGGCCTCTAGCCACTGCAAACAAACTCCAGACACATGTGTCACCTTGTGCAACTGGCTTACATGGGTCCTGGGGAACTGAACCTGGGTCAAGTGCCTTAACTGTCAAGCCATCTCTCCAGCCCTGTTTATTGTTTTTTTGAGGTAGATCTTGAACTTCATAGTGATCCTTCTACCTCTTCCTCCTGAATGCTTTTTTGAATTTTTTTAAAAGATTTTTTGTTTTCCGAGGTAGGGTCTCACTCTAGCTCAGGCTGACCTGGAATTCACTCTGTAGTCTCAGGGTGGCTTTGAACTCGTGGCGATCCTTCTACCTCTGCTTCCTGATTAAAGGTGTGTGTCACCATACCCAGCTTTATTTTTATTTATTTATTTATTACAGAGAGAGAAAGGGAGAGAGAGAGAGAATGAGCGCGTCAGGGCCTGTAGCCACTGCTAACGAACTACAGAAACATGGGCAACCATGTTCATCTGACTTACATGGGATCTGGAGAATCGAACTGGAGTCCTTAGGCTTTACAGGCATGCACCTTGACCATTAAGCCAATTCTCCAGCCTGCCTTTTTGAATTTTTATTTTAAGGTAGAACCTCACTACATTGCCCAGATTGACCTTGAATTCACTGAGATTAGAGACCTATGCCACCAGCCTCAGACCAGTCAGCATTTCTTTCTTTTCTTTTTTCAATATTTATTTGCTAAAAGGGAAAGACAGAGAGACAATGGGTACACCAGGGCATAGTACCATAGCAAACCAGCTCTAGATGCATGCACCACTTTGTGCATCCGGCTTTACGTGGGTACTGGGGAGTTGAACCTGGGTTGTTGGGCTTTGCAGACAAGCACCTTAAACACTGAACCATCTCCCTAGCCCTGGCATTTCTTGTTTAATCCTTATAACCACTCCATGAGTGAAACTGAGGCAAGAAAGGTTATATAACCCGCTTAAGATTGTCCACTTAAACAAACAAACAAAAAAAGATAGTCCACTTAATGGGGTGCTGGTGAGTGGTACGGTATTTGAACCTGGGCATTCTGGTTGTTATTGCCCACCATCTGCTAACCACCTGGGAGGATTTGAGGGAATCGAGCAGAACTCCTGTCACATTCTGGAGCTACCTTGGCCATGGGGACATCCAATCCAATCCTTCAGCTTCTGTCTGGTCTCCTCAGACCCCCAAAGTCCAAGTTTTCCACATCAGCAATTCAAGGGCTCTAGTGTGTATGGGGGGGGGCGGGAGAGATACAACAGGCAGATACATAACTGGAAGGAGAGGGACAATGCGGGCCAGCAAGTCAGTGACCAAAGAGACAGATGGCGAGGTGGTGACAAACACAGTGGCAGAAAAGACTGGAATTGAGTGATGAGAGAGAATACATGCACGCCTGTGCACCCTATCACACAGCCCACACAGGATCCTCAGGGTGCAAACGCCGTGTCATTTGATATAGAGGCAGTACCCACACACACCCCTCCCACTCCTGCCCATCTGTCTCCTGCTCTGGGCTTCTTTTCCTTCCCTTCTTCCATAGTCCAGCCTGGCCCTTCACCACACCTCTTCCTCCACCTTCCCACCTGACCTGCCTACTCCCTTCCCCATTCTCCTGCTTCCTGACCAAGCCTCACTCATCTCTCGAATATGTATGCCCGGTGCCACCCTCACTTCTGACAGCGGTGAGGGAGCCAGTGGAGGTGCCTTCCTCCAGAGAGGTGATGGTGCAGTGAGGGGAGGTCGACAATGAATAATGGACAGGACAAGTGCCTGAGCGTGAGAAATATCAGGAAGGGGGATAAACAGGAAGCTGTAGAAATATGTATAGGGGAGGCTTTACATAGGGTGACCAGGGAGTAAGCTGAGTCCTGAAATGAAATGGCAGAAGGAGCAGCAAGTCTTCTTGGGTAGATGAGACAAGTGCAAAGCAGGGGTACATGCAGCTGATGTGTCTGAGCGGGTGGAGTGTGTGAACCCATCACCTGGGGGTCTCAGTCTCTGCCTACTCTCACAAGTTGGAGAGGCCTCAAATTCCAGCAGGTCTCCCTGCCCTCTCGTCTCCCCTCTCACCCCTCTTCCCACTCTCTGTTTCCCTACCCTCCCACACGATGTCCCCACATGTCCTCCTATCTTCTCCCCTCTACCCTTTACGCCACTTCTCTTACTCCTCACCCTTTCTTTTCCCTCCCTTTTCCTTCCTTCCTTCCTTCCTTCCTTCCTTCCTTCCTTCCTTCCTTTCTTTCTTTCTTTCTTTCTTTCTTTCTTTCTTTCTTTCTTTCTCTTTCTTTCTTGTTCCCTGTTTTTTTGTTGTTTTGTTTTTCAAGGTAGGGTCTTGCTTTAGCCCAGGCAGACCTGGAATTCACTATGTAGTCTCAAGGTGGCCTCGAACTCACAGAGATCCTTCTGTCTCTACCTCCCAATGCTGGGTTTAAAGGCGTGCTCCACCATGCCCGGCTTCTCACCTTCTTTCTTAAGCCCTTCCTGACTCCCTCCCTTTAAAAAAATTTTATTTATTTATTTGTTTGCAAGCAGAGAGAGAGAGAGAGAGAGAGAGAGAGAGAATGGGCACTCCAGGGCCTCTAGCTACTGCAAATGAACTCCAGATGCATGTGCCCCTTGTGCATCTGGCTTACATGGGTCCTGGAGAATCGAACTGGGATCCTTTGGCTTCACAGGCAAATGCCTTAACTGCTAAGCCATTTCTCCAGCCCCCTGACTCCTTCTTTGTATCCTAGGACATCTATCCAGCTGAGGGTCTCCCCACCACAGGCTCCCTTCATATCCAGCCCTGTACCCCCGAATTCCCAACCAAAGGTGTTTGGTGAACCCACAACCCACAACAGATAAACAACACCAGCTCTGTTGTCAAGAACTATGTGACCTTTGGCAAGTCAGGGTTTTTTCCCCTCTGGTTCTCACTTAACTCCAAAACAGCGCCTAGGGGCTGTGCCCTGCCCATCTTGGGAGGCTTATGTGACGCTCAAGAGAAATGCACCCACAGAGTGCTGCCAGCACTGGACCTTTTGCGCATTAACTACTTTTTGTTGTTGTTGTTGCTGTTTTGTTTTGTTTTTTCGAGGTAGTGTCTCACTCTAGCTCAGGCTGACCTGGAATTCACTATGTATTCTCAGGGTGGCCTTGAACTCAAGTCAATCCTCCCTCGGTCTCCCGAGTACAGGGATTAAAGGTGTGCGCCACCATGTCCGGCCACATTAACTACTTTTTATAGTTAGGGTTTCCCTATGAAACACATAGTATTACTCCCAGTTTACGCATGAAGAAACTTAGGGTCTGGGGCAACTGAGTGAAGAATGCCTTCTTAGTGTGTTTGAAGCCCTGGGTTTGACACCAGTACCACACACATGCACACACACACTAAAGGCAAACAAGCAAAAAGTGAGGACCAGGCAGGGTAAGCAACTTGCCCACGGTCACATGATGTGCAATAACTAAGTTAGAATATGAGCCAAGACAGTCTGGCTTCCAAATCTGTGCCTCAACTACTGTACAACAGACAAGAACTCCTTGGGAACACTATGGAGACCTGGAAAGACAATCAGGCCCTGGGGCTAACATTCCTGATACCTCCTGTTCCCATGTCTCCAAGTCCTCCTGTGCCACTGAGTCTCTCCCACCTTCCCACTGCTTGGCTCTCCACTCTGACAGGGAGACCCTTATAGCCCAGCCCTCTGCTCCTGTGGACCACACCTGGCCCCTCCCATGTCCCCAGTTTTCCTAAGCAGTGACTAATGCCAAAACTATCAGCATTCACTTAGCCTTCCATACCAGTCACATCCAGCACCAGGATCCCCTGGCAGCCCAGCCACAGGTTTCCTCACCTCTGGGCAAGGAGCCCTGACTCACTCAGAGTAGGACTCGCCACTCATGTCTCTCCCTCCCTCTATCTAATTATATCACAATTCCACCCCTACCTCATCCCAACCCACTTCCCATTTCTCTGGGTTTGGGAGACATGGGATGGTCTTCACTGCTGGGGATCTGAGCTCAAATTTGACTTCTTCCCTTGCTGAGCTGTGTGATCAAGGCAAGTTCTTTAGCCCTTCTGGCTCTGTTTCCCCAGCTATAAAATAAGGCAGCCTCTTTGTCTACCTTACCAAGAAGTTGGTGGGGATCTAAGTGGATCACCATGGCAACTGGTTTTGCAAACCACCCGGAGAGGAGTTTAGAGTATGATCCTGAAGCACTTGGTCTGGGTTTGAATCCTGCCTTTTTCTAGCTATGTGACTTTGGGCAAGTTACTTGACCTCTCTGGGCCTTTGTTTCTTTATCTTTGAGATGAGATCATACTAGTACCAATCTCACAGGGTTGCTGGAAAGATACAAACGATTTGGTGTGTATAAAGCAGAATTAGTTTTGGTCATTGCCACTGCTGTTTTTCTCATACAGTAAATAAACCTTTAAATTCCTTCCCTCAACTGCCAACTTCTTCCTCTTTCCCAGCAGTGAACCTGTCTCTCGAGACAGTAGTCACTTGCCCCTAGTACCTTCCCTGTGTCTCTCATAAGGCTGTGTCATCCTCCCCCACCCCAAATGCAGCCTTTGGGGGCTCTCCAAAGATAGTTTTTCTTTTTTTTTCTTCTTTCTTTCTTTCTCCCCCCCCCAGTGGCAAGACTTGTGTATTAAAGGCCAAGAAGCTCAGACCCATGTCAACTTGGTAGCAAGGAGGCCCAAATTCCTGTCTGACCCTCCCCCAATACTTGCTTAATGACCTTGGGCCAATCCCTTCCCATTTCTGAACCTCAGTTTCCTCATCTGTCAAATGGAGGAACAGCCCTCTTGGACACCAACTCATAGGTTCCTGACATAACCTACTGCATGAGGACACAGTGGCCACTGGCCAGGGCCAGTACCTTTATTCATATCACCCCGAGGACTGCCACCTCCACTTCCTTGGGCCCAAAGTCATTTCTCCAAATTTCTCAGCATCCTCCCTGTGCCCAAAACTATTTTCATTAGGCCCCATCCCAACTCCTCCGAAGAGCAGCCTTCTCTCCCAGATGTGCTGGTCGGCTTCCTGGAGCCTGGCCCCCAGGCAGCCTGCTCCCATGCCCCAGTTCCCCCAGCACAGCAAGCTCTAACATACAACCCAATTCTGTGGCCCAGTGCATGGATCCTCCTCTCCTTTTCCAGCTCTGGAGTCACCCCAGCTTGGGCCCTGGCCCTGGAACACTTTAGTCTCCCCTGGCCACCCTTTCCCTGTCTCTGAGTGGTACCCTCTCTCCGTAGAGCAACACACACACACACACACACAACCACATTCACTGCCAGGTGTTGGCACCTAGTCTCAACCTGTGTCCTTCCCTAGAGCATCCCCCAAATCGGAGTGCAGCAGGACCGGGCGAGCCAGTAGCCACCTCCATCTTTCTAATTTGGCAAATCTACTCCTGGGATGATGGTGTCCCCCAATCCTCTCTCGGCATTCTCTCCCACCCCCAGGTTAGACCCCAGGGCCTTTCTGGGCATGTGGGCTGCCCAGGCCCCTGAGATCTCTCCTGCCCCCTTGTGTCTTCATGGCCTCCAACCCCTTCCAGCCACTGTCCCCTAGTTGCAGGTTCACTGGAGATACCAGGTGTCTGGAGATGATGGGGTTCCCTGGCTTTCAAGCTCCAGGCTCACCATTCACCCCCACGTCTGTCTCAGCACCTCCCCCACCCCAGCCCCAGGCGCCCCCCCAATATGGGGTCCCGCCCCCCCTTCTATCCCATCCCCAAGCTCACACTCCGCAGCTCCTGAGTCCGATCCTTCATCCTGCGACGGCTCCTCCTCCTCCTCGTCGTCGTCCCCCTTGCTCCGCTGCTGCTCTCTGCCTCCCACCTCGGTGCTGAAGGCCGGGGTCTGGGGGTGCGGGGGGGCCTCCGGGCCGCCGAGGGGGCCTGCGGGCGGTGGGCACAGCCAGGGGAGGGGGGCCGAGGCCAGGCAGGGGCAGGGGCCTGGGCCGGCTCGGCTCTGCCTGGGCTGCGGTGGCGATGCGGCACAGGGTTGGATGGAGGGATGCGGGAGTCGAAGCGCGGGGGAGGGGGGCGGAGGGAGGTAAGGAGGAAGGGAGGGAGGGGGGAGCCGAGAGGGGGCGGGGACCAGGGGGCATGCGCAGCGCCCCGAGCTGGGGGCGCTTGGGGGTTGTAGTCCGGGGAGGGGGACCCACGGAAGGGGGGACTGGGGAGACTGGGGGTGGGGAGGACAGAGCTCAAGAATCAGGGAGAGATGTGGAGGGAGACCTGGAGATGCGAGGCAGGAATAGAGATGCTGGGTGGCTGGCGGGTGTGGGGGGCGGGGGGAGGAGGGAAATGGCAGAAAGATGGGCTAAGAGAATAACCCCGGTGAGGCGATGTGCATCCCTTCACCAAGAGACAGAGTGTATGTATAGTGTCTCTGTGTGAGCCTGCGCAGGACCACCTCCCTTGGTGTCTCTGTGGCCCTGCAGGAGACTCTTTAGACACTTGAAATAGCAAGCTTGACCCTGTGTGTGGCCTTTTTTATGTAAGGAATCAACCAAGCTCTTGCTTGCTGGGAAGGACATAGGGCTTGTTATACACTTAGCTCCCCACCCTACCTGTGAGTAGTGGTGGGGTTCAAAACTCCTAAGACCTTCTAGCCTGGCTTTAGATAGCTTTGACTGATAAAAATGAAATTTGTACTAGACTAGGATGTAATACAATGGTGGAGTGCTTGCCTAACATGCCTGCAAGACCCTGGGTTCCATCTCCAACACCAGAAAAAGGAGAGAGAGAGAAAAAGAGACGGGGGGAGGGGGGGAGGGAATGAAGAAGAAAAACAGAAATATGTCCTTGTTGGGAAGGAAAATCTAGAATCCCAGCAGGCCCAAGGACCTGTGCCCCTGCTCTTTCATGCCATCCACTCCTCTGAACATCACATCAACTCTCACTTCCCCTGCTGTGGGGCTTTGGCTCCCAATAGGGCCATGTTGACCCCGCTTTTGCCAAGTACCCAGTGGTCACCTTGATGCCAAACCATCAGCATGTCAGGGCCTTACCCTCTGTGACCTTCAGGAACACCTGAACCTGAAAACCTCCCTGCTGTGAAAAACTTTCCCCTCCTTGACTCCCAGTCTGCCTCTCAAGCCCTTGCCCTACCTCCCCATCTCCCAATGCTGCTGTCTACCAGCCTCCAATGTCCTGCGACCCTTCAGCGTCAAAGTTCCCTGGGTACCATCTCAGGTTCTCATCTTTCTTGCTTTTTATATTATATTATATTAATTATTATATTTTTATTTTTATTTATTAGAGAGAGAAGGAGACAAATAGAATGGGCACACCAGGGCCTGCAGCCACTGCAAACAAACTCCAGACACATGCGCCACCCTGTGCATCTGGGTCTCGAGGAATTGAGCACAGGTCCATTGGCTTTGCAGACAAGTGTCTTAACCACTAAGCCATCTCTCCAGCCTGGTTCTCATCTTTCTTTACTCCACCTTTCTGTACCTACAAGCCTGTACTACCCACATCTGTACCCATGACCAGATGCCTCGCCTCAGAGAAAGGCCGATTATGTGTATGAGTCTGACACCAAGAACACAGAGACAAAACATGTCAAAGATGTGAGTTATCCTTAAATATAGTGGGCAGAATAGTGAGCAAAGTCAGGACTCTCATGACGGAACCAGTACATGTTGGTGGCCTTGCTCTCTGTGGAAGTGCCTTGAACCTTTCTGTTTTCCCTCAGAGGTGACATCTCTACCACCCAGCCACTCAGTGCAGATAGAAAGCTGTCCTCGACTTTCTCCCCCTCATAGCAATGCTGCCATTTTCTGAACAACCACCATGTCCTAGTCACTACATGGAGCCTCCTAACCACTGTTATTCCAAGTGTACAAACCAGGAAACTGGGGTTTCAAAGGGTTAAGCAATGTGTCCAAATTCACAAGGCGGGGCTGTTGTGGGCAGCTTTTTCTCTCCCTCTGGTACTATGGATTGAACTTAGGACCTGTTACATGCTAAGTCTCAGTTCTCATTGGCAGCTTTTGATCTCAAAGCTCATTCTTGTAAAACCACAGTTCTAGCTCCTCTTTCACTTGCCACATCCAGAATTTTCTGGTGGACTCCATCTCCACCACCTCAGGTCATCTTGATCCTCTTTCTTTCCAGGGCAGCTTCCTCACTGGTCTCACTTGAAGGCCCTTTCCTTCATGTCCATCTTCCTTCCTGGCCCCTGGCATGATTGTCCTCCCCCAGTGGTACAATCCTAACTCTCTATACCAACATCTCCCATGACTCATGACTTCTGAGATTATACTCAAAAGCTATTCTAAAAACTGGCATGAGGACTGGAGAGATTGCTCAGTGGTTAAGGCACTTGCTTGCAGTGCCTAAGGACTCTGCTTTGATTCCTAAGTGCCCACATAAAGCCCGATGCACAAAGTGGCACGTGCATCTGGAATTCATTTGCAGTGGCTGGAGGCCCTGGCATGCCCATTCTCTCTGTCTCTCTTCTATCTTTCTCTATGCTTGCAAATGAATGAATAAATAAATAAATAACTGGAATCAGGGCTGGAGAGATGGCTTAACAGTTAAGATACTTGCCTGCAAAAGCTGGGCGTGGTGGTGCACGCCTTTAATCCCAGCACTTGGGAGGCAGAGGTAGGAGGATCACCGAGAGTTTGAGGCCACCCTGAGACTACATAGCGAATTCCAGGTCAGCCTGGACTAGAGTGAAACCCTACCTCGAAAAAACAAAAATAATAATAATAATTTTAAAAAAAGGATACTTGCCTGCAAAGCCTAAGGACCCAGGTTCAATTCCCCAGTACCCATGTAAGTCAAATGTACAAGGTGGTGCATGCATCTAGAGTTTGATTGTGGTGGTTAGAGGCCCTGGCATGTCTATTCTCTCTCTATCTGTTTCTTTCTATCTCTCTGTCTCTCAAATAAATATTTAAAAATAAATAAATAAAATAAAAACATTTTTCACAACATCCATAAATATAAACAATATACCATAATCATAATCTCCTCTCAACATCCTTCCTTTTCCTCCCTCTCAAATTCCCCCTCCATTGAATCCCTTCTTCTTTTCAACTAGTCTCTCTTCTATTTTGATATAATTTTCCCCTCCTATTATGCAGGTCTTGTGTAGGTAGCATTAGCTACTGTGAGGTCATGAATATCAATGCCACTTTATGTCTGGAAGACAGTATTGTAACCATTCCTACCTTTCCTTTGGCTCTTATGTTCTTTCCACCACCTTTTTTGGCAATGGTTCCTAAGCCTTGGAGGGTGTGATGGAGATGTCTCACTTAGTGCTGAACACTCCACTGTCACTTCTCAGCACTTTGATGATTTTTTTTTTTTTTTTTTGAGGTAGGGTTTCACTGTAGTTCAGGCTGACCTGGAATTCACTATGTAGTCTCAGGGTGGCCTCGACCTCTCGGCAATCCTCCTACCTGTGCCTCCTGAGTGCTGGGATTAAAGGTGTGCACCACCACTCCCGGCTATTATCTCTTTCTCTTTTTGAGGTAGGGTTTTACTCTAGCCCAGGCTGACCTGGAATTCACTCTGAAAGTCTCAGGGTGGCCTAGAACTCACATCGATCCTTCTTCCTCTGCCCCAAGTGCTGGAATTAAAGCCGTGTGCCATCACATGCTCTGCAAAAGAAGCTTCTCTAACCAAAAGTGAGAGTAGCATTAATATGTGGGCATAAACATGAGTATTTAGAGGGCAGTTTGGTAGGCACAGTACATCCATTTAGCCAGACTTCAGTAGTAGTTTCCCCCTGGGGCTTATGACCTCCCTAGCCATGAGCTTTTGATTACATTTTCAGTACCAGGCATGAATTTCCTCTGGTGGAGCAAGCCTCAAGTCCAATCAGAGAGTGGTTTCCCCTATAACAGATATGCCACCATTGCACCACTTAGTACATTTGGCCTAACTGGCCAGCCATAAAGCTTGCTGGTTAACATCACTTGTCTTCCCCAACAGGCTGCATAACTCTTTCCAGCATCCTGACAGCTGGTCAACAGGCTTTCATGATACTGTTTTATGTTTGTTACTGTTTCTTTGTTTTGATTTTGGTTTTTCAAGGTAGGGTCTCACTCTAGCCCAGGCTGACATGGAATTCACTATGTAGTTTCAGGGCGGCCTCAAACTCAGTGATCCTCTTACCTCTGCCTCCCCAGTGCTGGGATTAAAAGTGTGTGCAACCACGCTTGGCTGATGCTGTTTTGTTTGTTTGTTTTGTTTGTTTGTTTGTTTGTTGTTGTTGTTGTCATTTGTGGTGCTGGAGATTGAATCCAATGCCTTGAAAATACTAGGCAAAGCACTGTATCACCATGCTATATCCTCTGTGACTTTGAGCTCATCTCATCCAGGATTACGTCAAGTAACTCTGTGAGGTGAGTCTACATCACACACCAGTGTCCTTTGCAGTCCTTTTGCCTAAGGGCCTTTCACAGCCTCAGTTAACCAGATGGTCCTGCTCAGAATGTCTTTAGTTCCAGTTGCTCACTTTAGCACATGCCACCATTTAATGCACTCCACCACATGCAGTCTCTCATACCAGTCTCAAGTCATTCCCTGCATTTTCCCACCTCTGGTCTCATGTGTTGCTGTCCCCCGGAGCCCCCTTCCCTCTCATATCCTTCACAGTTCACAGGCTGTCTTGACTGACCGAAGTTGGACATTTTTTTATTTGTTTGTTTGTTTGTTTTTTCAAGGTAAGGTCTCACTCTAGCCCAGGCTGACCTGGAACTCACTCTGTAGTCCCAGGCTACCTTTGGACTCATGGTGATCCTCCTACCTCTGCCTACCAAGTGCTGGGATTAAAGGTGTGCACCGCCATGCCGTGTCTCTCCTAAAGATGGAAAATTACCTAGCTTCTTCCTTGGAAATTCTGATTCTGTCAATGTGGCTGGGGACTCAGGAATCTAAGTTATTATATATTTTTTAATAATTATACAAGTCCTTTCTTTTCTTTTTCTTTTTTTTAAATTTGAGAAAGAGAGAGAAAGACACAGAGAGAGAGAGAGGCAGAGGCAGAGAATGGGTGCACCATGGCCTCTCAGCCACTGTGAATGAATCCCAGACACATGCACCCCCTTGTGCACATGTGCGACATTGCACACTTGTGTCACTTTTGCGTCTGGCTAAACGTGGGACCTGGAGATTTGAACAAGTGTTCTTAGGCTTCGCAGGCAGGCGCCTTAACCGCTAAGCCATCTCTCCAGCCCTCTGTGTGTGTGTGTGTGTGTGTGTGTGTGTGTGTGTGTGTTTAAAAATTTTGTTGATTTTTATTTATTAGCAACAGATAGACAGAGAAAGGCAGAGAGAGAGAGAGAGAATGGGCACACCAGGGCCTCCAGCCACTGCAGTGGAACTCCAGATGCATGCGCCACCTTGTGCATCTGGCTTACGTGGGTACTGGGGAATTGAGTCTTGAACCAGGGTCCTTAGGCTTTATAGGCAAACGCTTAACCAGTAAGCCATTTCTCCAGCCTCCTTTCTTTTATTGATGTATGTCTTTTTTTCTGTTTTTGTTTATTATTTATTTATAAGAGAGAGATAGAAGGAAAGAGAGAGAGAGAGAATGAGCACACTAGGGCCTCAAGCTGCTGCAAACAAACTCCAGATGCATATGCCACCTTATATAGCTGGCTTATGTGAGTCCTGGGGAATTGAAACTGGGTCCTTTGGCTTTGCCGGCAAGTGCCTTCACCACTAAGCCATCTCTCCAGCCTCTCACTTATTTTTTTTTTTATGAGAATGAGAGAGACAGTTGATGCTCCAGGATCTCTACCTCTGCAATCGAACTCCAAACGAATGCACCACCTTGTGTGCATGTGTGACCTTGTGCATCTAGCTTACATGGGTTCTGGGGTATAGAACCTGGGTCCTTAGGCTTCACAGACAAGCACCTTAACTGCTAAGCCCAAGGAATGTAAGTTTTTAGCAATTACCTCTGGCGATTCTTTCTTTTTTTAAAAAAATATTTTATTTATTTATTTGAGGGAGAGAAACTGGTGGTGGGGGAGGGAGAGAATGGGCATGCCAGGGCCTCCAACCATTGCAAATGAACTCCAGAAGTATGTGCCCCCTTGTGCATCTGACTTACATGGGTCCTGGAGAATTGAACTGGAATCCTTTGGCTTTGCACGCAAACCACTCCTTAACCAGCCCCTCTAGCAATTCTTATTTCCGGTCAAGTGTGGGAACCCATGTATATTAGGTAAGGCCAGCTCATGTGACAGGACAAACATCTTTCCAAATTTCAGTGATTTGACAGAATAGACGTTTACTTTTGCTGTGGGCTTGGGTTGCTTCCCAGAGCATCTGCTTCTAAGGAGGACTAGGTGCTTCAGGAAATTGAAGCAGGTGAACCTGCACAGCTTTGAGCTCCTCGTGTCTAAGGTTACAGGACCTGTCACTCATACTGTAAAATGTATTACACCTGCCCCTCATTGACCAGTATTTCATGAAGCCTCTTTGTGCCAGGGCTGTGCTTTGGAGCTTCAGGGCTAGAGACATGTGACACAAACCAACCTGACTTTTCTTTTCTTTTCTTTTTGTTTCTTTTCTTTTCTTCTTCTTCTTCTCCTTCTTCTTCTTCCCCTTCTTCTTCTCCTCCTCCTCCTCCTCCTCCTCCTTCTTCTTCTTCTTCTTTTTAAATTTTGGTTTTTTGAGGTAGGGTTTCACTCTAGCCCAGGCAGACCTGGAATTCACTATATAGTCTCAGGGTGGCCTCGAACTCATGGCTATCCTCCTACCTCTGCCTCCCAAGTGCTGGGATTAAAGGCATGCGCCACCATGCCCAGCTCGACCTAACTTTTCTTTTTAAAATTAAAAAAAATTATTTATTTGCTTTTTGTGTAGTAGGGAGAGTACCAGGGTCTCTTTATGCTGCAATGCTAGGCACATGCAGTACTTTGCATCTGGCTTTTATGTGGGTCTGGAGAATCAAACCCAGGACACCAGGCTTTGCAAGCAAGTACCTTTAACTACTGAATCATTTCCCTAGCCCTTAAGATATTTTTTATATTTATTTGTGTGTGTTTGTGTGTGCACATAGGTTTGTGTGTGAGTGCAGGTGCATAAGAGAGGACAGTATTTGAATTTGTCCTCACCTGTCCACTTCACCTGAGGCAGGGTTTCTATTCTGGATTCTTGTTCTGCTGTTCTTTTTCAAGATAGGGTCTTCATCTAGCCCAGGCTGACCTGGAATTCACTATGCAGTCTCAGGCTGGTCTAAACCCACAGCAATTGTCCTACCTCTGCCTCCCAAATGCTGTAATTAAAGGCATACGCCACTATGTTTCCAAGCTCAAATTTCCAGGCCTGCAAAATGGCTCTACTTTCTCTTTTCTTTTTTTCTTTTTAGTTCAGTGACTGGAGTTTGTCTTGACTCACCTGAAGTTGACCTTTTGTCGTTGTTGTTACTTTTGTTTTTTTGAGGTAGGGTCTCACACTAGCCCCGGTTGACCTAGAACTCACTCTATAGTCCCAGGCTGGCCTCAATCTTCCTACTTCTACCTCTCAAGTGCTGGGATTAAAGGCATACGCAACTACACCCAACAAAATGGCTGTAATACCTACCCATTGGAAATAGAGAGAGAACTTAATGAGAAAATGAACACAAAAACAACTTGCAGGGCTGGAGAGATGGCTTAGCGGCTAAGGCGCCTGCCTGCTAAGCCTAAGCACACTGGTTCCAATGTCCAGCGGTTGCAATCTCCAGGTCCCACGTTTAGCCAGATGCAAAGTGAGGCAAGGGCACAATGCCGCACTTGCCCACAGGGGGGCGCACGCATCTGGATTTCGTTCACAGCAGCTGAGAGACTGCTGGCGCGCCCATTTCTGTCTCCCTCTCCCTCTCTATCTCTCTCCAAAAATAAATAAAAAATAATTTAAAAAATTTAAAAAAAAATTGCAGCCTGAGAATTTCAATTTATAATATCTGTTTTGGTTTTTTTGAGGTAGGGTTTTAATCTAGCCCAGGTTGACCTGTGTGGTAGTTTGAAAATATGGCCCCCAATATATTCAGTGTTTTATTAGTTTATAGTTTGCATCTGCAGCCACCTTGCTGGAGGCAATGTTCTGGGCAGATCTTAAGGTGTGGTGGTGGGTTTTGGATTTCAATCTAAAGATATGCAAAGTGTGCCTTGTAGGAGTTCCTGAAGTGTGCTGTGCTGTGTAGCTGGTGGCTTTTCTCTCTCTCGCCTGGTCCTGTAAGAGCAGGCCAGCTTTTTCTGCCATTGTGGAACTTCCCCTGGATCTGTAAGCGTCAATAAATAATATCCCTTCCTGCATAACTGTGCCTGGTCTGGAAGTTCATCTCAGCGAACCTGAAGCTGTCTGCTACAACTGGAATTCACTATGTACTATCAGGCTGGCCTCAAACTCAGAGTGATCCTCCTACCTCTGCCTCCAGAGTGCTGGGATTAAAGGTGTGAGCCACCATGCCTGGGTCTGCTTTTTTTTTTTTGAGGCAAGCCCAACAGACTGGCCCTTTAAAAAAAAAGATTTTACTCTATTTGTTTGAGAGAGACAGAGAGAGAAAGAGGTAGAGAGAGAGAATGGGCACACCAGAGCTGCCAGCCACTGCAAACGAATTCCAGACTCATGCGTCACTTTGTGCATCTGGCTGAGGGAATCAAACTGGGGTCCTTTGGCTTTGCAGGCAAACACCTTAACCGCTAAGCCTTCTTCTCCAGCTCTGGCCTCTTTTTTTCTTTCCTCGAGGTAGGGTCTCACTGTATCCCAGGCTGACCTGGAATTCACTCTGTAGTCTCAGGGTGGTCTCAAACTCTCGGCAATCCTCCTACCTCTGCCTCCTGAGTGCTAGGATTAAAGGTGTGCACCACCACGTCCCTCTGGCCTTTTTTTTTTTTTTTTTTTTTTTTTATGAGAGAGAGAGAAATGGTGTGTCAGGACCTGCAACCACTATCATTGAATTCCATACATGTGTGCCAGCTTGTGTACATGTGTGACTTTGCATGCTTGTGTGACTGGCTTACATGAGATCTGGGGAGTCAAACATGGGTCCTTAGGTTTCACAGGCAAGTACCTTGACTGCTCAGCCATCTCTCCAAACATAATTATTTCTTTTTTTTCTTTTCTTTTTTTTCTTTTTTTTCTTTTTTTTTTTTTTTTTGAGGTAGGGTTTCACTCTAGCCCAGGCTGACCTGAAATTCACTATGTAATCTCAGGGTGGCCTTGAACTCATGGCGATCCTCCTACCTCTGCCTCCCAAGTGCTGGGATTAAAGGCATGTGCCACCATACCCAGCCTATTTCTTTTTTTATACTTTATTTTTATTTATTTATGAGAGAGAGAGAGAGGGAGAAAATGGGTACATCAGGGCCTCTAGACACTGCAAACAAACTCCAGATGCATGCACCACCATGTGGGTTCTGGGGAATTGAACCTGGGTCAGGCTTCTCAGGTAGGTGTCTTAACTGCTAAGCCATCTCTCCAGCCCATGATTATTTTTTTATATATTTTATATTTATTTATTTGACAGAGAAAGAGGGAGAGAGAGAGAGAGAATGAGCATGCCAGGTCCTCCAGCCACTACAAATGAACTCCAGATGTGTTTGCCCCCCTGTGCATCTGGCTAACGTGGGTCCTGGGGAATCAAACCTGGGTCCTTTGGCTTTGCAGGCAAACACCCTAACTGCCAAGCTATCCCCCCAGCCCAGTTATTTCTTTTTTGAAGCAGGTTCTCACGCTAGCCCAGGTTGAATTGGAAGTCATTCTATAGCCCAGGATGGCCTTGAACTAACTTCAATCCTCTTACTTTGGCCTCCTGAGTGCTGGGATTAGAGGCATGCGCCACCACTCTCCCTGAGTATCTCAATTAAAAAAGACATGAAGCTGGGCATGGTGGCGCATGCCTCTAATCCCAGCACTCGAGAGGCTGAGGTAGGAGGATCGCCAGGAGTTCGAGGTCACCCTGAAATTAGTGAATTCCACGTCAGCCTGGGCTAGAATGAGACTCTACCTCAAAAAAACACAAAAAATTTTAAGAACTTAAAAGGACGTGAAAGAGCAATGTGGGGCTGGAGAGATGGTTCAATGGGTAATGTGCTTGCTGGGCAAGCAGAAGGACCTGAGTTCTGGTCTCCAGAGTTTCACACCTGTATCCCCAGCACTTGGGAGGTACATCCCTGGAGTAAAGTGACTAGCTTGACTAGAATCGGTGAGCTCTGGGCTCAGTGAGAGACCTTGTCTCAAGGATAATGTGGAGAGCAGTATAGGACACTTGATATTGACCTCTGGCCTCCACATGCACATGCAATATGTGTGTACATGTGTGCACACTAATCCACACACATGTGCCCATCCACATATGAAATGCATACACACATGCAGGCACACACACCACACGTGTACATATGCAAAAAAAAAAAAAAAAAGGTAATGTTATTTGGTGTTATTCTGGTCCCTTTGTCTGTCCTTCCCATCCTATTTCTTTAAAAATTTTTAAAATAAAAAAAGGGCTGGGGCTGGAGAGATGGGAGGCAGAGGTAGGAGGGTTAGAGTTCGAGGCGCCCCTGACTACATAGTTAATTCCAGGTCAGCCTGGATCACAGTGAGTTCCAATCTCCAGATGCAAAGTGATGCAAGGCGGGCCTGCAATGCCACACCTTGACCATCTCCAGATGCAAAGTGATGCAAGCGCAATCTGGATTTTGTTCACAGCATCTGAGAGACTGCAGCAGCTGAGAGACCCATCCATCTCTATCTGTCCTCCTCTCCCCCTCTCTCTGTCTGTCTCTCTCTGTGTCTCTCCAAAAAAAAAAAAAATTAAAAAAAATTTTAAAGCCCAGTGTGCTGGTGCACTCCTTTAATCCCAGCATTCAGAAGGCAGTGGTAGGAGGATTGCCATGAATTTGAGGCCACCCTGAAACTACAGAGTGAATTCCAGGTCAGCCTGGGCTAGAGTGAGACCTTACCTCGAAAAAAACAAAAAAAAAAATTTTTTTTTAATTTTTATGTATTTATTTTCAGGAAGAGAGAGAAAGAGAGAGAAGGAGAGAGAGAGAAAGGAAGGAAGCGAAAAAAAGAATGGTAATGGGAGAATGGGTGCACCAAGGCTTCCAGCCACTGTAAACAAACTCCAGATTCATACGCCACTTTGTACATCTGGCTCTATGTGGGTACTGGAAAATTGAACCCAGGTTCACAGGCTTTGCAAGCAGCGTCTTTGACCACTGATACATCTCTCTAGCCACTACTTCAAGGTTTATTGCATGAAGTTGTTAGGATTTGGTCACCTATTACTTATTATTCCCACTGCCTCATTGTGTTGGTTTGATTCAGGTGTCCCCAATAAACTGAGGTGTTCTGAATGCTAGGTCCCCAGCTGATAGCAATTTGGAAATTAAAGCTTCCTGGAGGCAGTATATTGTTGGAGGGTGGGCTTATGTGTGTTATAACCACCTTCTTCTTCCTCTTGCCAATGTTTGGCTGTTGCTGTTGTCCATCTGATATTGGCCAGGAGGTGATGTCCACCCTTTGCTCATGCCATCATTTTCCCCTGCCATCATGTAGCTTCCCCTTAAGTCTGTAAGCCAAAATAAACCTTTTTGGTTTTTCCAGGTAGGGTTGGGATTGCTAAACATGGGCTGGGACTGTGAGGAAGCTGGCCTGGGCTGTTGGACATGGTGGGGACCTTGGGCTGTGGGGATCGCAGCCAGCCTTATCATGGGGAACCCACTCTGGCACTGGGGCTGGCTCTCCCTTTTCACAAGGTCCTAGTGTGCCCCATCTTTGTCCAGAGGAGGTGGAACCAGCGGGCCCTCCCCCCATCCCAGAGCACCTGAGCATTCCATAGTCTAAGGTTTTGCACCTCACCCCCACAGTTCCTGACCTTGTGGCCAGCTGCCCAAGAGACCCTTATATGGTAGTAAACAGTCTCACTGCAGCTGTAGCCATCCAATATGTGGCTGAAGTCATGTAGCTTTTCCCGCCACTTCCGTTGCAGCTTCTCCCTCGCAACTTCTGCCTTCCAACACCAACCAATTAGATAGCAACCCATAAACCTATGTATCCAATCACCTTATGATCTGTATGTGCCTTCTCAACCTTTCTCAAGTGTTTATAAACCCACTCCCCTTTTGAATAAACGAGAGTGCTATCCATCAGGTTGTCTTCTGGGTGGTTCATTGCCCGCCGCACTCACCCACTCCAAGACCCTGCTCCCCTCAGCTCCTCCTGCACCTGGGACATCAGTGGCCAACGACCCCCAGGAATAGTGAGGACCCACAGCTGGCACCTGAATGTGGGGCTCTCTGGATGCGTGGTTAATAGATGAGTGCCCCTTGAGGGACACCATCCCCTTGGTTAACGGCTCCCTGTGGGCCGTCAGCCAATATCAGAGCATAGCCCCAAGCAAAAGACTTCAGTTGCCCTTTCACCTTGATTGATCCCTCTGATGGCCCACTGTTCAGACCCCAACAGCCTTCTCAGACATTGGCAACAACCTCCTACCTATTTCTCTTCATGATCAACAAACCGATAATGCATCAAGCAGTAAAAGCCTCTAGGGCAGTCGCTGGTCTGTTAAACTTGCAGACAAGCTGTGTCTGGACCTTTGGGGAATTCCTGTGGTGCTTCGGTGCTCCAGGAACATTGCCCTCTGGTCTTGGCATTTCTGGTCTTTCTCTATCATAGGAAACACTACCTCCCATCAAAAGGAATCCCAAATCAGGGGATTGAGGACACTTCTTAAAGTTAGGGGCATAAAACTCTCTCAGAAAGAGGCCAATTCATTTTGGGAAGAAGTCCTTCAAATAGCCCCTTGGATTGTTTCTGGGGACCTCTATAACCCAGACACATGGACCTGTATAGCATATCTAGCCAGAAGATGGGAAAGCCAAGAGGGGAACCCCTCTCTCTCTTTTCTTCCCATTATTGCAGCCATTAGACAATGCACCAGCCCCTCCAAAAATGCTTCCACACCCATGTCAGACAATGACTCTGATGAAGACAGTGCTGAGGACCACCCAGTGGTGGATCTCAGCTCCTTAGAGAAAGCAAAAGAAGAAATTGAAAAAAGGTTCACCCCAGACAGCACAGCCACCCCCATCTATCTGCCTCTACCACCATATCTGCCCCCTGATCCTAGCTGCCCCCCTGAACATGTCTTACTGGAACAGAAAAACCCTAAAATGATGAATTCCCCTAATTGGAGCTTTCCTGAGAGAACCCCCACCCAACAGCTCTGTGAAACTAGAGATAACAGAGCTGTTTACAATCAAAGTCACAGCCTTTTCTGTTAATCTTCAACCAACTCGAGCTCAGCCCTTAGACTGGTATCCATATCAGGCCAATAACCTGAAGGAACTGAGGATAGAAGTCAGGGAAGATGGGATCCATGCACCTTGGACGAAATCCCTACTCCAGAGCCTACAAGGCTTTCTTAACAACCCCCAAGACTGGTGAGATATCTGTCGCTCATCCCTGTCTAACCCCTTATTTCTCCAATGGGAAGCTCTCTACAGGGACAAATGCCTCCAACAGATAAAAAGAAACCAAAATCAACAAAATGTCCTCTAGGGCTTTGATGAAATGTTTGGACAAGGCAATTTCTCCACAGGGGTTGAACAAGCCCAACAACCCCCAGGGTTCTATGACCAGGTCTGCCTTTGCACCCTCCAGGCTTGGGATAGACTAACACACACACACACACACACACACACACACACACACACACACCCTCCAATTCCCAAGACAATACCTCTTCCCTCCTGTTTCTTCACGAAAAACAAGAAGAAACGCTTTCTTATTTCATTTTAAAAACAAGGACCAATTTAAAAAGAAAAATCCCTGGCCCTACTGCCAGGGACCTCCTCCTCAAAAGTACTGTATGGGAGGGAATGATCTCTGAGTGCAGGGCAGCCTGTCAAGGGCTCAAAGATAAACATTATGATAAATGGATAGTTGCTACCCAGGACATTGGAACTGCCTCACACATGGCTGCCTCTTTAGCCCAGGCCTTTGCAGCAGCCCATAAAACTAAAAGAAAATGTTTTAATTGCGGGGAGGATGGACATTGGAAAGGGGAATGTCCCAGAGGCCCCTCACCAAATTCCAGATGCCCCCTACCAACAACAGTCTGCCCTAGATACTGCAGAGGATTTCACTGGAAAAGGGATTGTCATTCTACTCATGATATAAACAGCAAACCCTGGAGCCTTTAAACTTCAAAAGGGGCAGCCCTCAGCCCTGTCAATAAGAGGGATGGCACACGCCTTTAATCCCAGCACTCGGGAGGCAGAGGTAGGAGGATCACCATGAGTTTGAGGCCACCCTGAAAATACAGAGTGAATTCCAGGTCAGGCTGGGCTAGAGTGAGACCCTACCTCAAAAAAACAAAAAAAACAAACAAAAACAAAAAGGCTGATGGCTTAGCATTTAAGGCGCCTGCCTCCTAAACCTAAGAATGTCCATTCAATTCTCCAGATCCCACGTTTAGCTAGATGCAGTGATGCAAGGGTGCAATACCACACTTTCCCACAAGGGGGCACATGCATCTGGAGTTCATTCACAGTGGCTGAGAGTCTGCTGGCATGCCCATTCTCTATCTGTCCCCCCCTCTGTGATTCTCTCCAAAAAAAAAAAAAAGCCCCATAAAGGACAATGGGTAACAAGTATCCTGGCAGGGGCCCACCCAAGATTAGCCATAGAAATAGGAGGAAATTTTTTTTAATGTTTAATTGACACTGGAGCAGATAAAACTATTCTGAAACAATCTGAGGTCCCTCAACACTGGGAGTTGATGTTGGGACCCCAACTAATGGGGATAGGAGGTCCTTCACAAGCATATGTTACCAAAGACGCTTACAAATGGAAGGACCCAGATGGTACTATGGGTCTTATTAGACCCCTAGTGGCTGATGTGACCACTAACCTACTAGGAAGAGATATTCTTGAAGCCCTAGATGTAGTTATTGTCAGCAACACTGAAGGAGAATACATTGAAACAGAGGATCATGGGAGGTATCTCCACTGATGTCACCCCCAATCCTAAAGACGACTGTTAAATATGAAACTCCCTGCCTAGAATGCCTCTCTAATGAGCCAGTCTGGGTTGAACAGTGGCCTCTAACAAGGGAGAAACTTGAAATCTTAAATCAGCTAGTAACAGAACAACTTCAACTTGAAGCCCATGGAATACTCCTGTGTTTGTAATTAAAAAGAACTCAGGAGGATGGAGATTATTACAAGACCTTAGGGCCATTAACAAGGCCATGTTCGTTTGAGGCACCCCTCAAACTGGACTGCCCTTTGTCTTGGCCATACCAGCCAATACCCCCCTCCTTGCTATTGACATCAAGGATTGCTTCTTTTCCATCCCTCTGCACCATAGGGACTGACAGTGCTTTGTGTTCTAGGTTCCCTCTGTCAATAATTCGGGACCTTCCAAACATTTCGAATGGACGGTCCTGCCTCAAGGCATGGCTAACAGTCCTCCATGTGCCAAGAGATGGTTGATACAGCAGTAAGGCCTCATTTAAACCAAGGCCTTAACATTTATCATTACATGGATGATACTTTTATTTGGAAAGACTCCTCCACCTCACCAATAGAATTAAGAGACTAATTGCTACCTTCCCTCACTGAGGCAGGCTTTAAAATCACCCCCCAAATAAAGTCCAACTAATCCCACCCATAACCTTTCTGGGAACAGAGCTCTCCCTTACTTCTGCCCAGCCCCTAAAGCCCACCCTCTGCTTTCCCCAAAAGCTCACACTAGCCTTGATCCAGAGCTTTCTGGGAAGCCTCAACTGGCTTCAGCCATGGCTCCCCATCCCTACCAGTGATTTACAGCCCGTATTTGACATGTTAAAGGGTGGCAAGGACCCATCCTCCCCCCAATCCCTAAACCCAGAAGCAAAACGGGCATTAGCCAAGATTAATAAATTTTTTTCTGATATGGCCCTTGTCCGATACTCGCCAGACAAGCCGATCCAACTTTCAATATTTATCTCTTCCCTGACCATTATGGGGGTGCTACCCAAGGGGTCCTAGAATGGCTCCCACACCTCTATTGGTGGAACCCTATGAATATTAACAGTGACCATGACTAGAACCAGATGAGACCAGCCCTCCAGACCTTGGGCAAAGAACCTGACACTATCATAACCCCCTTCCCCCTCTCTGACATATAATGGCTACTCAGGAATCACTCTCGATTTGCAATCGGTCTGCTGGGCTTCCCTGGTCAAATTGACAACCATTATCCTAATGAAAAATGGATTCCCCCTCCAAAAAAAAAAAAAAAAAGATCCCTGCAATACCCCTATTAAAAGGGTTCACACCCTGCCTTTTTCAAGAAAACCCATCCCTGGAGTGCCCCCCATTTTTACAGATGGGGGAAAAAGAGGAGCAGCTATAATTCTCTACCACCCAGGGGATCAACCCCCCACCATTCTCTTCAGGGAGCTTCCTGATAGATCCCCATAATACAAGGAATTATATGCCATTTATCTGGCACTATTAGAGGAAGATGGCCCTTTCAATCTTTCCTCAGATAGTATATATGTTGTTAACTTGCTCCCCTGGCTTGCTCACTCACATATCTGGCTAGATGAAAACCCCCTTTAGGGCTGGAGAGATGGCTTAGTGGTTAAGGAGCCTGCCTCCTAAGCCTAAGAACGCTGGTTCCAATCTCCAGCAGTTCCAATCTCCAGGTCCCATGTTTAGCCAGATGCAAAGTGACGCAAGGGCACAATGCTGCACTTGACCACAAGGGGGCACATGCATCTGGATTTTGTTCGCAGCAGCTAAGAGGCTGCTGGTGCGCCCATCTCTATCTGTCTTCCTCTCCCTCTCTCTCTGTCTCTCTCCCCCCCCAAAAAAAAAACCCTTTCACCACTACAGATAAAAGTTTCTAACCACATTTGTAAGAGACAAGCCCCTACATATGTACAACACATAAGGTCCCACAGCCCCCTGCCTAGCCCCCTTTCAGAGGGTAATGCACTAGCAGATCAGGTGGCCTCACAGGAAAGCCCGGCAGACACCTTCTTAACCATTCTTGAAGAGGCTAAAAAATTCCATGTCAATACCCATGTAAACCTCAAAGGTCTTCTATCGCCCTTTCCCCAAATCCCTAAAAGTCAGCTCCAATGTATCTTAAAAACCTGCCACTCCTGCACCTCACTAATCACCACACCAGCTCTCCAGACTATGGGCACCAACCCCAGAGGCCTTAAAGCTAATGCCCTCTGGCAGATTGATGTCTCCCATGTTCCCCAATTCGGTCGCCAAAAATATGTATTTGTAACGGTGGATACATACTCCCACTTCATGTGGGCCACAGCACAGACAGGAGAAAATACAAAAAGACTGATATTCCATATGCTATCCACATTCACCATCATGGGCATCCCTCACCAAATAAAACCTGATAATGGCCCAGCTCTTATCAGCTCCTAATTCAAAACATTCTGTGTGCAATGGAAGATCACACATCACACAGGAATTCCACACAACCATCAGGGCCAAGGCATAATAGAAAGAACACATCAGACACTTAAAAACCTAAAAACCAACTTTAAAAAACAACAGACTTGGACTGGAGAGATGGCTTAGCGGTTAAGATATTTGCCTGTGAAGCCTAAGGACCCCAGTTAGATTCTCCAGGTCCCACCAGATGCACATGGTGGCGCATGCGTCCCGAGTTCATTTGCAGTGGCTAGAGGCCCTGGCACACTCATTCTCACTCTTTCTCTCTCTCTGTCTGTCTTAAATAAATAAATAAATAAATAAATAAATAAATAAAATCTTTTTAAAAAACACAACAGATTAATAACTATCCACCAAACCTCCAACTGGCTATGGCACTAACCACTCTAAATATATTTTTTAAAGATTTTATTTTTATTTGTTTATTTATTAGAGACAGAGAGGGGAGAGAGAGAGAGTGAGTGAGAATGGGCACACCGGGGCCTCTAGCCACCACAGACAAACTCCAGACGCATGCGCCACCATGTACATCTGGCTTATGTGAGACCTGGAGAATCGAACTGGGGTCCTTAGGCTTTGCAGGCATGGGCCTTAACTGCTAAGCCATCTCTCTAGCCCTAAATATTTTTAACATAATCAAAAATTCCCAACATCCCCCCATCACCCTTCACTGGAACACACCCAAAATTACCCTCCATCCTTGTACGATGGTGAGACCTCCTAGATGGATAATGGAAAGGGCCTGACTCCCTCCTCACAAGGGGGAGAGGATTTGCTTGTGTCTTCCCACAGGACCAACCCAAACATATTTGGATACCAGCCAGAAATGTCCTATTCAACCCCACTGACCAAGGAGATGGCTCACCTGAAACTGAAATGGAAGCATCCCCCTCATCATAGGAAATGGAAAAGGAGGACCCTCCAGGCCCCCCAGGAGGAAAACATGCTGACCTTGGGCCAAATTGAAGTCCTGTGCCAACAAGGAGTCATGCTGGTATGAAATTCACAACAGCCTCTATCACCAGAGACTCTGTTTATATCCTTACTTGCTACCCTGACCTTAAAAATAGCACGGGCTCAACAAGCATATTGGGCTTATGTACCTGAGCCCCCTCTAGCTAGGGCTGCTCTTTGGGAAGAACCCCTACCTAAGATATTTTCCAATGCTTCCCTTTCCACTGCCAATTATGACCTAGAATTCTTACAAGAAGTGGCTAAACCAATTAAGTCGACCTCTCTCACAGCAGAGCCACTTATCTGCTTTTAAAGCCATAGGTATCATGAGGGAAATTATATAATGTATACAAACCACCCATTAATTACGGATAGTGAATACCAAAATAAATATAACTTACCATTACAACTGGGTTCCTGGGAAAGCAAACAATCAGAGATACCACCCATCTTGAGCCCCCAAGGGTGATCTCAACCAGAATTATGGAAAGTAGTAGTTACCCTAAAAGAGAATCATTTTAAGTTTTTTTTTTGTTTTTTTTTTTTTTTTGTTTTGCAAGGTAGGGTCTCACTCTGGTCCAGGCTGACCTGGAATTAACTATGTAGTCTCAGGGTGGCCTCGAACTCTCAGTGATCCTCCTACCTCTGCCTCCCGAGTGCTGGGACTAAAGGCGTGCACCACCACGCCCGGCCATTTTAAGTTTTGGACGTGTCTGCCCCTCCCTTATCTTTTCGTAGTTGGGCCTGGGAGGGTCAGTCACCAAAATGGGATTTACTATCTTAGTTGTACCCAGTGTATTATCACCAATTGTATCAATTCTAAGGGAGGCACAGCTGCAGATTACTCCTCCAATGTAGTCTTTATTGTCATGCGGCCTCCTTACCTAATCATGCCAGTCAAAATGACTGGGCCCTGGTACTTCAGCTTTGGAGCTCAAGTGTTCCAGCAGCTCAACAGACTGATGACATGAAAAAGAAGACTCATAGAATGGCTAATTGTGGGGATCATTGCTACAATCACCATCATCACCTCTTCCACTGTGGCAGCAATATCCCTAGCACAATCAATGAAGACAGCTGATCATGTTAATGGACTGGCTAAAAACGTATCTCAAGCCCTTTCGTCACAGATAGATGTTGATAAAAAGATGTTAGTCCAGTTAGATGCTCTAGAGGATGCTGTTATGTAATTAGGAAGATGGGTTGACAATCTGGCAGCTCAAATGCAGTTGGTCTGTCATGCTAATTATCAATTCATATGTGTTTCCTCTACCCTACAACGGGACCACTACTGAATGGGGGAAAGTTGAAAATCATATTTGGGGTATTTGGAATCATAATAATCTCAGCATAGATTTACAGTTTACAAAAGGAAATATCTGTTATTTCACATAGTCAATTATCTCTTGGTGATCCTGCTAAGGAAGTAAAGGATTTTTTAAAAAATAATTTTTATTTTTATTTATTTATTTAAAAGCAACAGACACACAGAAAGAGAAAGAGAGAGAGAAAGAGAGAGAATGGGCCCACCAGGGCCTCCAGCCACTGCAAATGAACTCCAGATGCGTGCACCACCTTGTGCATCTGGCTTACGTGGGCCTAGAGAATCGAGCCTCAAACCCGGGTCCTTAGGCTTCACAGGCAAGCACTTAACCACTAAGCCATCTCTCCAGCCCCCAGTAAAGGATTTTTTGATGCCTTACAGAGCACATTACAAAAATTATCTCCCAGAAGCCGGGCGTGGTGGCACACGCCTTTAATCCTAGCACTTGGGACGCAGAGGTAGGAGGAGTGCCATGAGTTCAAGGCCACCCTGAGACTGCATAGTTAATTCCAGGTCAGCCTGGACCAGAGTGAAACCCTACCTCGAAAAACCAAAAAAAAAAAAAAAAAAATATATATATATATATATATATATATATATATATATATATATATATATATGATCTCCCAGCTTTTCATTTGGCTACTATTGGCGTCTGGTACCCTGCTACTATTCTTATGCATGTGTACCCTGAATGTGTAAATTAGGGCTCAAACAATATAAACAAATCTTGACTGATCAGGTCCTTATGCATCGTCTGGCTCTAACTGGACCTGCAGTAAGCCATAAAAAACTTACCCAAGATGACACTGCCCCATTTTAAAACAAAGAGGGAGTTATTGGGCAATGCTAAACATGGGCTGGGACTGTGAGGAAGCTGGCCTGAACTGTTGGACAAGGCCGGGGACCTTGGGCTGTGGGGTTTGCACCTGGCCTTATGGTCAGGAACCCATTCTGGAGATGAAGCTGGCCCTCCCCTTTCACAAGGTCATAGTGTGCCTCATCTTCTCCCAGAGGAGGCGGAACTGGTCGGCCCTCCCCCCACCCCAAAGCACCTGAGCATTCCATAGTCTAAGGTTTTGCGCTTCACCCCCACAGTTCCTGACCTTGTGGCCAGCTGCCCAAGAGACCCTTATACGGTAGTAAACAGTCTCCCTGCAGCTGTAGCCATCCAATATGTGGCTGAAGTCACGTAGTTTTTCCCACCACTTCTGTTGCAGCTTCTCCCTCGCAACTTCTGCCTTCCAACACCAGCCAATTAGATAGCAACCCATAAACCTATGTATCCAGTCACCTTATGATCTGTATGTGCCTTCTCAACCTTTCTCAAGTGTTTATAAACCCACTCCCCTTTTGAAAAAATGAGAGTGCTATCCATCAGGTTGTCTCCAGGTTGGTTCATTGCCCGCCGCACTCACCCACTCCAAGACCCTGCTCTCTTCAGCTCCTCCTGTGCCTGGGACATCAGTGGCCAATGACCCTGGGGAATATCGAGGACCCACAGGGTCTCACTCTGGCCCAGGCTGACCTGGAATTAACTATGTAGTCCCAGAGTGTCCTCGAACTCAAGGCAATCCTCCTATCTCTGCCTCCCGAGTGCTGGGATTAAAGGCGTGTGCCACCACACCTGGCAAAATAAACCTTCCCCCCCCCCGCCCACAAACTGTTCTTGTTTGGTTGTTTTCTGTCAGCAATCTCAACCTGACTGCAACACTCATCAAACAATCATGGGCCTATAAAGTGCCTATCATGTTAGCATTATTAATAATGATGGGGCTGTAGAGATGGCTTAGCGGTTAAGGTGCATGCCTGAGAAGCCTAAGGACCCCTGTTTGATTCTCCAGGTCCCATGTAAGCTAGATGCACATGGTGGCACATGTGTCTGGAGTTTGCAGTGGTTAGAGGTCCTGGTGTGCCCATTCTTACTCTTTCTCTTTCTCTCTCCTTCTCTGTCTTAAATAAATAAATAAATAATAAATAAATAATAAAGAAATAAATAATGATGGTCTTCATATGCTAATTTAAAAGTTAAAAAATAGAAATAAAAATGAAAAATAATGGCTGGAGAGATGGCCTAGCTGTGAAGGTGCTTGCCTGTGAAGCCTAAGGACCCAGGTTCGAGTCCCTGAATCCCACATAAGCCAGATGCACAAATTGGCACATGTGTTTGGAGTTCATTTGCAGTGGCTAGAGGCCCTGGCACACCCATTCTCTCTTTCTGTCTGCCTCTTTCTCTCTCTCAAATAAATTAATTAATTCAATATTTTTTAAGCCAGACGTGGTAGCACATGCCTTTAATCCCAGCACTTGGGAGGCAGAGGTAGGTGGATTGCCATGAGTTCGAGGCCATCCTGAGACTACATAGTGAATTCCAGGTCAGCCTGGGTTAGAGTGAAACCTGACCTTGAAAAACCAAAAATAAAATAAAATATATTTTTTAATGAGGGCTAAAGCAGGTGTGGTGGCTCATGCCTTTAACCCCAGCACATGGGAGGCAATAGGAGGAGGATCACCATAAGTTCGAGGCCTCCCTGAGATTACATAATGAGTTCTATGTCAGCCTGGCTAGAGTGAAACCCTACCTCTAAAAAAAAAAAAAAAAAAAAAAAAAAGAGGGCTGGAGAGATGGGAGGCAGAGGTAGGACAAGAGCTGTAATTTCAAGACTACATAGTGAATTCCAGGTCAGCCTGGGCTAGAGTGAAACCATACCTTGGGAAAAAAAATAATAAAGGGGCTGGAGATATGGCTTAGCAGCTTGCCAGCAAAGCCAAAGGACCCAGGTTCAATTCTTCATGACCCACATAAGCCAGATACACAAGTTGGCGCAAGCATCTGGAGTTCGTTTTCAGTGTCTGCAGTTCCTGTCATGCCCGTTCTCTCTCTCTCTCCTTACGAATAAATAAATAAAAATAATTTTTAAAACATCAATAAAAAGAATATTTGCAAATAATTGCCTGGCATGGTGGTATACACCTTTAATCCCAGCACATCAAGGTAAAGGAGGATCACCCATGAGTTTGGGGCCACCCTGAGTCTACATAATGAATTCCAAGGTGAGCCTGGGCTGCAAAGAGAAATACCTTGAAGGTCAAAAAGAAAACAAAAATCAAAAGACTATTTATGAATAATCATATATCACTCTTAAGCCGGGCGTGGTGGCTCTTACTTTTTTTAATTTTTTTCGGGAGGCAGAGACAGGAGGATCGCAGAGAGAGAGGCCACCCTGAGACTACATTGTTAATTCCAGGTCAGCCTGGACCAGAGTGAGACCCTACCTCGCAAAAACCAAAAAAAAAAAAAAAATCATATATCACTCTTACATAGTCTTCATGGTGTGTATGTACTATGCTCTGGTTTTTTTGGGTTTTTTTTTTATTGACAACTGCTATACTTACATACAAAAACACGTGATATTTCCCTCCCCTCTCTCCATTCCCTTTAGAACTCCAATCTCCGTCATATCCCTCCCTCTCTCCATTAGTTTTTCTTTTACTTTGATGTCATTATCTTTTCTTCTATTATGAGGGTCTTGCAAAGATATTGGTACTGCAAGGTCATGGATAGCAAAGCCAATTTCTGTCTGGACAGTTGCATTGTATGTGAATTGGAACATTGGAGAGTGTACACAGAGAGGGCAGAGAGAGGGAGATAAGACAGATAGAGATGGGCATGCCAGCAGCCTCTCAGCCAGGCTTGAACCCCAATGCCTGTGACCTCCTTGTGGTCAAGTGCAACATTGACCTTTGCGTAGTTTTTGCATCTGGCTAAATTGGGACCTGGAGATTGGAACTCTGGTTTTGGTTTGTTTGTTTGTTTGTTTGTTGTTCTAACTGTTCTGCCATCTCTCTCCAGCCCTGGCGAATAAATAAATAAAAATAATTCCACAATGGGCCCTCAATAAAAAGAGTGTTGCAAATAATTTTCTGTGCTGGGGGTCCTACATCCTTTAATCCCAGCACTTTATCACTCACTTACATAGTCTTCATGGTGTGTATGTACTATGCTATTTTTTGTTTTCTTTTTTTATTGACAACTTCTATACTTACATACAAAAAACACATGATATTTCCCTCCTCTCTCCATTCCCTTTAGAACTCCAATCTCCGTCATATCCCTCCCTCTCTCCATTAGTTTTTCTTTTACTTTGATGTCATTATCTTTTTCTTCTATTATGAGGGTCTTGCAAAGATATTGCAGGTACTGCAAAGGTCATGGATAGCAAAGCCAATTTCTTTCTGGACAGTTGCATTGTAAGGAGTCGTACCCTTCCTTTGGCTCTTTTTTTTTTTTTTTTTTTTTGGAGAGAGACACAGAGAGAGACAGAGAGAGAGGGAGAGGAAGACAGATAGAGATGGGCATGCCAGCAGCCTCTCAGCCACTGCGAATGAAATCCAGATGCCTGTGTCCCCTTGTGGTCAAGTGCAACATTGCACCCTTGCGTCATTTTGCATCTGGCTAAATGTGGGACCTGGAGATTGGAACTGCTGGAGATTGGAACCAGCGTTCTTAGGCTTAGGAGGCAGGCGCCTTAACTGCTAAGCCATCTCTCCAGCCCTGGCTCTTACATTCTTTCTGCCCCCCTCTTCCACAATGGGCCCTGAGCCTTGGAGAGTGTGACAGAGATGTTTCAGTGCTGGGGACTCCTCCATCCCTTCTTCTCAGCACTGTTGCCTTTTGGGTCATCCCACTGGTCATCGCCATCTGAAAAGAGAAGCTTCTCTAACCAGAAGTGAGAGTAGCATTAATATGTGAATATGAACATTAAGTGTAGTGCTTTCAGGGCAGCTTGGTGGGAATAATATATACATTTAGCCAGACAAGAGCAGGCTTTATACCCCTAAGGCTCATGACCTCCCCTGCCATAGACTTTTGCTTAGTTTTTTTCAGTACCAGGCATGTATTCCCCCCTATAGAGAAAGCTCTGGTTTTTTGTTTGTTTGTTTGTTTGTTTGTTGTTCTCTCTCTGTTCTGTTCTCTCTCTCTCTCCTTACGAATAAATAAATAAAAATAATTTTTAAAACATCAATAAAAAGAATATTTGCAAATAATTGCCTGGCATGGTGGTGTACACCTTTAATCCCAGCACTTGTGAGGCAGAGGTAGGAGGATCACCGTGAGTTTGGGGCCACCCTGAGTCTACATAATGAATTCCAAGGTGAGCCTGGGCTAGAGTGAGAATACCTTGAAAAACCAAAAAGAAAACAAAAAATCAAAAGACTATTTATGAATAATCATATATCACTCTTAAGCCGGGCGTGGTGGCGCACGCCTTTAATCCCAGCACTCGGGAGGCAGAGGTAGGAGGATCGCCGAGAGTTCGAGGCCACCCTGAGACTACATAGTTAATTCCAGGTCAGCCTGGACCAGAGTGAGACCCTACCTCGCAAAACCAAAAAAAAAAAAAAAAAAATCATATATCACTCTTACATAGTCTTCATGGTGTGTATGTACTATGCTCTGGTTTTTTTTGTTTTCTTTTTTTTTTATTGACAACTTCTATACTTACATACAAAAAACACGTGATATTTCCCTCCCCTCTCTCCATTCCCCTTTAGAACTCCAATCTCCGTCATATCCCCTCCCTCTCTCCATTAGTTTTTCTTTTACTTTGATGTCATTATCTTTTTTCTTCTATTATGAGGGTCTTGCAAAGATATTGCGAGGTACTGCAAGGTCATGGATAGCAAAGCCAATTTCTTTCTGGACAGTTGCATTGTAAGGAGTCGTACCCTTCCTTTGGCTCTTACTTTTTTTTTTTTTTTTGGAGAGAGACACAGAGAGAGACAGAGAGAGAGGGAGAGGAAGACAGATAGAGATGGGCATGCCAGCAGCCTCTCAGCCACTGCGAATGAAATCCAGATGCCTGTGTCCCCTTGTGGTCAAGTGCAACATTGCACCCTTGCGTCATTTTGCATCTGGCTAAATGTGGGACCTGGAGATTGGAACTGCTGGAGATTGGAACCAGCGTTCTTAGGCTTAGGAGGCAGGCGCCTTAACTGCTAAGCCATCTCTCCAGCCCTGGCTCTTACATTCTTTCCGCCCCCCTCTTCCACAATGGGCCCTGAGCCTTGGAGAGTGTGACAGAGATGTTTCAGTGCTGGGGACTCCTCCATCCCTTCTTCTCAGAACTGTTGCCTTTTGGGTCATCCCAGTGGCCATCGCCATCTGAAAAGAGAAGCTTCTCTAACCAGAAGTGAGAGTAGCATTAATATGTGAATATGAACATTAAGTGTAGTGCTTTCAGGGCAGCTTGGTGGGAATAATATATACATTTAGCCAGACAAGAGCAGGCTTTATACCCCTAAGGCTCATGACCTCCCCTGCCATAGACTTTTGCTTAGTTTTTTTCAGTACCAGGCATGTATTCCCCCCTATAGAGAAAGCTCTGGGTTTTTTTTTGTTTGTTTGTTTGTTTGTTTGTTGTTTTGTTTTTCAAGGTAGGGTCTCACTCTGGCCCAGGCTGTCCTGGAATTCACTATGTAGTCTCAGGGTGGCCTCGAACTCACGGCGATCCTCCTACCTCTGCTTCCTGAATGCTGGGATTAAAGATATGCTAAACTCTGTTTTGTAGGTACTAACTCATTTAATTTTCCTAATCACTATCTGAGCCTACTGCTATTATCTCCACTTATATATGAAGAAACTAAAGAACAAAGAGGAACTTTCTCAAGGCAGAAGCTAAGATTCAAAGCAGACAGAAATCCCCCACATCAAAATAGTCCCCTGAGCCTTTGGCCCTGCCCTTTGTCTCCAGGGAGCTCTAGGCACTCAGTGGCTCTTTGGCCCACTCTTCATCCCTGTGGAGCTGGGCATACCAGGAAGCCTTGGTCCGCCTGGAGATTTAAACAAGCGTTCTTAGGCTTTGCAGGCAGGTGCCTTAACTGCTAAGCCATCTCTCCAGCCCCAACATAAAATATTTTTAAAAGCTCTTGGAGTACAGAGATGGCTTAGTGGCTAAGGCACTTGCCTGCAATGCCTAAGAACCCAGGTTTGATTCCTCATGTAAGCCAGATGCACATGGTGGTGCATGTGTTTGGAGTTTGTTTGCAGTGGCTAGAAGCCCCAGTGCACCCTCCCTTAGTGCCTTAACCACTAAACCATCTCTCTAGCCCTGGATCCTGTCTTTTTTTTCCCTCCAGGTAGGGTTTCATTCTAGCTCAGGCTGACATGGAATTCACTATGTAGTCTCAGGGTGGCCTTGAACTCATGGCATTCCTTCTGAGTGCTGGGATTAAAGGTGTGTGCCATGATGCCTGGCTCTTTTTTTTTTTTCTCTCTCTCTCTTTTCTTTTTGTTTGTTTGTTTGGTTTTTCAAGGTAAGGTCTTACTGTAGCCCAGGCTGACCTGGAATTCACTGTGTAGTCTCAGGGTGGCCTCAAACTCATGGCAATCCTCCTACTTCTGCCTCCAGAGTGCTGAGATTAAAGGTGTGTGTCACCATGCCTGGCTGGATCTGGCCATTTTAACCCAATTAGCTAGTCTGTGTCTTTTGAATACTGAATTGAGACCATTAGTGTTCAGTTATTATTGAAAAGTATGTGTTGTTTCCTGTCATGTTGATTTTGTAGTGCTTGGGGTTTTATTAGTCCTCTCTAGATTAACTATCATCCAGTCGTGGTTATTTTTTCTTTTCTTTTTTCTTTTTCTTTTTTTTTTTTTTTTTTTTTTTTTTTTTTTTTTTTTTTTTTGAGGTGGGTCTCACTCTGGCCCAGGCTGACCTGGAATTAACTATGTTGTCTCAGGGTGGCCTCGAACTCTCGGCGATCCTCCTACCTCTGCCTCCCTAGTGCTGGGATTAAAGGTGTGCGCCACGCCTGGCATTCTTTTTTCTTTTTCTTTTTCTTTTTCTTTTTCTGTTTTTTGTTTGTTTGTTTTTTCGAGGTATGGTCTCACTCTGGCCCAGGCTGACCTGGAATAAACTATGTGATCTCAGGGTGGCCTTGAACTCTTAGTGATTTTCCTTCCTCAGCCTCCTGAGTGCTGGGATTAAAGGTGTGCACCACCATGCCCAGCTGTGGTTATTTTTTCTTGTGGCATCATGGGTGTGTTTGTCTTTCTCATCAGTCTGGAGAATTCCTTTGATTATCTTGATTATCTTGGCTTAGTGGTCATAAATTTCCTTAGTCTGTTTTTAGCATGAAATGTTATTATTACGGACAGCTTTGGGGAATATAGTCTGGGTTGGCAGTTGTATTTCAGAAGTTGAAATACAACATTCCAAGCCCTCCTAGCTTTTAAAGTTTTAGTTGGGAAATTCGCTTTTATTCTGATAGACCTGTCATTATACTTGCCTTAGTGTTTCTCTCTTGCTGCTTTCAATATACTTTCTTTTTTCTGTATATTTAGTGGCTTAATTATATGATGACAGAAATTCTTTTCTGATCTTGTCTGCTTGGCTTTCTAATTTAGGCTTATTTTCTGCTATGATTTTGTTAACATATTTTCTATGCCTTTAGAATATAGCTCTTCCTTTTTAAATATTTATTTATTTTTATTTATTTATTTGAGAGAGAGAGAGAGATAGAAATAGGCAGGTAAAAAGAAAGCGAGAATGGGTGTGCCAGGGCCTCCAGCCACTGCAAAGGAACTCCAGATGCATGCACCCCCTTGTGCATCTGGCTTACATGGGTCTTGGGGAGTCGAACCTGGGTCCTTTGGCTTTGCAGGCAAGTGTTTTAACCACTAAGCCATTTCTCCAGCCCCCCCCCTTTTTGAGGTAGGATTTCACTCTAGCCTAGACTGACCTAGAATTCACTCTGTATTCTCAGGGTGGTCTTGAACTCATGGCGATCCCCCTATTTCTGCCTCCTGAGTGCTGGTATTAAAGGTGTGTGCCACTATGACCAGATAGCTCTTCCCTTCTTTAAAGCCAATGATTTTTTTTTTTGTTTGCTTTTTGTAGAGGTAGTGTCTCACTCTAGTCCAGGCTGACCTGGAATTCACTATGTACTCTCAGGGTGGCCTCAAATTCACAGCAATACCTACCTCTGAGAGTTTGGAGCCACCCTGAGACCATGTAGTGAACTCCAGGTCAGCCTGGGCTAGAATGATATCCTACCTTGAAAAACCAAAATAAATAAAGAAAGAAAGAATAAAAATAAATTAATTAATAAATTTAAAAAGACAGATGTAACCTTAGGGGGAAAAAATGGAAGACATTTTTCAAGCAAATGGAACTAGAAGCAAACAATTGTCACTGTTCTAATATCTGACAAAATTGGCTTTAAGCTAAGATAAACTAGAAGAGATAAACAAGATCAGTTCATACTGATTAAGGACATAGTCCATCAAAGGACATTATAAATCTGGGTGTGGTGGCATATGTCTTTAATCCCAGCACTTGGGAAGCAGAGGTAGAAGGATCACCGTGACTTTGAGGCCAGCCTGAGACTACATAGTGATTTCCAGGTCAGCCTGGGCAACAGTGAGACCCTACCTTGAAAAACTAAAAAACAAACAAACAAACAAACAAAAACTAAGAAAAACATTACAATTATGAACATATATGCACCAAATATGGGTATTCCCAATTTTGTGAAACTACAGAATATCAAGGCAAAAAATAAACAGAGAAACATCTGAACTGAATGACATCATAAGATCAATTGGAAATAACAGATATTTATAGAACATTTCACCCAAACACTGCAGAATATACATTCTGGAAACTCCTCTAAAATAGATAATATATTAGGAAGAAAAGCAAGCACCTTTAACCACTGAGCCATCTCCTCAGTTCCTAGCTTCTAGTTTTATTGCTATCAAATATATAATAGAGCTGGTTGTGGTGGTGCACACCTTTAATTCCAACACTTGGGAGGCAGAGGTAGGAGGATCACCATGAGTTCGAGGCCACCCTGAGACTACATAGTGAATTTGAGGTCAGCCTGGGCTGGAGTGAATCCCTCCCTTGAAAAACCAAAAAGAAAAAAGAAAAAAGAAATTCCTAGAAATGAATGAAACTAAAAATATAACATATACCAAAATCTCAAGCTCAAACTGCCTGCATTAAGAAATCTGAAATTGGGGCTGGAGAGATGGCTTAGCAGCTAAGGTGCCTGCCTCTTAAGCCTAAGAACTAAGAACGCCATTTCCAATCTCCAGTGGTTCCAATCTCCAGGTCCCATGTTTAGCCAGATGCAAAGGGTGCAATGCCACACTTCACCACAGGGGGTGCACACATGTGGATTTCATTCACAGCAGCTGGCGTGCCCATCTCTATCTGTCTTCCTCTCTCTCTGTCTCTCTGTCTCTCTCTCCCAAAAAAAGAAAAAGAAAAAGAAAAGAAAAGAAAAGAAATCTGAAATTGAAAGCCAGGCATGGTGGAGCATGCCTTCAATCCCAGCACTCAGGAGACAGAGGTAGGAGAATCATCATGAGTTCAAGGTCACCCTGAGACTACATAATGAATTCCAGGTCTGCCTGGACTAGAGTGAAATCCTACCTCAAAAAAATAAAAAAGAAAAAGAAAAAAGGAAAAGAAAGATAAGAAAAGAAAAAAAAGGAAGTCTGAGATTGATGCACAAGATGGTGCATGATCTGGTATTCATTTGTGGTGGCTGGAGGCCCTGGAGTGCCTATTCTCTCTGTATCTGCCTCTTTCTCTCTCCCTCTGTCAAATAAATAAAAAAATTTTTTTTTAATAAGAAAGAAGGGTTGGAGAGATGGCTTAGTGGCTAAGCGCTTGCCTATGAAGCCTAAGGACCCCAGTTCAAGGCTTGATTCCCCAGTACCCATGTAAACCAGATGCACAAGGTGGCACATGAATCTGGAGTTCGTTTGCAGTGGCTGGAGGCCCTAATGTGCCCATTCTCTCTTTCTGCCTCTTTCTCTGCCTGTCTCTCTCAAATAAATAAATAAATAATAAAATATTTTTTAAAAATAAGAAAGAAATCTTCTGGGCATGGTGGTGCACCCCTTTAATCCCAGCACTTGGGAAGCAGAGGTAGGAGGATTGCCAAGAGTTTGAGGCCACCCTGAGACTACATAGTGAATTCCAGATCAACCTGAGCTAGAGTGAGACCCTACCTCAAAAAACCAAAACAGAGCTGGAGAAATGGCTTAGCGGTTAAGGCGTTTGCCTGTGAAGCCAAAGGATCCTGGTTTGATTCTCCAGGACCCATGTAAGCCAGATGCACGAGGGGCTCATGCATCTGGAGTTCATTTGCTGTGGCTAGAGGCCCTAGCGTGCCCATTCTCTCTCTCTGCCTCTCTTCTCTCTCTCTCTCTCTCTCACTCTCTCTCTGGTTGCAAATAAATTAACAAAAAAATTAAAAAAACAAAAAAAAAAAAAAAGAAATCTGAGATTGCCAGGCATGGTGGCACATGCCTTTATTTATTTATCCCCCCCCAAAAAAATTTTTTTTAAAATGATGAAAAGGTCGGGCATGGTGGCGCACACCTTAATCCTAGCACTTGGAAGGCAGAGATGGGAGGATTGCCATGAGTTCAAGGCAACCCTGAGACTACATCGTGAATTCCAGGTCAGCCTGGGCTAGAGTGAAACCCTTCCTTGGAAAAAAAAAATTATTTATTTATTTATTTATTTTATTTATTTATTTATTTATGAGAGAGAGAAAGAGAAGCAGATAGAGAGAAAGAGAATGGGTGCACAAGGACCTCCAGCTGGTGCAAATGAACTCCAGTTGTATGTTCTATCTTGTGTATCTGGCTCATATGAGTCTTAGGGAATCAAAACTAAGTCATTTGGCTTTGCAGGCAAACACCTTAAGCGTTCAGCCATCTCTCCAGCCCTGGCACATGCCTTTAAGTCCAGCACTTGGGAGTCAAAGGTAGGAGGATCACCATGAGTTCAAGGCTGGCCTGAGACCAAATAGTTAATTTCAGGTCATCCTGTGCTAGAGTGAGACCCTACCTTGAAAAAGACAAAAATAAATAAATAAATAACAATAAAAAGAGGGCTAGAAAGATGGCTTAGCAGTTAAGGTGCTTACCTGCAAAGCTTAAGGACCCATGTTTGACTCTCTAGATTCCATGTTAGCCAGTCACACAAAGGTGAGGCAAACACAAGGACGTACATGCCCACTAGGTGGCGCAAGCGTCTGGAATTTAATTGCAATGGCCCCTGGTGTGCCCTCTCTCTCTCTCTCTCTCTCTCTCTCTCTCTCTCTCTCTCTCTCTCGCGCGCGCGCGCGCACTCTAAAAATAAAAAGGAAATAAAAAGAAAAAGCCAGGTGTGTTGGCTCACGCCTTTAATCCCAGCACTCCAGAGGCAGAGGTAAGGAGGATTGCCATGAGTTCAAGACCACCCTGAAACTACATACTTAATTCCAGGTAGGCCTGGGCCAGAGTGGGACCCTGCCTCAAAAAAAAAAAAAAAAAAAAAAAAAAAAAAAAAAAAGAAAAGAAAAGAAAAAGAAAAAAGAAAAGAAAGAGGGATGGAGAGATGGCTTAGCAGTTAAGGCATTTGCCTGTGAAACCCAAAGACCCCAGTTCGATTCTCCAGGTCCCACTAAAGCCAGATGCACATGGTGATGCATGCGTCTGGAGTTCATTTGCAGTGGCTAGAGGCCCTAGTGCGCCCATTCTCACTCTCACTCTCCCTCTCCCCCTGCCCGTCTCTAATAAATAAATAAATAAAAATAAAATCTTTTTAAAAAAAAGAAAAGAAAATTTAAAACCAGGCATAGTAGCACACATCAGCTATGTAGGAGGCTGAGACAATAGGATCATTTAGGCCCTGAAGTTCAGGGCCAGCTAGGTTACATAACAAGATCCCATCTCTCTCGCTCTCTTTTTAAAATATTTTACTTTTATTTATTTATTTGAGCAAGAGAGAGAGGAAGGAAGGGAGAGGGAGAGAGAGAAGGAGAGAATGGGTGTACCAGGGCCTCCAGTCACTGCAAATAAACTCTAGATGTATGTGCCACCTTGTACATATCTGGCTTTTGTAGGTTCTGGGGAATCAAACTTGGATCCATAGGCTTTGTAGGCAAGCACCTTAACTGCTAAGCAATCCCTCCAGACCAAGATATCATCTCTCTCTCTCTCTTTTTGTTTGTTTGGTTTTTCCAGGCAGGGTCTCACTCTAGCTCAGGCTGACCTGGAATTCACTATGTATTCTCAGGGTGGCCTCGAACTCACGGAGATCCTCCTATCTCTGCCTCCCAAGTGCTGGGATTAAAGGCGTGCACCATCACACCTGCCTTCCATCTCTTTTTAAAAAAATATTTTATTTGTTTATTTGAGAGAGAGAGAGAGAGAGAGAGAAAGGCATGTGGGGGTGGGGGGAGAATGGATGTGCCATGGCCTCTAGTCACTGTGAACAAACTCCAGATTCATGAGCCACCTGATGCATCTGGTTTACATGCCAAGCTCCCATCTCTCCTTTTTTTTTAAATTTTATTTATTTGACACACACAGAGAGAGAGAGAGAGAAACAGGCAGAGAGAGAAAAAAAATGGGCACAACATGGCCTTCATTCACTCCAGACACATGCGCCACTTTGTGTATCTGGCTTGTGTGGGTCCTGGGGAATTGAACCTAGGTCCTTTGGCTTTGCAAGGCAAATGCCTTAACCTCTAAGCCATCTCTCCAGCCCCCAAATTCTCATCTCTTAAGAAACAAAATGCAGGGCTGGAGAGATGGCTTAGTGGTTAAGGCATTTGCCTGTGAAGCCTAAAGACCCTGGTTCGATTCTCCAGGTCCCACGTAAGCCAGATGCACAAGGGGGTGCATGCGTCTGGAGTTCGTTTGCAGTGGCTAGAGGCCCTGGTGCACCCATTCTCATTCTTTCTCCCTCTGTCTCTTTCCCTCTCTCTATCTCAAATAAATAAATTAAATTAAATTAAATTTAAAAAAGGGGGGGGCTGGAGAGATGGCTTAGTGGTTAAGCGCTTGCCTGTGAAGCCTAAGGACCCCAGTTCGAGGTTCGATTCTCCAGGACCCACGTAAGCCAGATGGACAAGGGGGCGCACACATTTGGAGTTCGTTTGCAGTGGCCAGAGGCCCTGGAGCACCCATTCTCTCTCTCTACCTGCCTGTTCCTGTATCTCTCTTTCTCTCTCTCAAATAAATAAATAAAATATTTAAAAAAAGAAAAAAGAAACAAAATGCAGCCAGGCTTAGTGGTACAGGTATGTAATCCCAGCTACTTGGAAGGCTAAGGCTGGATCATAAATTCAAAGGTGGCCTAGACAATTTAGTGAGGTCTTTTCAAAAATCACAAGCAAAAACAAGCTGAGGAATATGGCCCAGTGGTAGAGTGCTTGCCTAGCATGCTCAAGGTCAATCCCCATTTCCAATGGGGAGAGGAAGAAGCTTGGAGTATGGTGTTCTTCAGTGGTTGAGCACTGTCTAGCATGTATGAAGTCCTGGGTTCAATCCCCAGCATACCTTTCCCCCAAATAAAAAGGCCTTCTTCATGAAGAACATTAGCAAGGACAGGGGATATAATTCAATAGCATAAATGAAGTCCTAGGTTTGATCCCCAGCCCCTCATAAACCAGACATAATGAAGCATGCCTGCAGGCCCAGCACTTGAGAGATGGTGGAGGCAAGAGGATCAGAAGTTCAAGTTCATCTTCAGCTACATAGTAATATATTGTTTTAAATTTTTTTAAATTATTTATTATTTGAGACAGAGAAAGGGAGAGAGAGAAAGAGAGTGAGAGAGAGAAAGTGAGAATGGGAAGGCCAGGGCCTCTAGCCACTGCAAACGAACTCCAGACTCATACACCACCATGTGCATCTGGTTTATGTAGGAACTGCAGAATCCAACCAGGGTCCTTAGGCTTCGCAGGTATGCGCTTTAACCGCTAAGCCATCTCCGTCCATTGGAGACTTAAGATTTCTAGCCTGGGTCTATGGGGGGGGGCACACATTCAAACCACCTCATTGCTCATTTCTCAATTAACCTTCAGAGCCAGGACAGTCATCATTACATTCTCATCAGCAGAAGTGTCCCTTTCTAGCCAGGTGCGGTGGTGCACACCTTTAATCTTAGCACTTGGGAAGCAGAGGTCGGAGGATCACCATGAGTTCAAGGCCATCCTGAGACTACATAGGGAATTCCAGGTCAGCCTGAGCTAAAGTGAGACCCAACTTAAAAAAAAAAAAAAAAAAAAAAAAAAGTGTCCTTTTCTCACATCACTCTACCTCCATTTGTATCAGATGATTGTAATGAATATTATAATACTTGATGCCTAGTATGCGAATGGCATCTTTCTGTGTGATGAATTCTATAGAGCACCTTGCCACAGTTACCTGTGGTGCCCACCAGTGGGATCTTTGTAACATGAACATTTGATCATGGTATTCTGTTGTGGACTAAATGTCTGTACAACACACAAATGTATATGTTGAACCTCTGAAATATATAACAATTTATATATTTATAAATATATAAAAATATATTTTATTAGGCTGGAGGGATTGCTTAGCGCTTAAGGTATTTGCCTGCAAAGCCAAAGGACCCATGTTCAACTCTCCAGGACCCATGTCAGCCAGATACACAAGGTGGTGCATGCATCTGGAGTTCTTTGCAGAGGCTGGAGGCCCTAGCATGCCCATTTTTCTCTCTCTCTCTCTCTCTCTCTCTCTCTCTCTCTCAAATAAATAAATAAATAAATAAATAAATAAATAAATAAATAACAAAAAATAATTTAAAATATTAAAAATTTTATTTTTATTTATTATTTTATTTTATTTTTTTATTGACAACATCTTTAATTATAGACAATAGCCCATGGTACTTCCCTGCCTCCCCCCCACACTTTCCCCTTTGAAACTTCACTCTCCATCATATCCTCTCAGTCAGTCCTTCTTTTCAGTTTGATGTCATGATCTTTTCCTCCTATTATGATGGTCTTGTGTAGGTACTGTCAGGCACTGTGAGGTCATGGATATCCAGGCCATTTTGTGTCTGGAGGAGCACGTTGTAAGGAGTCCTACTCTTCCTTTGGCTCTTACACTCTTTCTGCCCCCCCTTTCACAATGGACCCTGAGTTTTGGAAGGTGTGTTTGAGATGGGTCAGTGCTGAGCACTCCTCTGTCTCTTCTTCTCATCCCAAAGTCACCACCATCTGAAAAGAGAAGCTTCTCTAACCAAAAGTGAAAGTAGCATTAATATATGGGTGTGGACATTAAGAGAAGTGGTTACTGGGCAGTTTGGTGAGCATAGTATATACGTTTAGGCAGACACCAGGTGACGTTACACCCCTAGGGATCATGATTACCCCTGTTGTAGGTTTTCAGTATCAGGGATGTATTCCCTCCCATGAAGTGGGCCTCCAGTCCAATTAGAGAGTGGTTGGTTTCCCCCATAACAGACATACCACTATTGCACCCATTGGCTCAATTGGCCTGGCTGGCAAAATTTAAAGCTTGCAGTGTCCACTGTTGAGTATCTTCAATGGTGTTTTCTCTCTCCCATTGAACTGCATGAAATGCGGTGTAGCTTTTTCCAACTTTCTGTCATCTGGTCTACATGGAGGAGGCTTTCAGCTCAGCTCCATCAGGATTTCTCAGTGACCTTGTTGCCCAAGTATGTGGAGTCTTCAGCAATAGGGTCTTACCATCTATTCCTGGTGGGAAACCAAGGGCCTCGGCAGTGACCTATAATGTTTTGGGGGTATCTGTGACCTCCCCGGCCAATAACTCACTGGAAGGTATCCCTTCCCTGGCATTGAAAATTTTCTAGTAACATCTATGGCTTCTGAGTGTTCCATTGTCCAGAAAGTCAGTTTCCATATGACTTATTTATATCCTCTTAGATTTTGATTAGCCCTCCCTCTACCTTTCCTTTACTCAATCTCTTCCCCTGACCTCATTTAGGCCTTTTCACCCCCATTAATCTGTTCTTCTGCTGACATATATACAATACCATCCTATTAAGTTCCCCCTCCTTCCCTTTCTATTCCCTTTATATCCCCTTTCTGGCTTACTGGCTTCTGCTACTGAGTTTTATTTTTATTCACATAGAAGTCCAATCATTTGTAGCTAGGATCCACATATGAGAAAGAACATGTGACATTTGACTTTGGGGGCCTAGGTTACCTCACTAAGTATAATCCTTTCCAGATCCATCCATTTCTCAGCAAATTTCCTAACTTCATTTTTCTTTACCGCTGAGTAGAACTCCATTGTTTAAATGTGCCACATCTTCATTATCCACTCATCAGTTGAGGGACATCTAGGCTGGTTCCATTTCCTAACTATTGTGAATAGAGCAGAAATAAACATTGTCAAACAAGTATCTCCAAGGTAGTGAGACGAGTTCTTAGGATATATGCCTAGGAGTGGTATAGCTGGGTCATATGGTAGATCTATATTTAGCTGTCTCAGTAACCTCCACATTGATTTCTACAATGGCTGGACCAGATTGCATTCCCACCAACAGTGTAGAAGGGTTCCTCTTTTTCCGCATCCTCGCCAGCATTTATACTCATTTGTTTTCATGATGGTAGCCAATCTGACAGGAGTGAGATGGAATCTCAATGTGGTTTTAATCTGCATTTCCCTGATGACTAGGGAGGTAGAACATTTTTTTAGATGTTTATATACCATCTGTATTTCTTCTTCTTCTGAGAACTCTATTTAGTTCCATAGCATATTTTTAAAATTGGGTTGTTTGATTTCTTATTATTTAATTTTTTTAGTTCTTTGTATATCCTAGGTATTAACCCTCTGTCAGATGTATAGCTGGCAAAGATTTTCTCCCATTTTGTAGGTTGCCTCTTTGTTCTATTCACAGTGTCCTTAGCTTTACAAAAGTTTGTAATTTCATGAGGTCCCAGTGGTTGATCTGTGGTTTTATTTCCTGAGCAATTGGGGTTATATTCACAAAGTCTTTGCCAAGACCAATATGTTGAAGGGTTTTCCCTACTTTTTCCTCTAGCAGTTTCAGAGTTTCAGGTCTGATATTAAGGTCTTTGATCCATTTGGACTTAATTCTTATACATGGAGAGAGGTAAGAATCTATTTTCATCCTTCTACAGATACATATCCAGTTTTCCCAGCACCATTTGCTGAAGAGGCTGTCTTTTCTCCAATGAGTATTATTGGCATTTTTGTCAAAGATCAGGTGACTGTGGCTACCCGGACTTACATCTGGGTCCTCTGTTCTATTCCATTGACCTTTTGTGCCAGTACCATGCTGTTTTTGTTACTATGGCTCTGTAATATAAGTTAAAATCAGGTATGGTGATACCACCAGCCTTATTTTTGTTGCTCAAATTTTTTTTTTAGACATCCAAGGGTTTTTTTGTCCTTCCAAATGAATTTTTGGATTGTTTTTTTTTTTTTTTTTACTTCCGTGAAGAATGCCATTTGATTTTTTTGTTTGTTTGTTTGTTTTTTGTTGTTGTTGTTTTTCAATTTTTCAAGGTAGGGTCTCACTCTAGCTGAGACTGACCTGGAATTCACCATGTAGACACTCAGGGTGGCTTTGAACTCATGGTAATCCTCCTACCGCTGCCTCCCAAGTGCTGGGATTAAAGGCATGCACCACCACACCTGGCTTGCTGTTGGAATTTTGATGGGGATTGCATTAAATGTGTAGATTACTTTTGGTAGGATTGCCATTTTCACAATATTGATTCTACCAACCCAAGAACAAGGGATGTTTTTCCATTTCCTAGTGTCTTTTTTTTTTTTTTTTTTTTTTTTTTGAGAGAGACACAGAGAGAGACAGAGAGAAAGGGAGAGGAAGACAGATAGAGATGGGTGTGCTAACAGCCTCTCAGCTGCTGCAAACGAAACCAGATGCGTGCGCCCCCTTGTGGTCAAGTGGAGATTGGAACCAGTGTTCTTAGGCTTAGGAGGTAGGCACCTTAACCACTAAGCCATCTCTCCAGCCCTAGTGTCTTCTAAAATAAAAATAAAAAGTAATTTAAAATATTTAAAAATCAAAAATAAAAATCAAACTAGTGCTCACTTCAGCAGCACATATGCTAAAAAAAAAAAAATTCAAACTACTATAAGCCAAGCATGATGGGACATGCCTATAATCTCAGAATGAAGCAGGAGGATCTTGAATTCAAGGTTAGCCTAGATAATTGTGAGACCCTGTCTCAAAAAAAAAAAAAAAAAAAAACACCCAAGTATTATACATATATGCATCACTCCAGCCCTTATATAACATTTTAAAAATATTTTTATGGTCTGGAGAAATTGCTTAGTGGTTAAGGTACTTGCCTGCAAAGTCTAATGTCCTGGGTTTGATTCCCCAGTACCCATGTAAAGCCAGATGCACAAAGTGGTGAATGCGTCTGAAGTACATTTGCAGTGGTTGGAGGCCCTGGTGCACCCATTCTCTCTCCTATCTCTCTGTGCTTACAAAAAAATAAACTGCCCAAGGACTGAACGGGTGCAATAGTGGTATGTCTACTCTTGGGGTAACCAACTGCTCCATAATTGGACTGAAGGCCCTCTCTACGGGAGGGAATACATACCTGGTACTGAAAAATATAAGCAAAAGTCTATGGTAGGTGAGGCCATGAGCCTTAGGGGTATAAAGCCTGCTCTTGTCTGACTAAATGTATGTACTATTCCCACCAAGCTGCCCTGAAAATACTACACTTAATGCTCATATTCCCATATTAACACTACTCTCACTTCTGGTTAGAGAAGCTTCTCTTTTCAGATGGCGATGACCACTGGGATCACCCAAAAGGCAACATAGTGCTGAGAAGAAGGGATGGAGGAGTGCCCAGCACTGAAACACCTCTGTCACACCCTCCAAGGCTCAGGGACCATTGCGGAAGAGGGGGCGGATAGAATGGAAGAGCCAAAGGAAGGGTATGACTCCTTACAATGCAACTGCCCAGACAGAAATTGGCCTCGATATCCATGACCTTGCTGTGCCTAGCAATACCTCCGCAAGACCCTCATAATAGAAGTAAACATCAAATTAAAAGAGAGACTAATGGAGAGAGGGAAGGATATGATGGAGATTGGAGTTCTAAAGGGGAATGGGGGGAGGGGAGGGAAATACCATGCACTTTTTGTGTGTAAGTATAGAAGTTGTCAATAAAAAAATAATTATTAAAAAAAAAAAATAAACTGAAAACATATATCTTTTAGCTAGGCATAGCGGCACATGCCTTTAATCCCAGCACTTGGGAGGCAAAGGTAGGAGGATCCCCATGAGTTTGAGGCCATCCTAAGACTACATAATGAATTCCAGGTCAGCCTGGGATAGAGACCCTACCTCGAGAAAACCAATAAATTAAAATAAAATAAATGGCTATTATTTAAAATGAACCTGGATTATCATTTTTGTTTTGTTTTGTTTTTTGAGGTAGGGTCTCACTCTAGCTCAGGCTGACCTGGAATTCACTATGTCGTCTCAGGGTGACCTTGAACTCTCGGTGATCCTCCTACCTCTGCCTCCCAAGTGCTGGGATTAAAAGCGTGTGCCACCACGCCCAGCTTGGATGTGTATGCCACCATGCCTGGCTTTTTAAAAATATTTTATTTTTATTTATTTATTTGAGAGAGAGAGAATGAGTTCATCAGGGTCTCCAGCCACTGCAAAGAACTCCAGACACATGCACCACCTTGTGCACCTAGTTTACATGGGTCCTGGGGAATTGAACCTGGGTCTTGGGCTTCACAGGCACGTGCTATAACAAGTAAGCCATCCCTCCTGCCCCCTCCCCTTTTTAAATATTTTATTTGCATGGACAGACAGAAGAGAGAGAGAGGGAGGATGGGCATGCCAGGGCCTCTAGCCACTGCAAATGAACTCAGACACCTGAATCCCATTGTGTATCTGGCTTTATATGGGCACTATGGAATTGAACCTGGTTCATTAGGTTTTGCAGACAAGCACCTTAACCACTAAGCCATCTTTCCAGCCCCCTTACTTTATTTTTTGAGACAATGTTTCAGTCCAGGCTGACCTTGTATTCACTATGTAGCTGAGGACAATCTTCAACTTTGAATCCTCCTCCCTCTACCTCTCAAGTGCTGGGATTACAGACATGTGCCATCACACCCAGTTTATTATCATTATAATTTTATCATTGCTTTTTTTTTTTTTTTTTTGGAGAGAGAGAGAGAGAGAGAGAGAAAGAAAGGAAGACAGAGAATGGGCATGCCAGCAGCCTCTCAGCCACTGTGAATGAACTCCAGATGTGTGCCCCCTTGTGGACAACTGCAGCATTGCACCCTTGTGTCACTTTGCATCTGGCTAAACGTGGGAACTGGAGATTGGAACCAGTGTTTTAGGATTATCAGGCAGGCGCCTTAACTGCTAAGCCATCACTCCAGCCCATCATTACTATTTTTACAGTGACCAAAGTGGAACACAGAGCATGCTAGGCAGGTGTTCTACCACTATATTTTTGTAATATTTTGTTTATTTGAGAGAGAGAAATACAAACTAATATAAACACTACATTACACAGAGAGAAAGGCAGAGAGAGAGAGAATGGGCACACCAGGGCCTCCAGCCACTGCAAACATACTGCAGACGGATATGCTACCTTGTGCATCTGGCTTTTTGTGGGTTCTGGGGAATCAAACCTGGGTCCTTAGGCTTTGCAGGCTGAGCCATCTCTCCAGCCCATAAATTCTGCTTTTTGTTTTGTTTTGTTTTGTTTTTGTTTTCGGAGGTAGGGTCTCACTCTAGCTCAGGCTGACCTGGAATTCACTATGTCATCTCAGGGTGGCCTCGAACTCGTAGCAATCCTCCTACCTCTGCTCCTGAGTGCTGGGATTAAAGGCGTGCGCCACCACGCCCGGCCTTTTTTTTTTTTTTTTTTTTTTTTTTTTTTTTTTTCCAAAGACAAGGTCTCTGTCCCTGGTTAACCTTGAACTTCTGATGTAGTCCAGAATCAAAAAATCCTCCTGCCTTTACCTCCTGGTCGAAGCACAGATGACACACACCCACTTCTTTTGCTGTTTTGTTTTCCAAGGTAGGGTTTCACTATAGCTCAGACTAACCTGGAATTCACTATGTAGTCTCAGGGTGCCCTCAAACTCTAGGCAATCCTCCTACCTCTGCCTTCCTAGTGCTGGGATTAAAGGCATGTGTCACGCCCGTTGATGCACCCACTTCTTTGAGGTTCTGGGTTGAACCCAGGACTCTGCGCTCACTAGGCAAGCACTTTACCAACTGAGTCATATCCTCCTACAGCTAAATCCTTATTTTTTGTTTTTGTTGTTGTTGTTTGGTTTTTGAGACAGTGTCTCACTCTAGCCCAGAATTACCTAAAGCTCACACTGCAGCACAGGTTGGCCTCAAATTCACAGTAATCCCTCCTAACTCAGCCTCCCCAGTGCTGGGATTAAATGCCTGGCTTTATAGCTAACTTCTTTGTGTGTGTATAGTGTGGTGTGCCATTCATCTGCTCTTCTGTGGTGTAGGGTGCTTGCCTATGGTGACCTGCTCCATAGCTCTTCTCCCGGGTCTTTAAAATTTTTTAAATATTTTATTTTTTAAAAAATATTTTTTTTATTTATTTGCAAGTAAAGAGAGTAGGTGCACCAGGTCTCTAGCCACTGCATATGAACTCCAGACACATGTGCCATCTTGTACATCTGGGTACTGGGGAATTGAACTTGGGACCTTAGGCTTTGCAGGCAAGTGCCTTAACATCTCTCCAGCCCCAGGTCTTGTTTTTGTTTTGTTTCATTTTGTTTTGTTTTGTTTTTGAGGTAGGGTCTCACTTTACCCCAGGCTGACCTGGAATTCACTATGTAGTCTCAGGTTGGCATTGAACTCATAGCACTCCTCCTACCTCTGCCTCCCAAGGGCTGGGATTAAAAGCATATGCCATCATGCAGGGCCATCTTGTTTTGAAGTGGAGTCCATTTACAGACTCTGGAGCTTGCATGTCTCTACTCCCTTGCTGGACTGGGATTAAGGATGTGTGTAGCCATGCCCAGATGTTCATGTGGAATCTGGTGATTGGAACTTTGGCAGTCTCAGCCCCCTCAGGCTTTTAACTGCTAAGCCACCTCTCCAGCCCTATAAACTAAATTCTTAACAAGTCTGTATTTGAGGCATCAAGGAGACACATAAGAATGGTTAGAATTGCAATTATTGGGAGACAAGTCAACCCAGCTGTGACCTCTCTCCACCATTAGTCCTTTCAGGTAAAGAGAGGTGGATGAAGGGACCAAACTGATGCCATGACAGGCTTCAGTAAGGTGCCACCCTAACTAGGCCTAAGTTTCAATTTCCCAGAGGGGCAGGCTCTGGGGGCTGAATCAGTTCCTGGAGACATGTCCAAATATGCCCAGGCATGCCCAGACATGTTCATTTTGCCCCAACCAATCAAAGATGTACAAATATAACTGCTGCTTGCTTAGCCAATCATGTTAAAAGATTCCTCTAGCTGTGCTTAAAAGGGGCCTGCGTGCTCCTCTTTGTGGTTGCCATTTTGTATGAATGGTTGATCCCTGCATGCTGGCTGATTCTGCAGAATAAACACTCTTTGCTTTTACATACTATTTGATTCTGGGGTCTTTCTTCAGCAATTTTTGGACCCTTACAGTGTATGGATTTGTGTAATTGTGTATTCTGCTTTTTGGGAAAAAAAGTTGGAAGCCAGAGCTTTTTTCTTTCTTTTCTTTTTCTTTTTCTTTTCTTTCTTTCTTTCTTTCTTTCTTTCTTTTTTTTTTTTTTTTTTTTTTTTTTTTTGATTTTTCGAGTTTTTTGAGGTAGGGTCTCACTCTAGCCCAGGCTGACCTGGAATTCACTCTGTATTCTCAGGGTGGCCTCAAACTCACAGTGATCCTCCAACCTCTGCCTCCCAAGGGCTGGGATTAAAGGTGTGCGCCACCACGCCCAGCCAAAGCTTTTATTGTATGTGCTTCTTGGTCAATGCCTTCAAAATAATATCCCAAAGGAGCATATTTTTGGGTGGCATATTCTGTTCTTCCATGGATGTTCAAATCAGGTTGTTTCTTCTTTCCAAGTGTAATGTCCATCAGTCTTTCATCATCTTATTCCTCTTATCACATCTTCTTTGCCTGGGAATGGGATGGTGTAAGCTATTAATGAAAGGACAAAACTGATGCCATGACAGGCTTCAATAAGACACTACTCTAGCTAGGCCTAAATTTCAATTTCCTGGAGGGACAGGTAAGTTTCCTGGCTGGATCCTTTTTTTTTTTTTTTTTTTTTTTGCGAGGTAGGGTCTCACTCTGGTCCAGGCTGACCTGGACAGTAGCAGGGTTGGCCTGAACTGGACCTCTGCCTCCCAAGTGCTGGGATTTAGCCACAGCTCTGCAAACCTGTGTTTTTTGGATGGGGCATTGAGACTGTTGATATTAAGAGTTATTATTCTTCTGGTTAAGATAACAGCATAGATGCCAGGCGTGGTGGCGCACGCCTTTAATCCCAGCACTTGGGAGGCAGAGGTAGGAGGATCGCTGTGAGTTCGAGGCCACCCTGAGAATACAGAGCGAAGTCCAGGTCAGCCTGGGCTAGAGTGAGACCCTACCTCGAAAAACCAAAAAAAAAAAAAAAAAAAAAAATAGCAGCATAGAACCATGCCAAAACAGCCTAGGGGAGAAAAATCAACAACAACATCAACAACAAAAAAAACCAGGGCTGGAGATGGCTTAGCAGTTAAGGCGCTTGCCTTAGAAGCCCAAGAACCCAGGTTCAATTCCCCGGTACCCACATAAGCAAGATGCACAAGGTGACACATGCATCTGGAGTTCATTTGCAGTGGCTAGAGGCCTCTCTCTCTCTCTCTCTCTCTCTCAAATAAATAAATAAAATATTTTTTAAAAACCAGCAAAATACACTCTTCTACTAAAAGGTGAGATGAGCTGGCATGGTGGTGCATGCCTTTAATCCCAGCACTTGGGAAGCAGAGGTAGGATTGCCATGAGTTCAAGGCCACCCTGAGACTACAAAGTTAATTCCAGGTCAGCCTGGGTCAGAGTGGTGAGACCCTACTTTGAAAAACCAAAAATAAAATAAAATAAAATAAATAAAATAAAATAAAAAAAATAAAGAAAAAGTGAAGGTATAATAAATTATAAACTGCAGCAAAGAAGTAGGAGGGATCCAGAGCATCTAGAGCCCACAAAAGCAGGCAGAAGTGGCTCCAGCAGTGGTGGCATCAGTTTCATGGGGCTGCAGCTGCCAGGCTCAGCCTAAACTGTAGGATTTTAAAGCCAGGTGAGGGGATTTTCCACTCACAATTCAACATACTGGCATAGGCAACAACTTTCTGAATATAACCCCAGTTTTCAGGAAATAAATTCATTAATCTACCACTAGAACCTCATGAAATTAAAAAGCTTTTGAGGCCGGGCATCATGGCGCACACCTTTAATACCAGCACTCGGGAGGCAGAGGTAGGAGGATCACCATGAATTAGAGGCCAGCCTGAAACTACATAGTGAATTCCAGGTCAGCCTGGACTAGAGTGAAACCCTACCTCCCAAAATGAAAAAAAAATTTAAAAAGCTTTTGAGAGCTGGACATGGTGGCACATGCCTTTAATCCCAGCACTCAGGAGGCAGAGGTAGGAGGATTGCCATGAGTTCAAGGCCACCTGAGACTACAGAGTGAATTCCAGGTCAGCCTGGAATAGAATGAGACCCTACCTCGAAATAACAAAGTAAAACAAAACAAAACAAAAAAGTTTTTTGAGGCTGGATATGGTGGCACACACCTTTAATCCCAGCACTCAGGAGGCAGAGATGGGAGGATTGCTGTGAGTTTGAGGCTACCCTGAGATTACATAGTGAATTCCAAGTCAGCCTGGGCTAGAAGGACACCCTACTTTGAAAAACCAAAATAAAATGAAATAAAATAAAAAGGTTTTGTATAGCAAAGGACACTGTGAATAGAACAAAGAGGCAACCTATAGAATGGAAGAATATCTTTGCCAGCTACACATCTGACAGATGATTAATATCCAGGATATACAAACAACCCTAAAAACTAAATAATAATAAATAAAACAACCCAATTAAAAAATGGGTTATGAGCTGGGCGTGGTGGTGCACGCCTTCAATCCCAGCACTCAGGAGGCAGAGGTAGGAGGATCGCTGAGAGTTTGAGGCCACCCTGAGACTACATAGTTAATTCCAGGTAAGCCTGGACCAGAGTGAGATCCTACTTTGCAAAACCAAAAAAAAAAAGGGGGGGTTATGAAGGCCAGGCGTGGTGGTGCATGCCTTTAATCCCAGCACTTGGGAGGCAGAGGTAGGAGGATCATCTTGAGTTTGAGGCCAACCTGAGACTACATAGTGAATTTCAGGTCAGCCTGGGCTAGAGTGAGACCCTACCTCAAACAAACCAAAAAAAGAAGAAAAAGGAGGAGGAGAAGGAGGAGGAGAGAAAGAAGAGAAGAGAAGAGAAGAGAAGAGAAGAGAAGAGAAGAGAAGAGAAGAAAATCAGTGTGGAGGTTCCTGAGACAGTTAAAAATAGATTTACCATATGACCCAGCTATAGCACTCCTAGGCATATGTGGTGGTTTAATTCAGGTGTCCCCCATAAACTTAGGTGTTCTGAATGCTAGGTTCCCTGTTGTTGGAGATTTGGGAACTAATGCCTTTTGGAAGCAATGTATTGTTGGGCTTATGGGTATTACAGCCAGTTTCCTCTTGCCAATGTTTGGCACACTCTTCTGTTCCTGTTGTCCACCTGATGTTGGCCAGGAAATGATGTCCACCCTCTGCTCATGCCATCGTTTTCTGCTGCCATCATGGAGCTTCCCCTTGAATCAGTAAACCATAATAAACCTTTTTTCCCACAAGCTGTTCTTGGTTGGGTGATTTCTGCCAGCAATGAGAACCTGACTGCAACAGCAGATGTCCCATGGACTTGTCTCACTACCTTAGAGATACTTGCACAACCATGTTTATTGCTGCTCTATTCACAATAGCTAGGAAATGGAAGCAGCCTAGATTTCCTTCAACTGATGAATAATGAAGATGTGGTATGTTTATACAATGGAGTCCTATTCAGTGGTAAAGAAAAATGAAATTATGAAATTTGCAGGGAAATGTATGGAACTGGAAAGGATTATACTAAGTGAGGTAACCCAGGCCCAGAAGCCAAATGTCACATGTTCTCTCTCATATGTGGATCCTAGCTACAAATGTTTAGACTTGTATATGTGTTGGAGTAAAAATCAGTAGCAGAAGCCAATAAGCTAGAAAAGAACTATAAGGATGGGGGAAAAGGAGACGACTTAAGGAGATGGTATTGCATATATGTAAGTAGGTGAACAGATTCCTGAGGGTGGGATGGCCTAAATGAGGTCAAGGGAAGAGATTGTGTAAAGGAAGGGTAGGGGAGGGTTAATCAAAATTAAAGAGGGTATGGGGCATGGTGGTGCATGCCTTTAATCCCAGCACTAGGGAGGCAGAGGTAGGAGATCACCATGAGTTTGAGGCCACCCTGAGACCACATAGTAAATTCCAGTCAGCCTGGGCTAGAGGGAGACCCTACCTCAAAAAAACAAAAAAAAAAATTTTTTTAAGAGGGTATGAATAACCCATATGGAAACCTATTTTTTTAAGACAATGGTGTACCTAGAAGCCATAGATTATTACTAGAACAATTTCAGTGCCAAGGATAGGATAACTTTCAGTGAGTTTTGGCTAGAGAGATCCCTGATGCCCCCAGAACATTACAGGTCATTGCCAAGGCTCTTGGTTTTCCACCAGAAGTAGATGGTAAGACCCTATTGCTGAAGACTCCACATGCTTTGCTGCAAGGTCACTGAGAAATCAAGCTGGAGCTGAGCTGGAAACTTCCTCCCTGTGGACTAGCTATGCTGCCTACAGCTCCATGAGAGAGAGAAAAGTCATCAGTGGAGATAAACAACAGTAGACACTGCAAGCCTTAAGTTTGGCCAGCCAGGCCATATGAGCAAACAGGTACAATACTGGCATGTCTGTTATGGGCAAAACCAACAGCTCACTTATTGTACTGGAGGCCAGCTCCATGGGAAGGAATTCATGCCTGGTAGTGAAAACCTATGATAGGGGAAGTCATGAGCCCTAGGGGTGTAATGTCTGCTGGTGTCTGGCTAAATGCATATATTATGCTCACTAAAGTGCCCAGTATGCACTTCTAATGTTCATACCCATATATTAATGCTACTCTCACTTTTAGGAGAGAGAAGCTTCTCTTTTCAGATGGTGGTGACCTCTGGGATGACTCAAAAGGCACCATAATGCCAAGAAGTGACAGAGGAGTGTTCAGCACTCAAACATCTGTATCACATCTTCCAAGGCTCAGAGGTTGTAGCAGACAGCTTCAGGTTCGCTGAGATGAACTTCCAGACCAGGCACAGTTATGGAGGAAGGGATATTATTTATTGAAGCTTACAGATCCAGGGGAAGTTTCATAAAGGCAGGAAAAGCAGCCTGCTTTCTTAGGGCCAAGCAGAGAGAGAGAAAGCCAACCAGCCACCACAGCACACAGAGCAAAACTACAGCCAAAAGGTCACACAGCACACTTCAGGAACTCCTGCTAGGCACATTTGCATATCTTTACAATGGAATCTCAAACCCACCACACCTTAAGACTGGCCCCCAGTGACATTGCCTCTAGCAAGGTGATTGCAGATGCAAACTATAACTAATAAAATACTGAATATATTGGGGGACATATATTCAAACTACCACAGAGGTCATTGCAGAAGGGGTGGCAAAAAGAATTTAAGAGCCAAAGGAAGGGTAGGTCTGCTTACAATGCAATCTTCCAGACACAAAACAGCCTGGGTATCCATGACCTCACAATGCCTGGCACTACCTACACAGGGCCCTCATAATAGGAGAAAAAGATGATGACATCAAAATAAGAGATATTAGCTGGGCATGGTGGTGCACACCTTTAATCGCAGCACTTGGGAGGCAACGGTAGGAGGATCACTGTGAGTTTGAGGCCACCTTTATCCTACATAGTGAATTCCAGGTCAGTCTGGGCTAGATTGAGACCCTACCTTGAAAAACAAAAAACAAACCGGGCGTGGTGGTGCACACCTTTAATCCCAGTACTTGGGAGGCAGAGGTAGGATGATTGCTATGAGTTCAAGGCCACCCTGAGACTACATAGTGAATTCCAGCTACAGTGAGACCCTATCAGGAAAAAACAAAACAAACAAACAAAAAAACCCGAACAACAAAAAAAGAAAAAACTGAAAGAAAAAAACCCACACTCTACATGGTATAACATTAATCCATGCTGACCATAGCCTACGTGTAAAATATAAGACAATGGCACTTCTTTTTTTAATTATTAATTTTTTTATTGACACCTTCTATACTTACATACAAAAAACATATGATATTTCCCTCCCATCCCCCATTCCACTTTAGAACACCAATCTCCATCATATCCCCTCCCTCTCTCCATTAGTCTTTCTTTTAATTTGATGTCATCATCTTTTTATATTTTGAGGGTCTTGCAAAGGTATTGCTAGGCACTGCAAGGTCATGGATATCGAGGCCAGTTTCTGTCTGGGCAGTTGCATTGTAAGAAGTCATACCCTTCCTTTGGCTCTTCCATTCTATCTGCCCCTCTTCCGCAATGGTCCCTGAGCCTTGGAGGGTGTGACAGAGGGTTTCAGTGCTGGGCACCTTCCATCCCTTCTTCTCAGCACTATGTTGCCTTTTGTGTGATCCCAGTGGTCATCGCCATCTGAAAAGAGAAGCTTCTCTAACCCGAAGTAAGAGTAGCGTTAATATGTGAATATGAACATTAAGTGTAGTGCCCCCAGGGCAGCTTGGTGGGAATAATATATACATTTAGTCAGACAAGAGCAGGCTTTATACCCCTAAGGCTCATGGCCTCACCTGCCATAGACTTTTGCTTAGCTTTTTCAGTACTGACAATGGCACTTCTACAAGAAGCAAAAGAGAGGGCTGGAGAGAATGTTCAGCAGTTAGGGTGCTTGTCTGCAAAGCCTAAGGACCCAGGGTTCAATTCCCCAGTACCCACGTGAAGCCCCAGTACCCATGTGAAGCCAGATGCACAAAGTGGCACATGTATCTGGAGTTCATTTGCTGTGGCTAGAGGCCCTGGCACACCCATTCTCCTGTACCCCTAAGCTACACCCAGTCCATCTATCACCTTTAGAATAAAGTAATGGGGGCTGAAGAGATGGCTTACTGGTTAAGGCACTTGCCTGTGAAGCCTAAGGACCCAGGTTCAATTCTCTAGTACTCACATAAGCCAGATGCATAAGGTGTTGCATGTGTCTGGAGTTTGTTTGCAGTGGCTGGAGGCCTTGGTGTGCCCATTCTCTCTTTCTCCCCCTCTCTCTCTCCCTCCCTCTCTCTCTTACATAAATAAATAAATTTTAAAGATAGAATAAAGGAATGGCTTGAGCAACCTAGTGTCACCTATGTGAATAGCATACACATGAGGAAGACAAGCCAGTCTGGAAGCTTTTTATGGAGAAATGATACTTACTGTTTGTTAGATGCTGGGCTTACGGTGCTTGCAGGACCTCTAGGAGGGGACATCCAGGACAGGACCTCTAGGAGGCCAGCAGATGGATGTCAAGTAAAGCCACAGCTAGATAAGCATAACTGGAAGAGGGAAAGGTCTCAGATGCAACTCTAGGGAGTGGTCAAGTTCCATTCTCCAAACACACTCATGAAGAGAGAACTATAGGGGTTTCATCTCTGTGGCCATGGGGCTTATAGAAGCAGCCCCAGCCTCAGAGATTCCTCAGAGATTGCCAGGATTGGGATGTGGAGGCTGGTAAGTGATACATGTGGGAATGAAGCAAACAGGGAGAGGGAGGAGGACCAACATCTGCCCCAGCAATCAGTCCTAACAGAAAGAGAGAGAGAGAGAGAAAGAGAGAGACTGTAACAAGGAATATGGGGCTCAGTCAGGTGTGTTTTCTGCCCCTTCCTTCATCAAACAATCCAAAGCAGGATATCAGTAAGTGACAGCAAGTCCCTGGGAGCCAGCCCTGCTATTTTCTTCTTTTCTTTTTTTCTCCCCTCCCCACTCTACCCAATCCCACCCTTCCCCTTAACATCTCTATCTTTTTAAACATATTTTATTTATTTATTTATTTATTTATTTATTTATTTATTTATTTATTTATTTATATAAGAGAGAGAAATACAGAGAGAGAGAGAGAGAGAATGGGCATGCCAGGGCCTCCAGGCACTGCAAACAAACTCCAGACACATGCACCATTTTGTGCATCTAGCATACATGGGTACTGAGGAATTGAATCTGGGTCCTTAGGCTTAGTGACTGCTAAGCTATCACTCCAGCCCTTAACTCCCCTCTCTTATTCATCCCTCTCTTTTCTTTCTGGCTGTACTGGGGACTGAACCAAGAACCCTGTGCATGCTAGGCAAACACTCAACACTTGAGCTATAGTCCCCGCCCCTAGCTGGAGATCATGGTATAGTGGTTATGAGTACAGACTCAAGTGCCTTCAAATCCTGACAATGTCATTACTAGGAGTGTAACCTTTAGCAAATTACTTCTGTGCTATAGTTTTCCTCTTCTGTAAGATAAAGACAGTAATAGTATCTATCTCATAGAATTGTTATAAAGATTCAATAAATATTTCTTTCAAGCCAGGATTTCACTTTAGGCCAGGCTGACCTGGAACTCACTGTAGTCCCAGGCTGGCCTTGACCTCACAGTGATCGTTGTACCTCAGCCTCCAGAATGTTGAGACTAAAGGTGTGTGCCACGATGCTCAGTTCAATGGATTTTGTTTGTTTGTTTGTTTGTTTGTTTGTTTGTTTGTTTGAGGTAGGGTCTTGCTCTAGCCCAGGCTGACCTAGAATTCACTGTGTAGTCTCAGGGTGGCCTTGAACTCATGGCGATCCTCCTACCTCTGCCTCCTAAGTGCTGGGATTAAAGGTGTGTGCAACCATGCCTGGCTAATAAATTTTTTTGAGAAGAGTCTCATATAGCCCAGGTTGACCAAAAACTCACTATGTAGCAGAGGACTGACTTTGAGCTGCTGATCCTCTTTCCTCTGCTTCATCCAGAGTTCTGGAATTACAGGCATGCATTATTATCCCTGATTTAGGGAATGCTGGGGTCCAGGGCTTCATGTATTCTTATCAACTGAGCTACATCCTCAGCCCTTATTTTGTTTCTTGAGACAGGGTTCCACATAGACTAGGCTGACCTCAAACTTGATACATAGCCCAGGCTGGCCCGGAATTCCTGCTTCTCCTGCCTCTGTCTCTCTCTTTTCACTTTTTAAGGTAAGGTCTTGCTCTAGCCCAGTCTGACCTGGAATTCACTATATAGTCTCAGGGTGGCCTCAAATTCATGGCAATCTTCCTACCTCTGGTTCCTGAGTGCTGGGATTAAAGGTGTGTGCCACCATGCCCAGTTCTGCCTCAGCCTCTTAAATCCTAATATTATAGGCATGTATCACCATGCCAGGCTCAATGAATTAATATTAATATTTAGGTGCTTATATCCATGTCAGACACATATAAATGCTACATATATATTAAATGAAAATAAAATTTTTCATTCATTTATGAATACTTATCGATAGCTAGTATGTAGCAGACACTGTTACAGGTGCTGGGGACCTAGCAGTGAATAAGGCAGATGAATAATCCCTGTCCTCAAGGTGTTTATTTCTAAGCAAAAATGCATGGCCTAAGAGAGCCAAGTAGAGTTAAGAGTTGTGCAAGAGTTGGCAAGGCCGCTAGCCTGACACCTGGTGCATAATAGGGCTCAGGAGATAGAAAAGGGAAGGAAGACTCTGGGCACAGAGCAAAGTGGAATCTGGCAGTGACACTGGAGCTGCTGAAATCCTCAGAGTAACCACTATCATCACAAGACAGTAGCAGATACTCACATGGCATCAGTCCAAAGCAGGTACTGTTCACATAAACCATCTCATTTACTCTTTTTTTTTTGTTTGTTTGTTTTGTTTTGTTTTCGAGGTAGGGTCTCACTCTAGCTCAGGTTGACCTGGAATTCACTTTGTAGTCTCAGGGTGGCCTTGAACTCACAGTGATCCTCCTACCTCTGCCTCCCCAGTGTTGGAATTAAAGGTGTGCGCCACCACGCCTGGCTTAAACGATCTCATTTATTCCTCACAACACCACCACTAGGAGTCTAGTATTTTTCTTCCCATTTTTTTTCAAAGCAGGGTCTGGCTGTAGCCTAGGCTGACCTGGAATTCACTATATAGCCTCAGGGTGACCTCAAACTCATGGCCATCATCCTCCCTGTGCCTCCTGAGTGCTGGGATTAGAGGTGTGGACCACCACACCTGGTTCCCACTTTTCAGACAGGAACTGAAACACAGAGAGGTTAAATAATCTGCCCTATAGAGGTGAATGAACAGCAATCCCAGCTCAGGTCATGTAGCTCCAGTGTTAGTGGGACAGGTCCTGCAGGTAGGCAGGACAGGACAAGTTGCTAAGCCTCAGGACCATGCAGACTGGACTACATGGAGACTAGAAGGAATATGTACCCCCAACACCTACACACCCAAGACTCACTATACTCAGAGGGTTTGGGAGGAACAAGTGGCTCAGTTGTGGAGTGCTTCATTCCCAAAGCTAGTCTGTCCAAAGGCCTGCCTGCTCTACACATTAATCCACAAGGCTTTGAATTCAGCCTTCTGGAGCCTTGACTCATCCATCATGCCAAAGTTTGTGATTCCACAAATGAAATAGTAACATAACACTGAGATATTGCAACTAATGGCTTAAGGAAGCAAGTCATCAAGAGGCTGAGAAACAGGCCAATGACACTAGAAGGAACCAGAGAGAGCTGCAATCCACAGTAGGAAGCCTGGAGAGGGGAAACGCTCACCAGTTTAGAAGACCCTTCATTCTACATCTTTCTTTTTTGTGGGGGTTTTGAGGTAGGGTCTCACTATAGCCCAGGCTGACCTGGAATTCACTACATAATCTCAGGGTGGTCTTGAACCCATGGAGATCCTCTACCTGTGCCTCCCAAGTGCTGAAATCAAAGGCATGTGCTACCATACCATGCTCAGCCCACATCTTTCTTAATCTTTCTTTTTTTGTTTTTTTTTCCCTGAGGTAGAGTCTTGGTCTAGCCCAGGCTGACCTGGAATTCACTCTGTAGTCCCAGGCTGGCCTTGAATTTACCAATATGCCACACCTGACTGAACCTTCCTTTTTTTTTTTTTTTTTTTTTTTTGGGTTTTTGCAAAGTAGGGTCTCACTCTGGTCCATGCTGACCTGGAATTAACTATGTAGTCTCAGGGTGGCCTTGAACTCTCTGCGATCCTCCTACCTCTGCCTCCCAAGTGCTGGGATACGCCACCACGCCCGGCTGAACCTTCCTTTTTTAAAAAATATTTTTAACTGGGAGTGTTGATGCATGCTTTTAATTCCAGCACCTGGGAAGCACAGTTAGGAGGACTGCCATGAGTTTGAGGCCACCCTGAGACTACAGAGTGAATTCCAGGTCAGCCTGGGCTAGACTTCAAAAAAACTAAAAAAAAAAAAAAAAATCTTTTTTTTTGTTGTTGTTTATTTGCAACATACCAGGGCATCTTGCTACTGCAAACCAACTCCAGACGCATATGCCACTTTGTGCATCTGGCTCTATGTGGGCACTAGGGAATCAAACCTGAACCAGGCTTTGAAAGCAAATGTCTTTAACCTCTGAGCCATCTTTCCAGGCCCCTTTCTTTCTTTTGTTTATTTGTTTTCAAAGAAAGAGAGAGAGAGAGAGAATGGGCACATCAGGGCCTGTAGCCACTCTAAATGAACTCCAGATGCATGTATCACCTGTGCATCTGGCTTTATATGGTCCTGGAGAATCGAACCTGGGACTTAGGCTTTGCAGGCAAGTGCCTTAACCACTGAGGAATCTCTCGAGCCCCCATTTCTTTGTAGTTTTTCAAGATAGGGTCTCACTCTAGTCCAGGCTGACCTGGAATTCACTATGTAGTCTCAGGGTGGCCTTGAACTCACGGCAATCCTCCTACCTCTGCCTCCTGAGTGCTGGAATTAAAGGCATGCACCACCACGTCTGGTTGCCAGCCCCCCTTTCTTTTTGTAAAACATATTTTTATTTATTTGCAAGCAGAGAAAGTGGGAGAGAAAGAGAGAGAGAGATAGAAATGGGTCTGTGGATATGCCAGGGCCTCCCATGACTGCAACTGAATTTCAGATGCACATGTGCCACTCTGTGCATCTAGTTTTACATGGTACTAGGGCTCAAACCCTGAACATCATGCCTTGCAAGGAAGTGCCCTTATCCACCGAATCATCTCTCCATCCCTATAACCTTTTTTGATATTGTCTAAGTTTTACTTTGGCAAGGCAGAAACTGCCAAACCTGTTGTGAAAGGGGAATTTAAGATTCAGAGAGGAACAATGAAAATTTCAAGATCACTAGGAATCAGGTGTCCAAGAGCCATTCCATTGTAGCACCCAGAGAAAAAGCGGGAAAAGGAACATGTGGGAAAGTAGGAGATAAGTGGCAGTTAAAGAGAGGTAGAAACTGATAAGAAAGACCCAAAAGCAGAGAAATTCCTCCTCATGATCTTTAGTGAACCTCACCAAGCAGAGGTGGACCTCCTAAGAAGCAGACCAAGGCTGCATTCCTTTTGGTGGGTTCATCAGCCTGGTGCCATCCTCACTTCCTCATTCTCAACCAGAGCCAAGCTGCATTCTAAAGGGAAAAGGATCAAAGTCCCAAACACAGATCAGTCAGCATCTGACAGTTTCCCATCCTGTAACCACTGAACTTCAGAGCAGGGTATATTCATAAAGACAATCTCATCCTCCTTCTGTCGCCCATTGTACAGAGACGGGACTTCAAGATTCAGAGGCAAGAAGTGACTCTCCAAAAGTCCATAGCAATTCAGACTCAGGAATCTCAGCTTCCTGATCAGGATGCACTAGAGATGGGGGCCTATTGCTTAAAACTTCCCCCAGGAGACCTACTATTCATTTTTGGCTATGCTGACACTTGCTGAGAGACCTTGGATGACTCCTCCTATGCCATGAGTCCCACAAGTGCAGGGGTTCTTGCCCATTGGTTCCTGATGTGTCTGGCCCATAAATATCAAATGAATACAAGCTAGAGTTCTGGGGTTAGAGAATGAAATAGTACAAAGAGTCTGAAGTCTTAAACGCCTGGGACCCATGGGCTTTTATTTTCAGGCACATGAAAGGCTAAGTTCTGATGATGGCTTCTGTGAGGTCCCATTATGTGCTAGGTAGGTACTGAACTTGCAACTGGGGATTCAATTTAAGAACCTCGTGTGGGTTTAAGTGGCAGAGGGCACCTCGCTGCACATAATACAGTTTTCTCAACCTAAGCTGTCCTGGAATGGTGTCGCAACTCAGAAGGTGGAGAGCTTGGCGGAACCGCAGTGCTCATGCAGGGCACAGGCCGCCCACCTGTCAGAGGCTGCGCCAGGCGGATGCGGAGAAGAGCTCTCTACCTCGGCTGAGGTCACTTTCCACCCCCAGATTCTCTTGTCTACAAAGCCCTGCAATTATCTACCGCTGAAGACTCTGATCTCATTATTTACTTTCAAGGTCCCATGATCCTATCAGCCTGAAATTCTAAGTCCTCAGTCTGCCTACGCCCTTGGACACCAAAAGAAAAAAGCGAATTCTCCAAGGGTTTCCCCCAGCCACTGCCTCAACAGCGTCCTGGGGCAGGCAGTGCTCCTCTCCGCCTTCTCAGGACCCGCAGGGTCTAGCTAGGTCGCAGGGTGCCGGGGACGTGAAGACTGGAGTCCAAGAGACAGCGTGAACACGTGACAGTCCCGCACCGCCAGTGAGGCTGGGGCCTGCCCAGTCACGTGACAGGGGCGCCATGGGGTGATGTGAGGTGCGAGTCTCTCAGATTACGTATGAATGACGCACTCCCACCCATTTTGGCAACTAGATTTCCGTTCGCAGACCAGACGTTCCGGTAAAGGGGGCGGGCTCTCGCAGTCAGGCAGTTTCACTTCCGTTCGAGGAGCCCCAGCTTCCGACCTCCGCCTTTCCCTGGGGCGAGGCAGAGGCGAGCCTCGGGCGCATGCGTGGACTCATCCTAGAGGGGCGGGGCCGAGGCTGCGGGAGCGGGAGGGAGGGAGGGAGGGAGGGGGTCAGAAAAGGGAATTCCAACCTGTGGAACTTTGGGGGCTCCCGCGGCCCACGCCTTCCCCGCACCTGTGGATGGTGCAAGGAGCGGCGCCTGTGCCAGCTCGGGGGCGGCGTTGGGGTCCGCAGGGCGAGGAAGGGCAGTGTCAATGCGCGTGGGACACGGGACTTTCAAACTTAAGTCTTGAGGCCGTCGGGGCTCAAGCTCCCCGGCCGCCATGCGCGACAGGACCCACGAGCTCAGGCAGGTGAGAAGTCGGGGCTGGGGGCGGGCGGACAGACTGGAATGAAGGAGTCCTGGTCTTCGGGTCTGGGAGGGGTGGCTGACGGCCAGAAAGGAAAATCCCGGAAGCCAGTGGAGAGCCGCCGCGAGGAAGCGGTGCCAATGACTCCGGCCCTGGCAGGGGGATCACAGCTCGGACGATGAGGACGAGGTGCGAGTCGCGCTGGTGGTGCACCCGGGTACCGCCCGGCTGGGGAGCCCGGACGACGAGTTCTTCCTGAAGGTAAGGGGCTGCAGTCGTGGCCTGAATTCTTGAGGGGTCTAGAGGACCGAGGAGTAGGGAGGACTGGAGTACTACGTTATCTCCTCGGCTGCCTGGGTCATCCCTAGGTCCAGACAATTCGGCAGACCATGGTCAAGTTGGAGATTAAAGTCCGGGAGTTGGAGAAACAGCAGGTCACCATTCTGGCCACGCCCCTTCCCGAGGAGAGTAAGCAAAACCCAGGCTCGGCATGCTCAGCCCTGTGGATTTGGGGGGTTGTAGTTTCATATAGAAGGTGGCCAAGGAGTTTTCTTGACGTAGGCGCTTACAGCTTTCCCTTGTTTAGGCATGAAGCAAGACCTGCAGAACCTTCGTGATGAGATCAAACAGCTGGGCAGAGATATCCGGGCACAGCTGAAAGGTGAGATTCTAGGAGCTCAGATGGCTCATCCCCTCTGGTCCTGACCTGTTTGTGGTATATCTGGAAAGTATGTGGCCCAGAGAAGCCAGTGATATATCCAGATCACACAAGAGGCTTGGGTCTAGAATCTCTGTTCCTGACATTCTCTGACATCCATAGCAGGGAAAACCATAGCACATGACTGCCGCTCAAGTTCCTTTTATTTTATTTTATTTTTTATTTTTATTTACTTATTTGCAGAGAGACATAGAAGAAAATGAATGAATGAATGAATGGGCAGCCAGGGCTTCTAGCCAGTGCAAAGGAACTCCAGATGCATGTGCCATTTTGTGCATCTGGCTTTACATGGGTGCTGGGAAAACGAGCCCTGGTCATTAGGTTTGCAGGCAAGCGCCTTAACCGATGAGCCATCTCTCCAACCCCTTATTTCATTTTTATTCACAGTGAAATCATTTTTGCTATAGTTCTTGCAGTTCAGTATGTGTTCTTTATTCTTCCTGTAGACAGATGGAGGTTTTGTTAGGCCTCTTCACACTTGTGGGAACTTCATCCCTTCTCCTCCTCATCCATTGTATACTGAGCTGCATCCTTTGCTCCTAGCCATTTGTGATAAAAATCTATAGACAAGAACCTCCTTGCTATGCAGACATGGCTCTTGTTTCACATCCTAAACAATATTATTTTCTAAGTCTCAGTTCAAACCTTCCCTTACCCCCATCCTTGTGTTTCCTCTACAGCCATAGAGCCCCAGAAGGAGGAAGCTGATGAAAATTATAACTCAGTTAACACAAGAATGAAAAAAACCCAGGTGGGTTTCATTTTCCTCTAACTACATTTCAATAAGGTGTTCATAAATTATTAAATGGTGACACATGAAGTAAGGTCCCTTAGAGATCCTCAAATCCAGGATCCTGATGATTTTCTATTTTATTTATGAGAGAGAGGGAGAGAATGGGTGCACCAGGGTCTCTAGCCACTGCATACAAACTCTAGATGCATGTTCTACCTTGTACATCTGGCTTATGTGAGTACTAGGGAACTGAACCTGGGTCCTTAGGCTTCACAGGCAAGCACCTTAACTTCTAAGCCATCTCTCCAGCCATGATGATTTTTCTAAATGGGAAAACTAATTCTTGGACAGAAAAAAAAACTCCCTGAATCCCAATACACGGGAGGTAGAGGTAGGAGGATCACTGTGAGTTCAAGGCCACCCTGGGACTACATAGTGAATTCCAGGTCAGCCTAGACTAGAGTGAGATACTGCCTTTAAAAAACTCCCTGAAGATGAAGAACCCCTATCTCCTAATGCTCAATCCATTATAACACCTCACTTTCTTCATTCAAAGATAATTGTGTCCCAGACATGATTTAAGCTTGACCATGAGAGACATACCTTCCAAGAACTGAGATGGTGAATTTGGATTGAATAGGGGACAATGCCTTGTTTTATTTATTTATTTATTTATTTATTTATTTATTTATTTATTATTTTGGTTTTTCGAGGTAGGGTCTCCGCTAGCCCAGGCTGACCTGGAATGTAGTCTCAGGGTGGCCTTGAACTCACAGCAGTCCTCCTGCCTCAGCCTCCTGAGTGTTGGGATGAAAGGTATGCTCCACCACACCCGATCCAAACAAAGACATTTTTTTGTGTAGGACTTGGTGCCTAATGGCTCTGCCCAGGGAAGTAGAAAGAGAAGTAAAACATGACTGTCAAGAGACATTCTCGGTCCCTTGGATAGAATTCAAGAAATCAGGAAGAGGAACTTGCCTGGGACAACATCTTAGTAAGGAAATTTGAAGTGATCTGAATGGTCCTCTTTGGGTGCCCAGTGAGTAGTTGGGGTTTTTGGAGGTCAGGGTTGGAATAGAGCTCAGCTAAGATCCCAAATAAGGGAGAGAAGTTGGAGCATCTTGAAAGAATACCACAGAGGATGAGATGAGACAAGGTGGAGAGGGGAGAAAGGACACCAGGACACAAGAGAGCCAAAGAAAGCAAGTTGAAGAAGGAATTTTTTTTTTTTTTCAGATAGAGTCTCCCTCTAGCCCAGGCTGACCTGGCATTCACTATGTAATTTCAGGGTGGCCTCGAACTCATAGCAATCCTCCTACCTCTGCCTCCCAAGTGCTGATATTAAAGATGTGCATCACCATGCCTGGCTAGGAATTTTATTTATTGATTGATTTATTTGACATAAAGATGCAGAGAGAGTGAGTGAGAAAGGGAATGGGTGTGCCAGGGCCTCTAGCCACTGCAAAACAAACTACTGTGCATCTGGCTTAAGTGGGTCCTGAGGAATCGAACCTGGGTCCTTAGGCTTTGCAGGCAAGCGCCTTAACCGCTAAGCTATCCCTCCAGCCCTAGGAATTAATTTTTTTAAATATTTGATTTATTTATTTATTTATTTATTTATTTATTTAGAGAGAGAGAGAATAGGCATGCCAGGGCCTCTAGCCACTGCAAACAAACTCCAGAAGCATGTGCTACCATGTGCTTCTGGCTTATGTGGGTTCTGGGAAGTCGACCCTGAGTCCTTAGGCTTTGCAGGCAAGCAAGCACCTTAACCCTTAAGCCATCTCTCCAGTCCTGAAGAAGAAATTCTTTAAAGATTAAGCTTATTTAAGGCATCAGGAGAGGAACAAGGGAGCAAAACACCTCAGAGAGGGTACATGTGGTAGTTCCTAGTGTGAGAGGTGAAGTGCTCAGGGGACCTCATGTACCTGGACAGCATGATCACATCCAGGTACACAAGCTGCAAGGCATTCAACAAATACACATTGAATGCCTGTGTGCCAGTCTCTTTTGAACTAAAAAAATTCCTGCCAATCAAGGCAAGAACATCACCAAATGAGTAAATAATTTTAGGACATAATCCGTTTTTTAAATATTTTATTTATTTCTTTATTTGAGAGAGAGGCAGATAGAGAAAGAATGGGTGCCCCAGGGTCTGCTGCCACTGCAAATGAACTGCAGATGCATGCGACATGTGGCAGACAGCCTCAGGTGACTGAGATAAACTTCCAAATCAGGCACAATTATGGAGGAAGGGATATTTATTGAAGCTTACAAGTTCAGAGGAAGTTCCCTAATGGCAAAAGAAGCTGGCCAACTTTCACAGGCTCCAACAGAGAGAGAAACCAACACCATCACAAGCAAGTCCACTTCAGGAACTCCAGGCAGAGCTCAAGCACTCTGCATATCTTTAGACTGGAATTCCAAATCAACCACTACATCTTAGGGCTGGACCCTAAGATCTGCCCAGTGATACCTCCTCCAGCCAGATGGTTGCAGATCTAAATTACTTTAATAAAACTTTAATAAAATCCTGAATATATTGGGGGGCATCCATTTAAACTACCACATGCCACCTTGTGCATCTGGGTACTAGGGAATCCAACCTGGGTCCTTTGGCTTTGCAGGGAAATGCCTTAACCACTAGACCATCTCGCCAGCTCTGGACATAATAAATTTTAAGGAAATAATAGCAGGGAAAGAGGGATGGGAAGTGTTGGGGAAGGGTTGTCATTGAAATGAGAGTGATTGAAGGAACAGAGCTCATTGGTTTGGTGTGTGTAGCAGACAGCTTCAGGTTCACTGAGATGAACTTCCATACTAGGCACAGTTATGGAGGAAAGGATTTATTGAAGCTTACAGATCCAGGGGAAGTTCCATAATGGCAGAAAAAGCTGGCCTGCTTTCACAGGACCAAACTCAAGAGAGAAAAGCCACAAGCCAAAAACCACACAGCACAGCACACTTCAGGAACTCCAACTAGGCACACTTTGCATACCACCACACCTTAAAATCCACCCAGAGACACTGCCTCCATCAAGGTGGCTGCAGATGCAAACTACATAATAAAACACTGAATATATTGAGGGCTATCTATTCAAACTACCACAGTTGTATCAGGCCCTTCCTGCAATAACTAACACTACAAAAAAAAAATTATTTATTTTGGTTTTTCAAGGTAGGGTCTCCCTGTAGCACAGGCTGATCTGGAATTCACTATGTAGTTTCAGGGTGGCCTCGAATTCAGGGCAGTCCTCCTACCTCTGCCTCCCATGTACTGGGATTAAAGGCATGTGCCACCACACCTGGCCAAAAAAAATTTTTTTTATATATAAGGAGCCAGGTGTGGTGGCACATGCCTTTAATCCCAGTGCTCCGGAGGCAGAGGTAGGAGGATTGTTGTGAGTTTGAGGCCACCCTGAGACTACATAGTGAATTTCAGGCCAGTCTAGGCTAGAGCAAGACCCTACCTTGAAAAACAACATAAAGGGAGGGTAGTGGATAGGGATTATAATCATGGTATATTTATATTTATGGAAGTTGTTAATTAAAAAGTTTAAAAACAAAGCTGGGCATGGTGGCGCACGCCTTTAATCCCAGCACTTGGGAGGCAGAGGTAGGAGGATTGTCATGAGTTCAAGGCCACCCTGAGACTACATAGCTAATTCCAGGTCAGCCTGGACCAGAGTGAGATCCTACCTCGAAAAACCAAAAAAAAAAAAAAAAAAAAAAAAAAAAAAAAGTTTAAAAACAATAAGCAAGGGCTGAGGATGTAACTGAATTGGTAGAGTGCTTGCCTAGCATGCACAAACCACAGCACTGCATAACTCTGGGCTTGGTGGTATTTACCTGTAATCCCAATACTTGGGATGTGGAGGCAGAAGATCAGGAGTTCAAGGTCATCCTTAGCTACATAATGAGCTCAAGGCCAGCCTGGGCTACACGAGACCCTGTCTTAAAACCAACCAACAACTAAAAAAATTTTTAAGTAAGGTTGAGAAAGGTTCATTCAGAAGGTTACATTTAGCCAGACACGGTAGTGCATGCTTGTTAATCTCAGCACTTGGAAGCAGAGGCAGGAGGATTCCCATGAGTTCAATGTCAGCCTGGTCTATATAGTGAGTTTCAAGCCAGCCAGGGCTACATAGAAAGAGCATATCTCAAACAAACAAGCAACAACAAGCAAGGTGATATTTGAACAAAAGCTTCAGGGTGTTTATGGGGAATGAGTATTCCAAGCAGAAAGAGCAGGGAGTGCAAACAGCTTTAAGTGTGCTTTGTCCAGGGAACATTGAGGAGACCAGGAGGAAGAAAGAGAACAGTGTGAGGAGGGGTGATAGGGGTAGGAACAGATCATGTTAGGATTATGTGGGCCCTGATAAATAAAGCCTTTTGCTTTCACTCTTTGGAGTGAGGGAGCCTATCAAGGTCATTATCAAAGGTGGTTATGGCAGTAGACACCCATGACACCTCCTGCTGTTGCTTACTGGACTCGGGATATCAAGGGCCAGATAGGCAGATATCCTCCTGAGGTACTTAGGTGATTCTCTATCCCTAGCATGGGGTCCTCTCCCAGCAATTTGTGGAGCTCATCAACAAGTGTAACTTAATGCAGTCTGAATACCGGGAGAAGAACGTGGAACGCATCCGGAGGCAGCTGAAGATCAGTGAGTTGGGATGCCTGTTCTGTGGGCCTAAGGAACACTGACTTAGCCCTGAACTGGCCTTTTCTTGCTCAGCCAATGCTGGAATGGTGTCTGATGAGGAGCTGGAGCAGATGCTGGACAGTGGGCAGAGCGAAGTGTTTGTGTCTAATGTGAGTGCCCACCACATGGGTGTCCCATCTTTGAGTCCTAGAGCCTTTACATTGAGGGCAGACTAAGGCCCAAGAGGGAATGACTTGGCATACCAGGACTCATTCATCAGGGTCTGGCCTTACTGCTAGGCCAGAAGGCTGCTCCGGAATCTCAACAGGAACTTCAGACCTGCTGCTAATCTGCTTGTGACCTTTTCGCCCATTCTTATCCACCCCTCAGATATTGAAGGACACACAAGTGACACGACAGGCCCTAAACGAGATCTCAGCCCGGCACAGTGAGATCCAGCAGCTTGAGCGCAGTATCCGTGAACTTCACGAGATCTTTACTTTCCTTGCTACTGAGGTAGAGATGCAGGTAGGTGCCCAAGGCAGCCCCTAAATCCCCAACCATGACTGGGGGTGAGCTCCACCCTTGGACACTCTCCTGGGCTTTGATGTTGTTTCAAGCTAAGCCATGCCCCCAGGTGGCCCTTACTTCTGTCCTTGGGCAAGTTCCTAGGATTGTGTCCACCTCCACACCTACCCAGATGACCACTCCTTTATTCACAGCATCCCTTCAACTAGAGACTAACCTTGGTGTGGCCTTAATCATGGCTTCTCCTCTTCTGGCAGAATCCCTACTCATGTTGTTAAGAATTCTAATGGAAGTTTTCCCTAGAGGGCCCACCTCCAAAAATCTCTCGAGGTTGTGGTAGTGCTCCTTTGGGCCTGCTTGTGGGGGTTGAGGTAAGCTTCTCCCCCTGTTCTTGAGGACCTGACTTCAGCCATTTCCTTCTGCAGCTGGGAGCCATGCGAAAGAGCCCTCTTTCAGTAGAAGTACCAGGACCTTAGGCTGGTAGTGCCAGGAGGAGGCAGACACAGGGAGGGCATCCCAGGCACAGAGAGAGACAGGCCTAGAAGAATGGGTGAATTCAGAAAAGATTTGTGAGGGAACAAAAGTTCACCATTTATGAAAAAGGTAGTAATCATATGACACCTTTAGCTGTAGGCCTCCACTGAAAACAGGTTGTGTGGAACAAGGAGAGGGATCATATGGTAGAAAGGGGCCTGGAAGCCACCCTAGGAATCTGAACATTTGTCAGAACTGGTCCTGCCAGATCTTTGTTTATGTAGGTTTTTTTTTTTTTTTTTTTTTTTTTTTTTTTTTTTTTTCAGGAAAGCCCATCAGTCATCTTGGGCTGGGATGGGCAGAGTAGTTGATGGTCTTCCCTGCCTGCCTGAACTACCCCATTTTCTGAGCAGGGAGAAATGATCAACCGGATTGAGAAGAACATCCTGAGCTCAGCAGACTATGTGGAACGTGGACAGGAGCATGTCAAGACAGCCCTAGAGAACCAGAAGAAGGCGAGGAAGGTGAGCCTTCAGCCCTGGCCCCAGCCTTGAGTGCTCTTGAATGACTTTCCATGACTCCTCCTCTCCCACAGAAAAAAGTCATGATAGCCATCTGTGTCTCCATCACTGTCCTTATTTTGGCTGTCATCATTGGTGTCACCACAGCAGTTGGATAATGCCACACATTCTTGGTGAGATATGGTAAGCCTGCCCCATCCCTAGCATCAGCCTTCTCTCCTTCCCTCAGACCCGTTTCTCCTTTCTTCCTTTACAGACATTGGGAGCACCAGGACCCAGAACCTGGCCTTTTCTCTCAGCAGCTGCAGGGGCAAGGCCAAGCCTCCAGCGTGATGCTGTCCTTACATTGCCCCTGTGCCGAGGGGCAGATGGTTCTTCTGGGATTATTAGCTGCTCCTCTGTGGGGGTCTCCTCCTTCAGGCCACAATGCCTAGGAGAGAGCCTGCAGTGTCCTGTTTGGTTGGGACACATGGTTTTGTAAAAAATTAAAGAAAAAAAGTTTGGAGTCCCTGTGCCTATGTGTTCCTGGAAGGGCTGGCCTCTAGGTATCTATTCTGTCTACCTCCCGGCCATCCCTGGTCCAGGCCCAGCCCCAGCTCAGGCCGACTCAAATCAGACTTCCCTAGGTATGTGACTGCAGTAGGTGACTCTGCCCAAGGAGTAGATGGGATAGGTTGAAGAGAGGTAGCACCCACTGCTGGCTCACAGTTCAGTGCTGTCCTACCACTAGGACTACAAATCCCTGAAGCAGTGAGCTGACCAGGTATGCTGTGATGCTGTCCTTGAAGGAAAATTGTCATCTTTGTCAGAAGCTGCTGGGACTCTTCATGAGAAACTCTGGAAATTTGGACCTATTGATATTCCCTTATAAAGGAGTGAGGGGAGATTCATCAGACCCTTGCTGATCTCAGGTGCCCTCTGCCATTTGTATGCCATGATGTACCAGATCTTGTGGCCCCGACAGATGGCATATGTATAGGATAGACTATCAGGTGACTGGGAGCTTCTCGCTAGGATGAGACTTTTAGAATATTTATTTATAGCTGGGTGTGGTGGTGCACACCTTTAATCCCAGCACTTGGGATGCTGAGATAGGAGGATTGCTGTGAATTTAAGGCCTGTCTGGGGCTACAGAGTGAGTACAAGGTCAGCCTGGGCCGCAGTGAGACCCTATCTCAAAAAGAAAATGTATTTATTTATTTATTTAAGAGATAGTGGGCTGGAGAGATGGTTTAGCAGTTAAAGCACAAGCATGCAAAATCTAAGGATCCAGGTTTGATTCTCCAGGTCTCATATAAGCCAGATGCACATTGTGTTGTATGCGTCTGGAGTTCATTTGCAGTGGCTAGAGGTCCTGGCATGCCCATTCCCTCTATCTCCCTCTCTCTGTCTCTAATAAATAAATAAATAAAAATAAATAAATCTTTTTTAAAAAAAAAGAGAGATAGAGAATGGATGCACCAGGGCCTCCTGCTGCTGCAGATGAACTCCAGATGCACATGCCACTTTGTACATTGGTGTTATGTGGGTACTGGGTAATCAAATCTGGGCCATTAGGCTTTACAGGCAAGTACCTTTACCTATTGAGCCATCTTTCCAGTCCTTAAGATGAGACTTTGTTTGTTTGTTTGTTTGTTTGTTTGAGAGCGACAGACAGAGAGAATGGGCACACCAGGGCCTCCAGCCACTGCAAACGAACTCCAGATACGTGCACCACCCAGTGTATCTGGCTTACATGGGTACTGGGGAATCGAGCCTCAAACTGGGGTCCTTAGGCTTCACAGACAAGCGCTTAGCCACTAAGCCATCTCCAGCCAAAGATGAGATTTTTGGATGCTATGGCTGCTTTGGGGTCACCTGTAAGGAACCTCTCATTTGCGCTCTGTAAAGAAGCCCAATAAACTCATTCATTTGCCAGGTGGAATTGTGCTTTAGTCTGTCATGGTTGTTCTACCTGGGGGAGCAAGTTTTTCTTGGCTTCTTCCCCAGAAAAATGTTCCAATACAGCAGGCCAGGGCTGGAATATAGGTGAGGTATATGTACATGTATGTGAGAGATCAGTGGCATTCCTGAGGCCAAAAGGAAGAAAACGTCATTGAGTAATTAAGGTTATTATTTTGAATATGGCAGACAGGGTCTAGTCTCAGGACATTTATTTAAAATGTTAAATGTAATACAAAAGGCAGTAAAACTGGGTGTGGTGACGCACACCTTTAATCTCAGCACTCGGGAGGCAGAGGTAGGAGGATCACTGTGAATTCAAGGCCACCCTGAGACTACATAGTGAATTTCAGGCCAGCCTGGGCTAGAGTGAAACCCTATCTTGAAAAATAAACAAAAAAAGGCAATATAAGATATCACCAGGCAGAGGGACCCAGCAGGGCAGGCCCTATGACCAGAGATGGGTACTGCTTTAGAAACCCATAACCCCAGAGTAACGTACCTGATTTATGGGGATTGTCCAGTGGAAGCAGGTAAAAGAGACAGAGGAGCCTGGACCCTAATTTATACAAGGCATGTGGGCTGCAGGCTGTAATTCTAAATTTCTAGGGTTTTTAGCCCCCATGCCTAATTTCTGGAGAAATGTGGTTCCTGTTTAGGACACCTGCTTCACAGGGTAAGTTGTTTGTGGCTCATGTCTGGTTGGGAGTGGGTAATACTTGGCTCATATCCTCAGGGTCTAGAGGTTGCATTAGAGGCATTCTGTGCCAACATGTGTGCGTGTGTGTTTTAAATTATTTAGTTACTTGAGAGAGATGGAGAGAGAGAGGCAGATAGAGAATGGGCGTGCCAGGGCTTCTAGCCATTGCAAACAAACTCCAGATGCATGCACCACCATATACATCTGGCTTAAGTGGGTACTGGGCAATCAAGCCTGGGTCCTTAGGCTTCACAGACAAGCACCTTAAGCACTAAGCCATCTCTCTAGCCCCCATCCTACTTTTTAAATTTTTTTTTTTTTTTTTGGTTTTTCGAGGTAGGGTCTCACTCTAGTCCAGGCTGACCTGGAATTCACTATGTGGTCTCGGGCTGGCCTAAAACTCAGTGATTAAAGGCGTGCACCACCACCCCTGGCTCCCATCCTACTTTTGGTCCCATAGGTCCCCACTCCTCAGGCTTCCCCATGGCTACTAAGCCCCTCTGACCATAATACCTGTACTGTTTGCAATGTCATGAGTTCTGGAAGGGGTGGATGTCTCTGGTACACTCTTGGACCAGCCCCCGGACATGGCTTGAGGGAGGGTCAGGATGGGACCTCTGCCTTCATCTGTGGCTGGCAGCCACCTGCAGTACCTCTTGACTGCCTGCATAGTTTGGGATTTGCCTGCCACTTGGCTGGCATTGTGTGGGGTGTGCCTTGGTCTGTATTGCTCAGTGGACTTAAGTTGAAGTGTTAGTAGCCCCTCCCTCTCAGTATAAAGCAGCTCATGTTAGCCAGCTAATATGGGTCAGGCCTCAAATTGGAACCTTAGAAGCCATTGACACACTGTGATGGCTTGCTTTAGTTATTGGGAAAGCTCAGTAATTAGAACTTTTCCTGTGGACTATGGAAACCCTTGGAAATTTTTTTGTTTGTTTGTTTCACTCTAGCCCAGGCTAACCCGGAATTCACTATGTAGTCTCAGGGGGGCCTTGAACTCACAGCGATCCTCCTATGTCTGCCTCCCAAGTGCTGGGAATAAAGACATGTGCCACCATGCCCAGCTTTGTAATTTTTTTTTAAGTTTTATTTATTTATTTGAGAGAGAGACAGAGAGAATGGATGTGGCAGGGCCTCCAGCCACTGCAAACGAACTCCAGAGGCATGTGCCATCTTGTGCACCTGGTTTACATGGGTCCTGGGGAATCGAACCTGGGTCCTTTGGCTTTGCAGGCAAACAACCACTAAGCCATCCCTTCAGTCCCCCTTGGACATTTGAACAGACTTAGCAGAGAAGTGAACAGATGTAGCTTGCACAAGGATGTGCATGGATTCCCTTCCCTCGGAAAAATGACCTCAGTGAGGAATCCTGGCTGGGCAGCTGTGAGCTCACTTTGCAAGGAAGGAACAGTTTTGGTTAGCTGTGACCTTTTTTTTTTTTTTTTTTTTTTTTTTTGAGGTAGGGTCTCTCTAGGCCAGGGTGACCTGCAATTCACTATGTAGTCTCATGGTGGTCTTGAACGCACAGTGATCCTCCTATCTCTGCCAGTATTAAAGGCATGTGCCCCCATGCCCAGCTAGCTATGACATTTTTCACATGTGTCTGTATTGCAACCTGTCACTTCAGCTCACTCAACATCTTGTAGTTCAAAATCTCAAGAAAAGCTGTGTGTGGTAGCACATGCCTGTAGACTAAGAGGCTGTGGAAGGAAGAACAATGAATTCAAGGTGAGCCTGGGCTTCACAGTAGGCCCTGTCTCAACAACAAAACAATTGGCATGGTGGCGCATGCCTTTCATCCAAGCATTAGGGAGGCAGGGGTAGGAAGATTGCTCTGAGTTTGTGAGTTAGAGGCCAGCCTGAGACTACATAGTGAATTCCAGGTCAGCCTGGACTACAGTGAAATCCTACCTTGAAAATTAGCCGGGCATGATGGCACACACTTTTAATCCTAGCACTCAGGAGGCAGAGATAGGAGGATTGCTGTGAGTTCGAGGCCACCCTGAGACTACATAGTGAATTCCAGGTCAGCCTGGGCTAGAGCAAGACCCTACCTTGAAAAAATAATAATAATAAAATTAATGTTCCAGAGATTGGATATCTATTAGGTAATAAAGCTGAACTTGAGGCTGGAGAGATGGCTTGGTGGTTAAAGGCATTTGCTTGCAAAGCCTGATGGCCTGGGTTTGCTTCCCCAGTACACACATAAAGCCAGATGCATAAAGTGGCTCATGTCCATAGAGACCCTGGCCTGCCCTTATCTCTCTCCTTGCAAATAAGTAAGCTGAACCTTGGGGGTGGGGGGTAGAAAGCTGGGTATAGTGACACATGCCTGCAATCCTAGCACTTGGGAGGTAGAGGCAGGAAAATCAGGGATTGAAAGCCAGCCTTGGGTTACCTAATAAGTTAGAGGCCAGCCTGGGTTATGTGAGACTATTGCAAAGCAACAAAACCCTAGAAACCATGGGCTGGAGAGATGGTTAAGGCGCTTGCCTGCAAAGCCTAAGGACCCCGGTTCAATTCTCCAGGTCCCACATAAGCCAGACGCACAAGGCGCATATGTCTGGAGTTCATTTGCAGTGGCTGGAGGCCCTGGTGGGCCCATTCTTTCTCTGTCTCTCTCCCCTCTGTCTCTAATAAATAAATAAAAATAAATATTTTTTTAAAAACCCTAGAAACCAGCCTGGCATGGCGCACACCTTTAATCCCAGCAATTGGGAGGCAGAAGGAGGAGAATCACTGTGAGTTTGAGGCCAGCCTTATACTACAGATCAGCCTGGCCTAGACTGAGACCCTACCTGTTAAAAAAAAAAAAAAAAAAAACCTAGAAACCAGATAAATAAAATTATCAGGAAAAAGAATTGGCCTAGTTCACTTTCCAGGTCAGGCTACATTGACGCCTAGGGGCTATCTGCCCTGGGTTAAAAACTTTATCCTTATAGACCCTACCTCGAAAAACAAAAAAATAATAATAAAATAAACTTTACCCATGGCCAAGAAGTATGTGGGGACATTACATTTTCTGAGAGAATGTGTGTCAGAAGTAGGTGAACAAGCACAATGGTCAGCATCACTGGTACAGTCCTATGGCAGTTTGAATTATTGTCCTAAATATCACTGTCAGGTTAGACACTCACCCTGCTGACAACAGGCTTGCTTGGCTACATACCTTGGCTTTGGCCAATAGACTATGAGTAGAAATGGAAAATACTACTTCCAAACAAATGTTTTATTTTTGGTTTTTTGACCTGGAACTCATTCTGTAGTCCCAGGCTGGTCTCAAACTCATGAGTCCTGGGATTAAAGATGTGCACCACCACACCCAGCTCATCTTTGCTTTAAAAAAAATTTTTTTGTTTATTTTTATTTCTTTATTTGAGAGTGACAGAGAAAGAGGCAGAGAGAGAATGGGCGCACCAGGGCTTCCAGCCACTGCAAACGAACTCCAGATGCATGCACCACCTTGTGCATCTGGTTTATGTGGGTACTGGGGAATTGAGCCTCGAACTAGGGTCCTTAGGCTTCACAGGCAAGCGCTTAACTGCTAAACCAGCTCTCCAGCCCTTCATTTTGTTTTTTAAAAATATTTTTATTAGCCAGGCGTGGTGGCGCACACCTTTAATCCCAGCACTCGGGAGGCAGAGGTAGGAGGATCGCCGAGAGTTCGAGGCCACCCTGAGACTACGTAGTTAATTCCAGGTCAGCCTGGGCCAGAGAGAGACCCTACCTCGAAAAACCAAAAAAAAAAAAAATATTTTTTTATTGCTGGGCATAGTGGCACACACCTTTAATCCCAGCACTTGGTAGGCAGAGGTAGAAGGATCGCCATGAGTTCAAGGCTACCCTGAGACTACATAGTGAATTCCAGCTTAGCCTGAACTAGAGTGAGACCCTACCTTGAAAAACAAAACAAAAATTTTTATTTAGGCCTGGAGAGATGGCTTAGCTGTTAAAGTGTTTGCCTGTGAAGCCAAAGAACCCAGGTTTGATTCCTCAGGACCCACATAAAGCAGATGTACAAGGGGCATACGCATCTGGAGTTCATTTGCAGTGGTTAGTGGCCCTGGTATGCCCCATTCTCTCTCTTTCTGTCTTCTATCTCTCTGTGCTTACAAATAAACAAATATTTTTTTAAAAAAATAGGGGCTGGAGAGATGGCTTAGCGGTTAAGGTGCCTGCCTCCTAAGCCTAAGAATGCCCGTTCCAATCTCTAGCGGTTCCAATCTCCAGGTCCCACATTTAGCTAGATGCAAAGTGACACAAGGGCACAATGCCGCACTTGACCACAAGGGGGCGCACACACCTGGATTTCGTTCACAGCAGCTGAGAGGCTGCTGGCGCGCCCATCTCTATCTGTCTTCCTCTCCCTTTCTCTGTCTCTCTCTGTGTCTCAAAAAAAAATTTTAAAAATATTTATTTATTTGAGAAAAAAATGGGCAGACTTCTAGCCCCTGCAAATGAATTACAGATGCATGGGCCATCTTATGCATCTGGCTTAAGTAGGTCCTGGGGAATCAAACCTTGGTCCTTTGGCTTTGCAGGGAAGCACCTTAACTGCTCAACCATCTCTCCAGCCCAAGATATATCTTCTTGCAGTGAGTTATGGAAATATTCAGGTTGTTACCATGTTAAACTTTACAGCCAGACCGGGCAGGAAGGTAAGGCAGGAAAATTAAGAGTTTGAGACCAACCTGGGCTACAGAGTGAGTTCCAGGCTGGCCAGGACTACATAGGGAGACTTTGTCTTAAAAAAAAAAAAAAAAAAAAAAAAAGCAAAATGGGGCCAGAGAGATAGCTGAGAGGTTAAGGTGCTTGCCTGTGAATTCTAAAGGATCCAGGTTCAATTCTTCAGTCTCCATGTAAACCAGATGCACAAGGTGGCACATGAGCCTGGAATTCATTTACAGTGGCTGGATGCCCTGGCATGCCCATTCTCTATTTGCCCCCTCAATAAATTTAAAAATAAAAAAAGTAAAACCAAATAAACTGTTTCAGAATTAGTACCCAAAGTTGTAGTGTTCTTAGAATTAAAAAAAGAAAGAAAAGCCGGGCATGGTGGCGCACGCTTTGAATTCCAGGTCAGCCTGGGCTAGTGTGAAACTCTACCTCAAAAAACCAAAAAAAGAAAAAGAAAAAAAGAAAAGAAAAGAAAAGAAAAGAAAAGAAAAGAAAAGAAAGCCTGGCATGGTGGCGCACGCCTTTAATCCCAGCACTCAGGAGGCAGAGATAGGAGGATCAACGCGAGTTCAAGGCCATCCTGAAACTACATAGGGAATTCCAGGTCAGCCTGGTCTAGAGTGAGACCTTACCTCAAAAACAAAAAGGGGGGGGCTGGAGAGATGTCTTAGCAGTTAAGACTCCTGCCTCCCAAGACTAAGAATGCTGGTTCCAATCTCCAGCAGTTCCAATCTCCAGGTCCCACGTTTAGCCAGATGCAAAGTGACGTAAGGGCGCAATGCCGCACTTGACCACAAGGGGACGCACGCATCTGGATTTCGTTTGCATCAGCTGAGAAGCTGCTGGCACCCCCATCTCTATCTGGCTTCCTCTCCCTCCCTCTCCCTTTCCCTCTCCCTCTCCCTCTCTCTCTCTCGCTCTCTGTCTCTCTCCAAAAAAGAAAAAAGAAAGAAGGAAAGAAAGAAAGAAAGAAAGGAAGGAAGGAAGGAAGGAAGGAAGGAAAAGAAAGAAAGAAAGAAAGAAAGAAAGAAAGAAAGAAAAGAAAGAAGTCTAGCGTGGTGGCACACGCCTTTAATCCCAGCACTTGGGAGACAGAGGTAGGAGGATCGCTGTGAGTTCAAGGCCATCCTGAAACTACATAGGGAATTCCAGGTCAGCCTGGGCTAGAGTGAGACCCTACCTCGAGAAACCAAAGAAAAGAAAAAATTTTGGGTGTGATGGTGCAAGAAGATCACCATGAGTTCGAGGTGCCACTCTGACACTACATAGCAAATTCCAGATTCCAGGTGAGCTTGGGCTACAGTGAGATGCTACCTTGAAAGAAAAACCAAACAGTGCTGGAGTGATGGCTCAGCGGTTAAAGGTGCTTGCTTGCAAAGTCTGGCTGCCCAGGTTTGATTTTCTAGTACCCATATGAAGCTAGATGCACAAAGTGGTGCATTCATCTAAAGTTCATTTTTGGTGGCTAGAGGTCCTGGTGCACTCATTCTTTCTCTCTCTCTCACTCTCTGCCTCTTTATCTCTGTCTCTCTTGCTCTAGCCCAGGATGACCTGGAATTCACTATGTAGTCTCAAGGTGGCCTCAAACTCACGGTGATCCACCTACCTCTGCCTCCCAAGTGCTGGGATTAAAGATGTGTCCCACCACGTCTAACAAAAATATTTTTAAAAATTAAAAAAGTTGAGCTGGAGAGATGGCTTAGCAATTAAGGCACTTATCTACAAAGCCTGAGGACCCAGGTTTGGTTCCCCAGCACCCACATAAGCCAGATGCACATGGTTGTGCCTGTGTCTGGAGTTGGTTTGCAATGGCTAGAGGCTATGGTGTGCCCATTTTCTCTATCTGCCTCTTTCTCTCTGAAATAAATAAAAATAAAGTTGGAAAGTGGCTGAGAAAACTTAGAAGTTGGGAAGTTGTGTCATATTATACAGTGGTAAAAGTATCTGGTTAAACTGAAACTAGGCTAGGAATAATTGTGACTATAATAATGATCAAATGAGCTTTGGGGATGAAAATATTAATAAATACCTTGGCTGCAATTTGGTGTATTTGACAACTTACTGTAAGAAAAGCAACAGGGAGTAGAAGAACAGATTAATGGGGGTAAAAAGGCCTAAGTGAGGTCAGGGGAAGAAATTGAGTAAAGGAAAGGTGGAGGGAGGGCTAATCAAAATCTAAGAGGAAATAAGTAATGTGGAAAACTACTTTTCTGGACAATGAAACAGTCAGAAGCCATAGATTGTTACTAGAAAATTTTCAGTGCCAGGGATGGGATACCTTCCAGTGAGTTGTTGGCTAGGGAGGTCACTGATGCCCCCAAAACATTACATTGCCGAGGCCCTTGGTTTCCCATCAGGAATAGATGTAAGACCCTATTGATGAAGACTCCACATACTTGGGCTGCAAGATCATTGAGAAATCCTGTTGGAGCTGAGCTGAAAGCCTCCTCCATGTGGACCAGCTGACAGAAAGCTGTAAAAAGCTACACTGCATGCAGTTCAATGGGAGAGAGAGAAATTACCAGTGAAGATACTCAACAGTGGACACTACAAGCCTTAAAGTAGGCCAGCCAGGCCAAATGAGCCAATGGGTACAATTGTGGCATGTCTGTTATGGGGGAAACCAACTGCTCTCTAATTGGACTGGAGGCCCGCTCCATGGGAAGGAATACATCCCTGATACTGAAAACCTAAAACGGGTAGTCATGAGCCCTAAGGGTGTAACATCTGCTGGGTCTGGCTAAAAGTATATACTATGCTCACCAAACTGCCTAGTAACCACTTCTACCTACACAAGACTATCATAATAGGAGAAAAAGATCATGACATCAAACTGAAAAGAGAGACTGATTGAGAGGGGAAGGGGATAAGATGGAGAGAAAAGTTTCAAAGGGGAAAGTGGGGGGAGGGAGGGAAGTACCATGGAATATTGTCTACAATTAAGGAAGTTGTCAATAAAAAATAAAAATTAAAAAGAATTAACAAATAAAATATTTTTAAAAAGGAAAAAGAAAGCCGGATGTGGTGCACGCCTTTAATCCCAACACTTGGGAGGCAGAGGTAGGAGGATTGCAGTGAGTTCGAGGCCACCCTGAGATGACATAGTGAATTCCAGGTAAGCCTGAGCTAGAGTGAGACCTTACCTCGAAAACCAAAAAAAAAAAGAAAGGAGGCTCATGCATGGTAATTGCCATATTGCCATGAGTTTGAGGTGAGCTTGGCCTACACAGCTAATACCAGGCTAACAAAAAAAACAAAAAAAAAAATATAAAAAAATATATATATATATATATATATATATATATATATATAGAGAGAGAGAGAGAGAGAGAGAGAGAGAGGACGCTGAGTATTGTGATACATGCCTGTAATCGTAGAAACCAGGAAGGCTGAGGCAGAGGATCACCATGAGTTTAAGGCTACATAACAAGACCCTGTTTCAAAAAACAAAAATAAAAACGGCTGACGAGATGGCTCCGAGGTTAAAAGTGATAACAAAGCCTGCTGACTTGGGTGTGATTCCCCAGTACCCACATAAATCCAGATGCACAAACAGGCCCTGGCATACCCATATTCTCTCTCTTTTCTCTGTCCCTCTCCCCTTCTCTCATGTGTGTGTGTGTGTGTGTGTGTGTGTGTGTGTGTGTTTGAGGTAGTATCGTTCTAGCCCATGGTGACCTGGAATTCACTATGTAGCCTCAGGATGGCCTCGAACTCACACCAATCCTCCTACCTCTGCCTCCCGAGTGCTGGGATTAAAGGTGTGTGCCACCATGCCTGGCTCTAAAAATTTTTTTTTTTTTTTGCCTAGGGTCTCTGGCCCAGGCTGAAAAGTCTCAGGGTGGCCTTGAACTTTTACCTCTTGTGCGCCACCATGCCTGGCTCTAAAAATATTTTTTCTTGTTTGATTTTCCAAGGTAGGGTCTCGCTCTAGGCCAAGCTGACTTGGAACTCACTCTGTAGTCTCAGGAAGGTATCAAACTCACAGTGATCCTCCTACCTCTTGTCTCCTGAGTGCTAGGATTAAAGGTGTATGCCACCACACCCAGCTAAAAAAAAATTTAAAAGAAGGAATAAGATGACAGAAAAATTGGTTAGTTTTAAAACAGAGATGGAGAAGAGTAGAGAAACTCCAAGTGTGCCTGTTTTTTGTTTTGGTTTTTCTTGTGTGTAGGCTGGTATATTGTGCCCCTGAGGTACCCACTCTTGCATGCTTGCCTGTGGTGGCCAAAGCAGAACATCCTGTGTCCTGCTCCAGTGCTCTGATTTGAGATAATCTCTTGATCCCAGAGCTTGCTGTTTTTCTCCTGAGATCCGGTGATTACTGGTTCTATGGGTCTCTTCTATGGGACTGAGGTTAATATAGTCAAATATAGCCATGTCCACCTATCTAGTTGGAGATTCAAACGCACAGTCTTAGACCCTCAAACATCAAGTTCACTTAGCCTCTAAGCCATCTCTAGCCCCTTCCCCCTTATTTTTATTTATTTATTTTTTTGGAGGCAGACTAGCCTAGGCTGACCTCAAACTCACTCTGTAGCCCAACCTGGTCTCAAACTCATAGACTCATAGTAGTCCTCTTACTTCAGCCTTCTGAGTTCTGTGCTGTTAAAGAGGCATAAGTACAACACACAACTAAACCACTTTTTTTTTTTTTTCTTGGTTTTTCAAGGTAGAGTCTCACTCTAGTCCAAGCTGGCCTGGAATTCACTATGTAGTCTTAGGCTGGCCTCAAACTCACAGCAATCCTCCTACCTCTGCCTTCTGAGTGCTGGGATTAAAGGCATGCACCACCACACCCGGCTGTAAACCACATTTTAAAAAACATTTTATTGACAACTTCCATACATAATAGACAATATACCAGGATTATAATCCCCTCTCACCACCTTCCCAGTTCAGTTGGTGGTTCCTAGTTTAGTTAGTTAGTTGTTAGTGCCTAGCTCAGGCTGACCTGGAATTCATTATTGTCCTCCTCCTGAAGTCCCCCTCCACTGAATCCCTTCTTTCCAAATAGTCTCTTAGTTAGTCAGTCAGTCAGTCAGTCAGTCAGTCAGTCAGTTAGTTGGTTGGTTAGTTTAGTTAGTTAGTTGTTAGTTCGTTTTTTGAGGTAGGGTATTGCTCTAGCTCAGGCTGACCTGGAATTCATTATGTAGGCTCAGGGTGGCCTTGAACTCATGGCAGTCCTCCTACCTGTGCCTCCAGAGTGCTGGGATTAAAGGTGTGTGTCACCATGCCCGGCTTCTCTCTCTATCTCTTTTTTTTTTTTTTTTTTTTTTTGGTTTTTCGAGGTAGGCTCTCACTCTGGCCCAGGCTGACCTGGAATTAACTATGTAGTCTCAGGGTGGCCTTGAACTCAAGGTGATCCTCCTACCTGTGCCTCCCAAGTGCTGGGATTAAAGGCATGCACCATCACGCCCAGCTCTTCTCTTTTATTTTGATGTCATTTTTGCAGGTCTTGTGTAGGTAATGTCAGCCACTGTGAGATCATGAATGTCACATCCATTTTGTATCAATCACTCTTTCTCTTCTTTTGTTCTTCAGTTCTTTCTGCCACCTCTTTCACAATGGTCCCTGAGCCTTGGAGGGTGTGATAAAGGTGTCTCATTTAATGCTGAACACTCCACTGTCACTTCTCAGAACTTTGGTGAATTTTGAGTGTCCATCATCTGAAAAGAGAAGCTTCTCTAACCAAAAGTGAGAGTAGCATTAATACATGGGCATAAACATAAGTATTTAGAGGGCCATTTGGTAGTCATAATATATCCATTTAGCCAGACAATAGTTTCTCCCACTAGGGCTTATGGTCTCCCCAGCCATAGGCTTTTGATCAGGTTTTCAGTACTAGGCACAAATTCCTTCCTGTGGGACAGGTCTTAAGTCCAATCAGAGAGCAGTTGATTTCCCCCAAAACAGACATGTCATCATTGTGCCCGTTGATACATTTGGCTGGCCTGGCCAGCTGTAAATCCTGCAGGGCCCACTGCTGGTTAAGGCCAGTGATGACTCCCCCTGCACCCTCACCAACAGCCTATAACAGCTAGTCAACAGGGAGGAGCTTGATTTCTCAGTGATATGCAGCCCAGGTATGGAGTTTTCTGCAATAAGGTTTTTCCATCTAGTTCTGGTAGGCAACCAAGAGCCTTACTAATGGCCTATAATGTTTTGGGAGCATCAGGGACCTCTCTGACTAACAACTCACTGGAAGGTATACCACCTTGGCACTAAAATTTTCTTATAACAATCTATGGCTTCTGAGCACATTAACCACCCCCACAGCATACTTCTGCCTAAACTTACTTTCTCTCTCTCTCTCTTTTATTTTTATTTTTGATTTTTTGAGGTAGGGTAGGAGCCTCTGCCTCCCTAGTGCTGGGATTAAAGGTGTGCACCACCACAAACTCTTTCCTCCTCCTCCTCCTCCTCCTTCTTCTTCTTTTTTATGGTTTTTCGAGGTAGGATCTCATTCTAGCTCAGGCTGACCTAGAATTCACTATGTAGTCTCAGGGTGTCGGGGTGGCCTTGAACTCATGGTGATCCTCCTACCTCTCCCTCCTGAATGCTGGGATTAAAGGTGTGTGCCACCGTGCCCAGCTCAACTTTCTCTTTTTTTATTTATTTAGGAGAGAGAGAGAGAGAGAGAGAGAGAGAGAGAGAGAGATGGGCACACTAGGGCCTGTAGCCACTGCAAACTCCAGATACATGTGCTACCATATGCATCTAGCTTACATGGGATATGGGGAATTGAACCTAGGTACTTAGGCTTCACAGGCAAGCACCTTAACTGCTATTTCTCCAGCCCCTAAACTTTCTCTCTCTCTTTCTCTCTTCCTTTTTTTTTTTTTTTTTCTTGGTTTTTCAAGGTAGGGTGTCACTGTGGCTCAGGCTGACCTGGAATTCACTATGTAGTCTCAGGGTGGCCTTGAACTATGGCAATCCTCCTACCTCTGCCTCCCGAGTGCTGGGCGCCACCACGCCCGGCTCTCTCTCTCTTTTTTTTTTTTTTTAATATTTTATTATTTATTTATTTATTTGAGAGAGAGAGAGAGATACAGAAATAGGCAGGCAGAGAGAGAGAGAGAGAATGGGTGCGCCAGGGCCTCCAGCCACTGCAAATAAACTCCAGATACATGCACCTCCTTGTGCATCCGGCCTACGTGGGTCCTGGAGAATCAAGCCTCGAACCGGGGTCCTTAGGCTTCATAGGCAAGCGTTTAACCGCTAAGCCATCTCTCCAGCCCTCTTTTTTTTTTTTTTTAATGCAAGAGTGAGAGACAGAGAAAGAGTGTGAGAGAGAATTGGCATGCCAGGGTCTCCAGCCACTGCAGTCGAACTCCAGATGTCTCCTTGTGCACATGTGCGATTTTGTGTGCTTGTATCTCTGTGTATCTGGCTGACGTGGGACCTGGAGAGCCAAACATGAGACCTTAGGCTTTGCAGGTCAGTGCCTTAACCACTAAGCCATCTCTCCAGCCAACTTTCTCTTTATATTTTTATTTATTTATTTATTTATTTATTTATTTATTTATTTATTTTTGTTTTTTTGAGGTAGGGTTTTGCTCTAGCCCAGGCTGACCTGTAATTCACTATGTAGTCTCAGGCTGGCCTCAAACTCATAGCAATCCTCCTACCTCTGCCTCCCCAGTGCTGGGATTAAAGGCGTGGTGCCCACACCTGGCTTCTTTTTTTAGTTATTTCTTTATTTTTTGTTTTGTTTTGTTTTTCAAGATAGGGTCTTACTCTAGCCCAGGCTAACCTGGAATTCACTATGTAGTCTCAAGGCTGGCCTTGAACTCATAGCGATTCTACCACCTCCCACACTTGGGAGGTCTAGGTAGAAGGATTGCTTTGAGTTCAAGGCCATACTGAGACTACATAGTAAATTCCAGGTCAACTTGGGCTAGGGTGAGACCCTACCTTGAAAAATAAAACAAAATTAAAAACTTCCAGGAATAAAGCATATATCTTTAAATCCTTAGCTTACTAAAAAAGGTTTTCTTAGATATGGCACAAAGAAAAAAAATAGCATATGATGGGCTAGGAAGATAGCTCAGCAAATTAAAATCTCTTGTTTGCAAAGCGTGTAGGTCTGGATTCAGTTCTCCAGTACACGTATAAAGCCAGATGAGCAATGTAGCACATGTATCTGGAGTTCGTTTGCAGCAGCAAGAGGCCCTAGAGTACCCATGCTATCTCTCAAATAAATATATTTTTAAGAACATATGAACTGGGCATTCATTTGTAATACTAGAGGCCCTGGCTGTCCAGTCTCTTTCTCTCTGCCTATCTCTTTTAATTAAATAATAAATAAAATTTAAAAAAATATTTTAAAAAATTAAACACAACGGGCATGGTAGCTCACACCTTTAATCCCAGGCACTCAGGAAGCAGAGGTAGAAGGCTTGCCATGAGTTCAAGGCCATGCTGAGACTACATAGTGGGTTCCAGGTCAGCCTGAGCTGCAGTGAGATGACCCTACCTCAAAAAACCAAAAATAAAATAAAATAAACATCTTTCAAAGCACCAAAAAGTACCATCAAGGAAACAATAGAGCTGCATGTGGTGGTGTATGTCTATAGTCACACATTTAGAAGGCAGAGGCCGGAGGATTACCAGTTGTAAACCAGCCTTGGCTATTCTTAGTGAGTTCAAGGTCAGGCTGGGTAATATAGCAATATTGTCTCAAAAAATAAGAAAATAGGGCTGGAGTGATGGCTTAGCAGTTAAGGCACTTGTTGATAAAGCCAATGGACCCCAGGTTCAATTTCCCAGTACCCATGTAAAGCCAGTTGCAGAAGGTGGCCCATGTGTCTGGAGTTCATTTGCAGTGGCTAGAGGCCCTGGAGTGCCCATTTTTTCTATATATCTGCCTCTTTCTCTCAAATAAATAAATAGAAAGTAAAAAATAGCCTATACAATGAAAGAGAAGTTTTGTAAATCACAGGGAACTTGTATATAGAACAGAGAAAGAACTTTTCCACCTCAAAAAGACAATCTTTTTTTTTTTTTTTTTTTTTGTTTTTCAAGGTAGGATCTCACTTTAACCCTGGCTGAGGGTTATGTAGTCTCATGGTGGCCTCAAACTTATGGCAATCCTCCTATCTCTGCCTCCAACAGCCTAATTTTTTTTTTAACTATCTAATTTTTTTTAAAGGGACAAAAGAATTGAATAGATGCTTCTTCAAAGATGATATGCAAATGGTCACTGAGCACATGAAAAGATGCTCAGGGGCTGGGGAAGGAGAGTTGGTAGAGTGCTCTCCAAGTCCTGGGTTTGATTCCTAGCATGGAGTTAGATAGGCAAAGTGCTTATAATCTCAGCACTTGGGTCATGCTCAGCTACATAGCAAATTCAAAGGCCAGTCTGAACAGTTCAAGGGCTACATGAAACTCTGTCTCAAAAAATAAAATAAAATAAAATAAAACTAAATCATGTTGCTATTAACATTCATAAAGATTTTTTTTTTTGAGGTAGGGTCTCACTCTAGACCAGGCTGACCTGGAATTCGCTATGTAGTCTCAGGGTGGCCTCAAATTCATGGTGATCCTCCTACTTCTGCCTCCCATTTTTAATTTTTTTCCGTTTAACTTTTATTGACGTGTAAAAATATAGACTGCTTCATGAATTTGCATGTCATCCTTGTGCAGGGGCCATGCTAATCTTCTCTGAATCATTCCAATTTTAGTATATGTGCTGCTGAAGCAAGTACTATTTATAAATTTTTGATAGTCTTTCTAAGTATTAGCTCTAGCTAGCTGTATAGACCAGGATGCTTCTATTTCCCCAGTGCTGCGATTATAGGCATGCCCCAACACAACTGACTGTGCTTTTTTTTTTTTTTTAGTTTTTTGAGGTAGGGCCTCATTCTAGCTCAGGCTGACCTGGGATTAAAGGCGTGCGCACCTGACTGTGCTTTTAGTTTAAAAATTTTTTTTATTACTTTATTTATTTTTGGAGAGAGACACAGAGAAACAGATGGAGAGGGAGAGGAAGACAGATAGAGATGGGCGTGCCAGCAATCTCAGCTGCTGTGAACGAAATCCAGATGTGTGCGCTCCCTTGTGGGCAAGTGCGGCATTGCACCCTTGCGTCACTTTGCATCTGGCTAAACGTGGGACCTGGAGATTGGAACCAGCGTTCTTAGGTTTAGCAGTCAGGCGCCTTAACTGCTAAGCCATCTCTCCAGCCCCTGACTGTGCTTTTAAATGACAGAGTAGACCAATTCATAGTCAGAAAGAAGCTCTGTGATTGATTTAGGGCTGAGGGGTTTTTGCATGCATGTAGGGTGGGGCACAAAGTGACAGCCAGTGAGTTTAACTTGTTACAGAGGGACAATTTTTTTTTTTTTTCTGAGGCAGGGTCTCTCACTCTAGCCCAGGCTGACCTGGCACTCACTCTGTAGTCCCAGGCTGGCCTTGAACTCATGGCAATCATCCTACCTCTGCCTCCCAAATGCTGGGACTAAAGGCGTGCACCACCACTTCCACCTTTTTTGTTGGGGGGGGGGGCTTCGAGGTAGGGTCTCACTCTGGTCCAGGCTGACCTGGAATTAACTATGGAATCTCAGGGTGGCCTCGAACTCTCGGCGATCCTCCTACTTTTTTTTTTTTTTTAAGTAGGGTCTCGCTCTAGCCCAGGGCTGACCTGGAACTTACTCTGAAAAGTACCAGGCTGGTCAAACTCAATATTCTTCCCACTTCAGCCTCCCATGTGTTGAGATAACATATTCTAAAATTAGATTGTGAGGGTTGTATAACCCTGTGAGTAAACTAAAAATCAGAGCCGTACACTTTAAACAAGAATTTTTTTTTTTTTTTTTTTTTTTGGAGACAGACACAGAGAGACAGAGAAAGAGAGGAAGCCAGATAGAGATGGGGGTGCCAGCAGCTTCTCAGCTGCTGCAAATGAAATCCAGATGCGTGCCTCCCCTTGTGGTCAAGTGCGGCATTGCGCCCTTACGGCACTTTGCATCTGGCTAAACGTGGGACCTGGAGATTGGAACCAGCATTCTTAGGCTTAGGAGGCAGGCGCCTTAACTGCTAAGCCATCTCTCTAGCCCTAAACAAGAAAATTTTATAGTGCATGAATTACATCTTTTTGGGTGTATGTGTAGACACACATATGTATGCTCATGGGAGGCCACACACAAGTCAATGTTCAATGTCTTCCTCAATCGTTCTCCAACTTTATTTATTTGCACATGTGTGGATATGGATACACCAGGGACTTTTGCCTCTGCAAACGAACTACTTTTGCATCTGGCTTTATGTGGGTGGCTTGGGAGTTGAACCCTGGCTGGCAGGCTTACCAAGCAAGTGCCTTTAACCACTGAGCCATCTTATTTGAGACAGGACCTCTCACTGAACCCAGAGTTCACCAATTGGCTAGTAAAGCCAGCTGGTTTGCCTTACAGTTCCATCTCCGCTTCCCAAGAGCCACTATGTCTGGCATTTATGTGGGTGCTGGGAATCCAAACTCAGGCCCTCATGCTTGTACTGCAAGCACTATAACAATTTTTTTTTTTTTTTTTTTGGTTTTGCAAGGTAGGGTCTCACTCTGATCCAAGCTGACCTGGTATTAACTATGTAGTCTCAGGGTGGCCTCAAACCCTTGGCGATCCTCCTACCTCTGCCTCCCGAGTGCTGGGATTAAAGGCGTGCGCCACCACGCCCGGCTTACTATAACAAATTTTGCCATCACCCTCTGTTCATCACCCATATCCTGTGACCTGTGAATTCTTTGTTTTTCAAGGTAGGGTCTTTCTCTAGCTCAGGCTGTCCTGGAATTCACTATGTAGTCTCAGGGTGGCCTCAAACTCATGGTGATCCACCTACCTCTGCCACCCAAGTGCTGGGATTTAACGTGTGCACCACCACGCCCGGCTGAATTTTCAAAAACTCTGTTAAATTTTAAAACATTGGATTGGACAGGCATGGTGGCTACCTCCAATCCTAGCACTCAGGAGGCTAAGGTCGAATTGCTGCATATTTAAGGCCAGCTTGGGCTACAGAGTGACAGAACGAGACACTGTTTCAAACCTCCCCCTGCAACCAAAATAGACTGTCTTCAGGGAGCTCAGATTAGGGTATGGGATACCTGGAGCACCACAGAGGGAGGACCAAAGGATTTACTGTTGTCTGGGCTCAGAAAGGACAGTGGATCTTTGCTGTACATGCATGGGGCCCACTTTATTTTTCACTGTAGATGGATACCCAGTTGTTGACTAGCGTTTATGGTATCTTTATGCTGGTTTTAACTTTTATTCTTTTTTTTTTTTTTTTTTTTTTTGAGGCAAGTCCAACAGACTTTTTTCTTAATTTTTAAATTAATTTATTTATTTGCTAACACAGAGAGAAGAGAGGCAGACACAGAGAGAATGGGCTTGCCAGGGCCTCTAGCCCCTGCAAACGAACTCCAGATGCATGTGCCCCTTGTGCATCTGGCTTACATGGGTCCTGGAGAATCGAACCGGGATCCTTTGGCTTCATAGGCAAATGCCTTAACCACTAAGCCATTTCTCCAGCCCTTAATTGTTTTTCTTTTTAATTGAAGTAGGGTCTCACTCTAGTCCGGGCTGACCTGGAATTCACTATGTAGTGTCAGGATGGCCTTGAACTCAAAGTAATCCTCCTACCTCAGCCTCCCAAGTGTTAGGATTAAAGGCATGTGGCACCACCCCCCAGCTCTGCTTTTTTTTTTTTTTGCTTTTATGTGAGAGTGAGAGAGAGAGAATTGGTGTGCCAGGGCCTCCAGCCATTGCAGTCAAACTCCAGACGCACATGCCCACTTGTACACATGTACAACCTTGTGTGCTTCCATCACTGTGCATCTGGCTTATGTAGATCTGGAGAGCCAAACATGAGTTCTTAGGCTTCACAGGCAAGCGCCTTAACCACTAAGCCATCTCTCCAGCCCAACTTTTCTTTTGTGGGTGCTAGGGATCAAACCCATTGCCTTACAAATGCAGGTCAGTACTCTACCACTGACACTCCTAGCTCTAAAGATTCTTTTTGTTTTTTAATTCTTTTTTTGAAATGTTATTTATTTGAGAGAGACAGATAGAGAGAATGGGCACGCCAGGGCCTCCAGCCACTACAAACTCCAGAGGCATGTGTCACCATGTGCATCTGGTTTACATGGGTATGGGAGGATCAAACCTTTTTAAAGGGACAAAAGAATTGAATAGATGCTTCTTCAAAGATGATATGCAAATGGTCACTGAGCACATGAAAAGATGCTCAGGGGCTGGGAAGGAGAGTTGGTAGAGTGCTCTCCAAGTCCTGGGTTTGATTCCTAGCATGGAGTTAGATAGGCAAAGTGCTTATAATCTCAGCACTTGGGTCATGCTCAGCTACATAGCAAATTCAAAGGCCAGTCTGAACAGTTCAAGGGCTACATGAAACTCTGTCTCAAAAATAAAATAAAATAAAAATAAAACTAAATCATGTTGCTATTAACATTCATAATTTTTTTTTTTTTTTTTTTGAGGTAGGGTCTCACTCTAGACCAGGCTGACCTGGAATTCGCTATGTAGTCTCAGGGTGGCCTCAAATTCATGGTGATCCTCCTACTTCTGCCTCCCATTTTTAATTTTTTTCCGTTTAACTTTTATTGACGTGTAAAAATATAGACTGCTTCATGAATTTGCATGTCATCCTTGTGCAGGGGCCATGCTAATCTTCTCTGAATCATTCCAATTTTAGTATATGTGCTGCTGAAGCAAGTACTATTTATAAATTTTTGATAGTCTTTCTAAGTATTAGCTCTAGCTAGCTGTATAGACCAGGATGCTTCTATTTCCCCAGTGCTGCGATTATAGGCATGCCCCAACACAACTGACTGTGCTTTTTTTTTTTTTTTTTAGTTTTTTGAGGTAGGGCCTCATTCTAGCTCAGGCTGACCTGGGATTAAAGGCGTGCGCACCTGACTGTGCTTTTAGTTTTTAAATTTTTTTTATTACTTTATTTATTTTTGGAGAGAGACACAGAGAAACAGATGGAGAGGGAGAGGAAGACAGATAGAGATGGGCGTGCCAGCAATCTCAGCTGCTGTGAACGAAATCCAGATGTGTGCGCTCCCTTGTGGGCAAGTGCGGCATTGCACCCTTGCGTCACTTTGCATCTGGCTAAACGTGGGACCTGGAGATTGGAACCAGCGTTCTTAGGTTTAGCAGTCAGGCGCCTTAACTGCTAAGCCATCTCTCCAGCCCCTGACTGTGCTTTTAAATGACAGAGTAGACCAATTCATAGTCAGAAAGAAGCTCTGTGATTGATTTAGGGCTGAGGGGTTTTTGCATGCATGTAGGGTGGGGCACAAAGTGACAGCCAGTGAGTTTAACTTGTTACAGAGGGATAATTTTTTTTTTTTCTGAGGCAGGGTCTCTCACTCTAGCCCAGGCTGACCTGGCACTCACTCTGTAGTCCCAGGCTGGCCTTGAACTCATGGCAATCATCCTACCTCTGCCTCCCAAATGCTGGGACTAAAGGCGTGCACCACCACTTCCACCTTTTTTGTTGGGGGGGCTTCGAGGTAGGGTCTCACTCTGGTCCAGGCTGACCTGGAATTAACTATGGAATCTCAGGGTGGCCTCGAACTCTCAGCGATCCTCCTACTTTTTTTTTTTTTTTTTAAGTAGGGTCTCGCTCTAGCCCAGGGCTGACCTGGAACTTACTCTGAAAAGTACCAGGCTGGTCAAACTCAATATTCTTCCCACTTCAGCCTCCCATGTGTTGAGATAACATATTCTAAAATTAGATTGTGAGGGTTGTATAACCCTGTGAGTAAACTAAAAATCAGAGCCGTACACTTTAAACAAGAATTTTTTTTTTTTTTTTTTTTTTTTTTTGGAGACAGACACAGAGAGACAGAGAAAGAGAGGAAGCCAGATAGAGATGGGGGTGCCAGCAGCTTCTCAGCTGCTGCAAATGAAATCCAGATGCGTGCCTCCCCTTGTGGTCAAGTGCGGCATTGCGCCCTTACGGCACTTTGCATCTGGCTAAACGTGGGACCTGGAGATTGGAACCAGCATTCTTAGGCTTAGGAGGCAGGCGCCTTAACTGCTAAGCCATCTCTCTAGCCCTAAACAAGAAAATTTTATAGTGCATGAATTACATCTTTTTTGGGTGTATGTGTAGACACACATATGTATGCTCATGGGGAGGCCACACACAAGTCAATGTTCAATGTCTTCCTCAATCGTTCTCCAACTTTATTTATTTGCACATGTGTGGATATGGATACACCAGGGACTTTTGCCTCTGCAAACGAACTACTTTTTGCATCTGGCTTTATGTGGGTGGCTTGGGAGTTGAACCCTGGCTGGCAGGCTTACCAAGCAAGTGCCTTTAACCACTGAGCCATCTTATTTGAGACAGGACCTCTCACTGAACCCAGAGTTCACCAATTGGCTAGTAAAGCCAGCTGGTTTGCCTTACAGTTCCATCTCCGCTTCCCAAGAGCCACTATGTCTGGCATTTATGTGGGTGCTGGGAATCCAAACTCAGGCCCTCATGCTTGTACTGCAAGCACTATAACAATTTTTTTTTTTTTTTTTTTTTTTGATTTTGCAAGGTAGGGTCTCACTCTGATCCAAGCTGACCTGGTATTAACTATGTAGTCTCAGGGTGGCCTCAAACCCTTGGCGATCCTCCTACCTCTGCCTCCCGAGTGCTGGGATTAAAGGCGTGCGCCACCACGCCCGGCTTACTATAACAAATTTTGCCATCACCCTCTGTTCATCACCCATATCCTGTGACCTGTGAATTCTTTGTTTTTCAAGGTAGGGTCTTTCTCTAGCTCAGGCTGTCCTGGAATTCACTATGTAGTCTCAGGGTGGCCTCAAACTCATGGTGATCCACCTACCTCTGCCACCCAAGTGCTGGGATTTAACGTGTGCACCACCACGCCCGGCTGAATTTTCAAAAACTCTGTTAAATTTTAAAACATTGGATTGGACAGGCATGGTGGCTACCTCCAATCCTAGCACTCAGGAGGCTAAGGTCGAATTGCTGCATATTTAAGGCCAGCTTGGGCTACAGAGTGACAGAACGAGACACTGTTTCAAACCTCCCCCTGCAACCAAAATAGACTGTCTTCAGGGAGCTCAGATTAGGGTATGGGATACCTGGAGCACCACAGAGGGAGGACCAAAGGATTTACTGTTGTCTGGGCTCAGAAAGGACAGTGGATCTTTGCTGTACATGCATGGGGCCCACTTTATTTTTCACTGTAGATGGATACCCAGTTGTTGACTAGCGTTTATGGTATCTTTATGCTGGTTTTAACTTTTATTTTTTTTTTTTTTTTTTTTTTTTTTGAGGCAAGTCCAACAGACTTTTTTCTTAATTTTTTTAAATTAATTTATTTATTTGCTAACACAGAGAGAGAAGAGAGGCAGACACAGAGAGAATGGGCTTGCCAGGGCCTCTAGCCCCTGCAAACGAACTCCAGATGCATGTGCCCCTTGTGCATCTGGCTTACATGGGTCCTGGAGAATCGAACGGGATCCTTTGGCTTCATAGGCAAATGCCTTAACCACTAAGCCATTTCTCCAGCCCTTAATTGTTTTTCTTTTTAATTGAAGTAGGGTCTCACTCTAGTCCGGGCTGACCTGGAATTCACTATGTAGTGTCAGGATGGCCTTGAACTCAAAGTAATCCTCCTACCTCAGCCTCCCAAGTGTTAGGATTAAAGGCATGTGGCACCACCCCCCAGCTCTGCTTTTTTTTTTTTTTTGCTTTTATGTGAGAGTGAGAGAGAGAGAATTGGTGTGCCAGGGCCTCCGGCCATTGCAGTCAAACTCCAGACGCACATGCCCACTTGTACACATGTACAACCTTGTGTGCTTCCATCACTGTGCATCTGGCTTATGTAGATCTGGAGAGCCAAACATGAGTTCTTAGGCTTCACAGGCAAGCGCCTTAACCACTAAGCCATCTCTCCAGCCCAACTTTTCTTTTGTGGGTGCTAGGGATCAAACCCATTGCCTTACAAATGCAGGCCAGTACTCTACCACTGACACTCCTAGCTCTAAAGATTCTTTTTGTTTTTTAATTCTTTTTTTGAAATGTTATTTATTTGAGAGAGACAGATAGAGAGAATGGGCACGCCAGGGCCTCCAGCCACTACAAACTCCAGACGCATGTGTCACCATGTGCATCTGGTTTACATGGGTATGGGAGGATCAAACCCAGGTCCTTAGGCTTCGCAGGCAAGCACCTTAACCACTAAGCCATCTCTCTAGCCCCTATTTTTTTTGTTTTATTTTACACTTTTTTTTTTTTTTTTTTGGTTTTTTGTTTTTTTCAAGGTAGGGTCTTACTCCAGCTCAGAATGACCTGGAATTCACTATGTAGTCTCAGGGTGGCCTCAAACTCACAGTGATCCACCTACCTCTGCCTTCTGAGTGCTGGGATTAAAGGCTTGTGCCACCACACCCAGCAAATTTTACCCTTATCTTATGTTTTTCCTTTGACACTTTTTTTTTTTTTTTTTGGTTTTTTGGAGGTAGGGTCTCACTCTAGCTCAGGCTGACCTGGAATTCACTATGTAGTCTCGAGGTGGCCTTGAACTTATAGTGATCCTCCTACCTCTGCCTCCTGAGTGCTGGGATTAAAGGTGTGTGCCACCATGCCCGCCTTAGGCACTCTTCCTATACTCTAGGTTAGCCTTAAACTCCTGATCCTAGTTGCCTCCACTTCCAAATGTTCGGGTTACAAGCAAGTATTATTTGGGTGACACACTTTTAGGAGGTATCTTTTATTTTTTTCCTGTGTGTATGGTGTTGGGGATTGAATTCAGGATCTCACACTTGTCATTTTGTTAAAGTTATAGCACGCCTTTAATCCCAGCACACAGGAGGCAGAGGTGGGAGGATCACCGTGAGTTCGAGGCCACCCTGAGACTACAAAGTGAATTCCAGGTCATCTTGAGCTAGAGTGAGACCCTACTTTGAAAAACAAAACTAAAAACAAAACAAATAACATAGACTCTGGCTTATTAGTTAAGGTGCTTGCCTACAAAGCCTAAGGATCTAAGTTCAACTCCCCAGAACCTACATAAGTCAAATGCATATGGAAGCACATGTGTCTGGAGTTTATTTGCAGTGGCTAGAGGCCCTGGTGTGCCCATTCTCTTTCTCTAATAAATAATATAAAAAAGATGATCTTTTGGAAAACAAACAAACCAAAAAAAAAAAAAAAAGAGTTCAAAACTTACCAGGGTTATAGAGGGAGTTCAAGGGTAGTCAATTTAGTAAGACTCTCTCAAAATTAAAAAAAAAAAAAAAGGAAAAGCCCTTGGTTTCCCTTGAGAAACAGATAGTAAGACCCTATTGCTGAAGACATCTCTTGCCTGAGAGGCAAGGCCACTGAGAAAGCAAGCTGGTGCTGAGCAGAAAACCTTCTCCCTGTAGACCAGCCAACTGAAAGCTGGAAAAAGCTGCACTGCATGCAGCCATATGGGAGACAGAAGTCATCAGCAGTGAAAACAGTGGACACTGAATATTCAAGTTTGGCCATACAGGCCCAATGACTGAACAGGTGCAAAAGTGGCATGTCTACTCTTGGGGTAACCAACTGCTCCATAATTGGACTGAAGGCCTTCTCTACGGGAGGGAATACATGCCTGGTACTGAAAAACCTAAGCAAAAGTCTATGGCAGGTGAGGTCATGAGCCTTAGATGGCAATGATCACTGGGATCACCCAAAAGGCAACATAGTGCTGAGAAGGGATAGAGGAGTGCCCAGCACTGAAACACCTCTGTCACACCCTCCAAGACTCAGGGACCATTGCGGAAGAGGGGGCAGATAGAATGGAAGAGCCAAAGGAAGAGTATGACTCCTTACAATGCAACTGCCCAGACAGAAATTGGCCTCAATATCCATGACCTTGCAGTACCTAGCAATACCATCGCAAGACCCTCAAAATAGAAGAAAAAGATGATGACATCAAATTAAAAGAAAGACTAATGGAGAGAGGGAGGGGATATGATGGAGACTGGTGTTCTAACTTGGAATGGGGGGAGGGGAGGGAAGGGAAATATCATATGTTTTTTGTATGTAAGTATAGAAGGTGTCAATAAAAAATTAATAATTTTTTTTTTTTAAAAAGGAGCCGGAAGCCGGGCGTGGTGGCGCATGCCTTTAATCCCAGCACTCGGGAGGCAGAGGTAGGAGGATCGCCGAGAGTTCGAGGCCACCCTGAGACTACATAGTTAATTCCAGGTCAGCCTGGACCAGAGTGAGACCCTACCTCGCAAAACCAAAAAAAAAAAAAAAAAAAAAAGGAGCCGGGCCAGGAGTGGTGCCACACTTTTTTTTTTTTTGGTTTTGCAAGGTAGGGTCTCACCCTGGTCCAGGCTGACCTGGAATTAACTATGTAGTCTCAGGGTGGCCTCGAACTCATGGCGATCCTCCTACCTCTGCCTCCCGAGTGCTGGGATTAAAAGTGTGTGGCAAGGCCGGGCGTGGTGGCGCACGCCTTTAATCCCAGCACTCGGGAGGCAGAGGTAGAGGATTGCGGAGAGTTCAAGGCCACCCTGAGACTACATAGTTAATTCCAGGTCAGCCTGGACCAGAGTGAGACCCTACCTTGAAAACCAAAAAAAAAAAAAAAAAAAGAGCCAGGTGTGGTACTACACACCTTTAACCCCAGCACTAGGGAGACAGAGAGGTAGGAGGATCACTGGGAGTTTGAGGCCATCCTGAGACTACATAGTGAATTTCAAGTCAGCCTGGGCTAGAGTGAGACCCTACCTACCTTGTAAAAAAGCAAGCAAACAACAACAACAACAAAAGTTTGGGGTGGTAAAATGGCTGAATGGGAAAGAGTATTTGCCATGTGAGCCTGAGGGCCTGGAACATCTTGATCTTGATCCCCAGCACCCATGTAAGAAGCTGCTCCGTCCTGAGTCCTGTGTGTATGGACAGGAGAATCACTGGGGTTAACCTGTCAGCCAGTCTGACCTGAAAACAGGGCAGCTCCAGATTCTGTGAGAGACTCGTCTCAAAGAAACAGTGGGAAGAGCCATAATGGAGGACACCTGCTGTTCTCCTTGGTTTCACTTGCATGTGTATGGGGTGCATATGTCTGCCTGCTCACACATGTGCATACACTATACACACAACACATTTAAATTTAAAAAATAGCCTGGGCCAGAGTGAGACCCTACCTTGAACACCCCCCCAACATTTAAAATTAAAAAAAAAAAAAAGGACTGTGATTACAGGTATCCCAATTCCTGTATTCCACATACAAAATAAAAATAGAGTTTAGGGGCAGGAGAGCTGGCTTAGCTGTTAAGGCACTTGTCTGCAAAGCTAAAGAACCCAGGTTTGATTCCCCAGGACCCACTTAAGCCAGATGCACAAGGTGGTGCATGTTTCTGGAGTTTGCAGTGGCTGAAAGCCCTGTCATGCCCATTCTATTTGCCTCTTTCTCTCTCCCCCTCTCTGAAATTTATTTTATAAACAACAAAAAAATTTTAAAGTAGAGTTTAGTAGAGTACTTACCTAGAATGCTCAAGGCCCTAGGTTCAGTCTCCACTAAATAACAAAATAAATTCAGTCAGATATGCACAGGACTGTTTTTATGTAGTCTCAGGCTGACCTTGAACTTTCAGCAATCCTCCTACCTCAGCTTTTCAAATGCTGGCATTAAAGACGTGTGCCACCACATCTGGATGAACATCTTTTAAAAACATTCCCATTTTGGTACATAGTATGTCACCACTACTTAGGTTTTATTTTTCAGACCAGATATATCAATTCCTTTTTTAAAAATATTTTATTTGGGGAGGAATGGGGAAAAATATTTTGTTTATAAGCAGAGAGAGAGTATGGGCACACCAGGGCCACCACAAATGAACTTCAGATGCATGTGTCATTTTGTGCATCTGGTTTACATGGGTACTGGGGAACTGAACCCAGGTTGTTAGGCTCTGGAGGCAAGTGCCTTAACTGCTGAGCCATTTTCTTCAGCCCATATTAATTGCTTCATATGGATGTTTGTTTTGCTTTGCATATGTGTTTACAGATGTTTCTGTGTGGGTGCATATGCTCAAGTGCATGTGTGTGTGTGGAGGCCTGAGAATGACGTTGAATGTCTTCAATAGCTCTCTACCTTATCTTCCTTGGTTTTTTTTTTTTTTTTTTTTTTTTTTGGTTTTTTGAGGTAGGGTCTCAATGGCCTTGAACTCACAGTGATCTTCATACCTCTGCCTCCCAAATGCTGGGATTACAGGCGTGCACCACCACGCCTGGCTTTTTTGTTTGTTTTTTGAGGTTGGGTCTCACTCTAGCCCAGAATGACCTGAAACTCACTCTATAATTCCAGGCTGACCTAAAACTCACAGCGATCCTCCTACCTCTACCTCCCTCGTGGTGGGATGAAAGGCATGCACCAAGCCTGGCAGGCTTTGCATATTTCAGGAACAGGAGTTTTTTTGTTGTTGTTTTGTTTTTAATGTTATTTGAGAAAGAGGCAGATAGAATGGGCAAGCCAGGGCCTCCAGCCACTGCAGACAAACTCCAGACATATGCACCACCTTGTGGGTAGTGGGGAATTGAACCCAATCCTTAGACATTGAAGGCACATGCCTTAACTGCTAAGCCATTTTTCCAGCCCTTGTTGTTGCTTCTGGTTTGTTTTGTTTTGCTTTTTTCTTTTCTTTGGTTTTTTTCAAGGTAGGGTCTCACTCTAGCTGAGGGTGACCTGGAATTCACTATGTAGTCTCTGGGTGGCCTTGAACTTACTGCAATCCTCCTACCTCTGCCTCCCGAGTGCTGGGATTAAAGGTATGTGCCACCATGTCCGGTCCCAAAGTATGTTTTCTAATTTATTAGTGTAATGTACAAGTAAGAAATTTAGCCTCAGTTTATTATCTGTAAAAGTACAGAAAAGTTTACTACTCAGTAAAAAGTTCCCATGGTCCTAAGTGTGGACTGAACAAGGCTTAATAGATTTGTTCACAGAAAGATTTAATGCCTTTACTACATCATTTTTTATTTTTCTGTGTGGGATATATGTGGTGTGGCTATGTACAGATGCGTGCATTTGGAGGCCAGATTATGTTGGGTATCTTTGTCTATCACTCAGCATATTTCCTTGAGACCAAGTCTCTCACTGAACCCAGAGCTGCCATTCCTTGATCAGATTGGCTCACAAACGAGCCCTGGTGATTTTCTGGCCTCCATTCCCCATAGGACTGGGGATACAGGCATGTATGGCCATGCCCAACTATTTATCTGGGTACTGGGGAATCAACAAGAAGTCCCAAGGACACAGAGGACTTCCTGTACTTACTTAGGAAGCATTGCATCCCAAGAGCCTCATAGGAGCTGGGCATGATGGTGCACACCTGTAATTCCAGCACTTGGGAGGCTGAGAGGAGAAAGATTAGGAGTTCAAGGCCAGCCTGGGCTATAATATCCAGCCTCACAATACAAACAAACCCACCATGTGCCTTCTAATTTCTAATGTGTTAATCCAGGTCTTCACTGAATCTTACCTAGTGCCCAAACTCCCACTTATTCACCCCCAACCAGAACACAGACAAGGACCCAGTGTCAAAAGTGAATGCTTTTTAATGAGTGTCTCTCACAGCTCTTGCCAGCCTCCAATGTTCCTATCTCTCTTGAGTGACAACTGAGCTAGTTGTCCAGGGGTAGAACCTGAGGTCTAGAGACTGGGCTGGGTCACAAAGCAGTTCAAACAAACCTGTGGGGGCTGGGCACTCAGGAGCATGATGGAGGGGGATACGAGCCTCAAGCTGGCCCCTCTTCAGGCATTCCTAGCAAAGCCACAAGGGGCTCCAGGGGCATGGGGTTCCCAAGGGGCACTGGGTGAGTGCGTTCATGCTTGCGTAGGTCACTAGCACTCAAGAAAGCCTTGGGACAATGGGGGCAGGCGTAGGGGCGCACAGAGTTGTGGGTACGGCTATGCTTACGTAGCCCAGCCCGGTCTGAGAAGCTCTTACCACACTGGGTGCAAGGAAAGGGCCGGAGCTCCGGATGTGAGCGCTCATGCCTACGCAGCAATGTCAGTGTAGAGAAGGTCTCCTTGCATTCGCGACAGACAAACTGTGGGGGCTTCTCATCAACCTCCTCTGCCCCTCCCAAGGAACCAGGAGCCTCCCCAACGCCAGCATCCTGGCACTCCACATGCTCCACAGTCATGCCCACAACTTGCCATTGGGTGGCTATCACACCGCCTGACTCGGGCGGTAACCCTAGCAGCCCTGCTGGAGCGTCCCCCAGCCCTGCACCTGCTACAGGGGCAACTGAGCCCTCACCTGCAATGCCCACAGGCAGAGCCAGCCCCACGACCAACTCAGGGTGGGGGGCAGCCCCTGTGGCCTCACTTCGATGGGTCCGCTCGTGCTTCCTGAGGCTTGATGACACCACAAAGGATTTTCCACAGGCATTGCAGTGGAAAGGGCGCTCACCCGAGTGCACGCGGCTGTGCTTTGTGAGACTAGCACGCTCAGCGAAGGCTCGCCCGCACTCCTCACAGCGGAACGGCCGCTGGCCCGAGTGCACCAGTGCATGCCGCTTGAGATCCCAAGACGCCACAAACGTCTTGTCACACTGCAGGCACTTGAAGGGTCGGTCGCCCGTGTGCACCCGCCGATGCATGGCCAGGTCTGCCGGCTGCCGGAAGTCCTTGCCACACTTCTCACAGCGGTAGGGCTTCACACCCTCGTGCGCCCGCTGGTGGCGGCGGAAGCTCGAGGGGTCGGAAAACATGCGGCCGCAGCGCGGGCACAGGAAGGGCTTCTCCCCGGAGTGCGTGCGCTCGTGGCTCTGGTAGGAGCTGAGCTGCGTGAAGCCCTTGCCGCAGGCTGGGCAGCGGTAGGGCTTCTGTGCCGCGTGGATACGCTGGTGGCACGTGAGCGAAGAGGACCGGGAGAAGCTTTTGCCACATTCAGAGCAGAGGAAGGGACGCTCACCGGTGTGGGACCTGTGGAGGGCCAGACATGAGGGTGGCGGGCCCATGACGGAGACAGCACTGCTGTCTGCCTGGGCTGTCTTTAAAGGCCTAAACATCCCCGGCAGCCTCTGACCAATTTCCTAAGAGCCCGGGGGACACTGTACTCTAGGATAAGAAACCTTCAGCTAAGTCATACCTTTGTGTAACACAGACCTGGGCAGAACCAGGCCCAACCATACCCGGACCCATCGAGAACCCTGTGGGATGCCCTTTCTACCAGCATGACTTGCTCTCAGGGCTCCATCCCTAGGCCATCAGCTGCTCCCGCCAGGCTGACCACCCCAGAGGCTCCCACTTTACCCATGTGCCCAGCCCCGCCCACCAGGTTGACTCCTACCAGCCTATTTGGTGTTGGTTAAACCCCAGCTCTCACTGGTCAGAACAGCCACGACTGTTTCCCACATTCCCTCCACAGCTCACCGCTCGTGGTTACGTAGGTCCTTGAGCTCAGCGTAGGCCTTTCCGCAGCGCTCGCAGCCGTAGGGCCGCAGTCCTGCGTGAGTGCGCCTGTGCTTGCGGAACACGGAGGGGTCGGCGAAGCTCTTGCCGCAGTCCGCACACACATAGGGCCGCTCGCCAGTGTGACCGCGCTGGTGGATCTTGAGCTTGGAGAGCGCGCCATAAGCCTTGGGGCAGTGCGTGCATCGGAAGGGCAGCTCACCTGCGTGCGAGGCCAGGTGCACGCGCAAGCACACAGGCTGCATGAAGCGGCGGCCGCACTCTGGACAGGGAAAGGGTTTCTCCCCCGTGTGGCTGCGCCCATGGCTGCGCAGCTCAGGAGCTGTCTTGTAGGCCTTGGGGCACAGGGGGCATGCATAAGGCCGAGGCTTAGCCACTGAATCAGACACCTTGTCCCCACTGGCTTCCTCCGTCTTAGGTTCTGCGTCCACCTTTGGTTGCACCTCAGCCACTTCCTGTGCGCAGTCTGCAGGTGTATGTGTGGCAGCATGACGGGCTGCCCTGGGAGCATTTGGAAATGTCTTGGTACAGGATAGGCACTTGTATCGCCGGCCAGAGCGCTTGTAGCCAGGGGCTTGGGACTTTGTTTCCTCAGCCTCCACCTCCATGACCTTGGTGAGCAGGCCTCTTCTGTAAGAGAAACAAAATTGGAACAAAGCCACCCCCTTTGCCATTCCTTGAAGCCTCCCTCCTCACTAAAACCCTCTCTGAAGTAACCATATCTTATCCACATTTATTTATTTATTTATTTCTGTTTTATGTTTTTTGAGGTAGGGTCTCACTGTAGCTCAAGCTGACCTGGAATTCACTATGTAGACTCAGGGTGGCCTTGAACTCATGGCGATCCTCCCACCTCTGCCTCCAGAGTGCTGGGATTAAAGGCGTGCGCCACCATGCCCAGCTTTATCTGCATTTCTTGCCCGGGATTCCTCAGCCTAAACTATGTGACCTCCACATTATCCTTCCTGCCAACTGTTCCCAGCTTTGACACTGTTCAAATATCCCCTGTGAGCCGGGCGTGGTGGCGCACGCCTTTAATCCCAGCACTTGGGAGGCAGAGGTGGGAGGATCGCCATGAGTTCGAGGCCACCCTGAGATTACATAGGGAATTCCAGGTCAGCATGGGCTAGAGCAAGACCCTGGGGGGGGGGGGAATCCTCTGTGATTGCTCATTGATAGTAGGAGTGAGCTATGTGGGGGACTAGGAGAGGCCATTAGAGAAGATGGGATCAAAGATCCATCTCTACTTCATTCACCAACCTCTCAGCTTTTCCAAACCCTCTCGCATTCCCTGAAAGCCTTCATTCCCATGGCATCACTTATCTTCCTCTGCTGTCCAAGGACTCTGTTAGGACATAAGATAAGCAAATAACAGCCAGGCTTAAAGGTCTTCAGATGTCCAGGGAAGACAAACCTGGGTTCAGGAGGAGGACCTGAAGGGCTATAATGTGGTGGAAGGTGCTGTGTGGAAGTGACAGATACTTGCATATGTATGTTGCTTTCCCCTTCATTGGTCAGCTTTGATAAGCAACTGTTCACAGAGAATTCTGACTTGCATAGCTGTAAGGGAGTCCACCTCACACAGGAATTGTCCTCTGCTCTGGAATCTCTGTTAGCTCTTACCCTCAGAACTGGTGATGCAGAACTCACTCAAGGCAGACTGAGCTATTACTTCTTTCTCAGTCACAACTGATATGTCTGTTCTAGTGAGACCTCCAGTGTCCCAAGCTCTAGCTGAAGTCTCTACTTTCTGGTCTTGAGCCCAGACATCATCCACACAGCTGTTCCTAGGATCATATTTGGGAAGAAATAGGATTAACAGCTGCATTAGTCTTAACACCAGCTCATCCTCCCAGGGGGATGAAGGGAAGAGGATTATAGCAGATCCACTTAAGGACAGCTCAGCAGCTACAACTAGGATGGATAAGGGAGGGAGGGACGGTAAGGAGAGGCAGGTATGTCCAGAGGAGACCCAAGCTCTATGTCCAATCCTGTGGAACTTACTAGATTTTTGTTTTGTTTTTTTTTTTTTTTTTAATTATTTTTATTGACAACTTCTTTAATTGTAGACAAGATCCCATGTTATTTCCCTCCCTCCCCCCACTTTCCCCTTTGAACCTTCACTCTCCATCATATTCCCTCCCCCTCTCAATCAATCTGTTTTGTTTTCATAAGGCAGGGTCTCATTCTATAGCCAGGCTGGTTGGGTTTGATCTCAAACTCATGGCAGTCCTGCTTCAGCCTCCAAAGTGCTGGGATTATAAACCACTACAATAGGCAGTAATAAATAATATATTTTTGTGGTGCTTGAGATCAAACCCAGAGCCTTGTGTATGCGAGATTAAGTGTTCTACTATTGAGTTAGAGCCCCAGGTTCCCAAGTTTTTCCTTAAGAACAAAGATAGCTGGCTGGGGATGTAGCTCAGTGGTGGAGCACTTACCTAGCATGCACAAGATTCTTGCTTGATTTCTAGAACTAAGAGGAAAAAAGGAAGAGAAGAGGAGGAGGAGGAGATAGCTCACATTTATTAAACACCTGCCAAGTTCCAAGCAGCATCCTGAGCTTATTACATACATTAACTCACCCTTCACATCAACATCATGAAAAATGTTCTTTTCAGTGATAAAGGAAGCAAGGTCCAGAGAAACAGCACAGCATTGTGATTAAAATCTTTCTGAAGCCAGAATGCCTAGCTTCAAATCTTGCCTCCAGCACTTCCCAGCTGATGTCATCTTGTGTAACTTGGGGAACATCTTAGAACCTTAGTCTTCTCATCTGAAACATGGAGGTAAACTATAATAACTCATAGGTTAAAGGAGGAATGGATGGCCAGGTTAACTACTGTCTTCAATTAATGAGTCTTCTCAGAGCCCAATATTTTGCTGAGTATGCTAAAATGGGAATTACTGGCCCCATTTTATAGATGAGTAAGTTGAATTTCAAGAGTGAAATGGCTTGCCCAGTCACATAGCTAGTAACTCATGCAGCTAGACTTGACTCCAGGTGTTTAATTTGTTTTGGGGCCCTTGCCCAGAAGTCTAAGACCTTCCCCACAGAGCCCAGAAAAGTCTGACCTCAGGTTGTACCTTGTCTTCTCTCAAAAACTTCTGAGACCAGACCCAGCATTCTTTGTCTCAGAGGACCAGACTTACTAATCTAATCTTGCACTCTGGCCCTTGTAAGCTCTAGGTTGTTGTATTCCTATCTGTGAAATGGAGGCCAGGCTGCTGTAAAAGTAAATCCCTCCTAAGGCACTTCCCAGGAGAAATGGTAAGGGACTGCCTGGTAGGCACCCAGTTACATGAAAAATGGACAGGTAGGTGTTAGGCCTGTCTAAACCTCATTCACTATTAGTTTACTAAATATTCTTCCACCCACTCCCCAAAATGATGTTTCTTCAAGTGAGGTCTGAAAATACCTGCATCAGAATAATCATCTAAGAAACATATAATCCCAATACTTTGTGCTTTGAGGTAGAAGGATCATGAGTTCAAGACCAACCTGGCCAACATAGCAAGACCCTATCTCAGGAACTAAAAACAAAAGCAAAGTAAAGCAAACAAGCAGGAATAATCAATCATGGAACTTGACGTAGGGCACTGCCTGAAAGATGTGAAGTACTGGGCTCAATTCCCAGCATAACCACAGGCAAAACCATCACCAACCAAACAAGCAAATAAAAATTTAGGCCTTCCCATACTCCTTAGGAGGGGGACATTTTTACATCATCTTTTTTAGATGTGGGATAAAAACCTCATAAGGCAAAAGTGTACATAGCTAATTAAGGTGCCCAGAGTCAAACTCAAGCCTCCCATACCCAGGGCTGTATTCTTTGTACTATTAATGTCTGTTTGAAATTTTTCTTTTTCTTTTTTTTCCAGTTTTTTCAAGATAGTCTTACTCTAGCTCAGGCTGACCTGGAATGTACTATGTAGTCTCAAGGTGACCTCAAACTCACAGCAAGCCTCTTACCTCTGCCTCCCAAGTGCTGGGATTAAAGGCATGTGCCTTTAATTTTTTAAATTAAAAAATTTTTTTTTTTGGTTTTTCGAGGTAGGGTCTCACTCTAGCCCAGGCTGACCTGGAATTCACTATGTAGTCTCAGGGTGGCCTCAAACTCACAGCAATCCTACCTCTGCCTCCCAAGTGCTGGGATTAAAGGCGTGCACCACCACACCTGATATATATATATATATATATATATATATATATATATATATATATATATATATATATATATATATATATATTTAAAAGTAGGGTCTCACTCTAGCCCAGAGCTGACCTGACCTGGAATTCACTATGTAGTTTCAGGCTGGTCTCACACTCACCTTATGTCCATTTTTATTTTATTTATTTATTTACTAACTTATTCATTTATTTATTTTATTTAGCATATATATATTTATTTATTTATTTGAGAGACAGAAAGATCTAGAATGGGTGTACCAGGGCCTCCAGCCACTGCAAATGAACTTCAGATGCATGAACCCCTTGTGCATCTGGCTTATGTGAACCAGGATCCTTTGGCTTTGCAGGCAAGCGCCTTAACCGCTAAGCCATCTCTCCAACCCCTATTTTATTTTTTAAATTTATTTTATTTTATTTATTTGCAAGCCAGAGAGAGAGAGAGAAATAGAGAGAGAGAGAGAGGAGACAGACTCAGAGAGAATGGGTGCACCAGGGCCTCTAGCCACTGCAAACGAACTCCAGACACATGTGCCCCTTGTGCATCTGGCTTACATGAGTACTGGGGAATTGAACCTGGGTCCTTTGGCTTTGCAGGCAAGCGCCTTAATGGCTAAACCATCTCTCCAGCCCTATTTATTTTAAAATGTATTTTTTATTATTATTATTATTATTATTATTATTTTTTTTTTTTTTTTTTTTTTTTTTTTTTTTTGAGGTAAGGTCTTGCTCTAGCCCAGGCTGACCTGGAATTCACTCTGTATTCTCAGGGTGGCCTCAAACTCAGTGATCCTTCTACCTCTGCCTCCCCAGTGCTGAGATTAAACACATGAGCCACCATGCCCGGCTTATTTACTTATTTATTTTTCAAGGTAGAGTTTCACTCTAGCTCAGGCTGACCTGGAATTCACCATGTAGTCTTAGGGTGGCCTTGAACTCATGGTGATATTCCTACCTCTGCCTCCAGAATGCGGGGATTAAAGGCATGAGCCACCACACCCGGCTGTTTTATTTTCATTTAGAGAAAGAAAGAAGCAGATAGAGAATGGGCATGCCAGGGCCTTCAGCTGTTGCAAATGAACTCCAGATGCATGTGCCACCTTGTGCATCTGGCTTACATGGTATCTGGGGAATCAAACCTTAGTCCTTTGGTTTTGCAGGCAAGTGCCTTAACTGCTAAGCCCTCTCTCCAGTCTCTATCTATCTATCTATCTATCTATCTATCTATCTATCTATCTATCATCTATCTATCTATCTATCTATCTATCTATCTATCTATCTATCTTTCTATCTAGTTAGTTGCAAGCAGAGAGAGAGACAGAAGAGAGACAGAGAAAATGGGCATGCCAGGGCCTCCAGCTGCTGCAAACAAATTCCAGATGCATGTGCCACTTTGTACATGTAGCTTACATGGGTACTGGGGAATTGAACCTGGGTCCTTGCAAGCAAGCACCATTAACAGTGGAGCCACCTGTCCAACCCTGTGCCACTCTGTATTACTTGAGGTTCTTAATTCAAATCAAGGCACAAAGACTGGTATAGCCAGGTGTGGTGGTGAAGTTAATCCCAGTACTCTGGAGGCAGAGGTAGCAGGATCGCTGTGAGTTCAAGGCCACCCTGAGACTACATAGTGAGTTCCAGGTCAGCCTATGCTACAGCGAGACAATACCTCAAAAAAAAAAAAAATAATAATAATAAAATAAAGGGCTGGAGAGATGGCTTAGCGGTTAAGGCGCCTGCCTGCTAAGCCTAAGAACGGGGTTCCAATCTTCAAGTGCCACGTTTAGCCAGATGCAAAGTGACGCAAGGGTGCAATTGTCCACAAGGGGGCGTACATATCTGGATTTCATTCACAGCAGCTGAGAGACTGCTGGCGCGCCCATTCTCTGTCTCCCTCTCTCCCTCCAAAATTAAAAAATTAAAATAAAAAAAAGACTAGTATTCTTATTCCATCTAAGTCCTACCTATCCCTCTGGAACTCCTCACCCCCCCTTCACTAGGCTCTACCCAGCCATTACTCCTGTCTTCATTTCAAAGACCTCAGTTACTTTCCACCCTTAGGTATTTGCACTTGTTCTCTGTCTATACCTCCAAGATGTTTGTTCTTTTTTATGATTTTTTTTGAGGTAGGGTCTCACTCTAGCCTAGTCTGACCTGGAATTTATTATGCAGTCTCAGGGTGGCCTCAAACTCATGGTATTCCTCCTACCTCTGCCTCTCAAGTGCTGGGATTAAAGGCATGCACCACCACTCCCACCTTTGTGCTTTTGTGTAGCTGTCTGACTCTTTGACTGCTTTTGGGTCTTAGCTCCCAGACACTTACTCTATGAAGGCTTTCTTAGCCACCTTGTTTTTTTTTTTTTTTTTTTTTTTTTTTTTTTTTTTTTTTGGCGGCTAGGGCTTAGTATGTAGCCCAGGCTAGCTTCATATCCTCCTGCTTCAGCTTCCCCAGCTTTATGGGCATGCACTCCAGCACCCACCACCCTGCTTTGACTGCTTTCCTTCCTTCCATCTTTCCTTTACTTATGTATGTATGTATGTATGTATGTATTTATTTTGTCTTGTCATCCTAGTCCAGCCTAACCTGGAATTCACTATGTAGTCTCAGGGTGGCCTCAAACTCCTCACAGTGATCCTCCTACCTCTGCGTCCCAAGTGCTAGATATAGAGGTGAGCGCCACCATGCCCGGCTTTTTTTTTTTTTTTTTTTCGAGGTGGGGTCTCGCTCTGCTCCAGGCTGACCTGGAATTAACTATGTAGTCTCAGGGTGGCCTCGAACTCTCGGCGATCCTCCTACCTCTGCCTCCCAAGTGCTGGGATTAAAGGCGTGCACCACCACGCCCGGCTTTTTTTTTTTAAATGAGAGGAAAGAGGAGAGATCTGGCGCGCCAGGTCCTCCAGCCACATGCATCACCCTCTGTGTCTGGGTTGGACATAAAGAAGAATAGACATGCCAGGGTCACTTGCCACAGCAAATGAACTCCAGATACATGTGCCACTTTATACATCTGGCTTTACCTGGGTAATGGACAGATGCTTTTAATCACTGAGTCATCTCTCCAGCCCCCTCTTTAAAATTTTTTATAGTGTCATCAGATATTACTCACAGACTTAGTACCATGGGCCAAGTATCATTCCCAGCATTTTGTACATATTATTCAAGCTTCTCAAGCTAAACTTGCTTAGAAGCTTGTTATGGGCTGAATGTGTTCTCCCCAAAAAGGTGTATATTGAAGCTCTAATTCTCACTGTGACTATATTTGCCTTTATGGAAGCAATTAAGATTCATGGTAGTACATGTCTTCAATCCTAGCAATCAGAAGGCAGAGGTCAGCCTAGGACTACTACAGAGTGAATTTCAGGTCAGCCTGGCCTACAGTGAGACCCTACCTTGAAAACAAAACAAACAAATGAACAAACAAACAAACAAACAAACACCAAGAAAGAGTAAGTGGTAGTGCACACCTTTTACACCAGCACTTGGGAGGCAGAGGTAGGAGGATCACCATGAGTTCAAGGCCACCCTGAGAATACATAGTGAATTCCAGGTCAGCCTGGGCCAGAGTAAGACCCTACCGCAAAAATCAAAACAAGGACTGGAGAGATGGCTTAGTGGTTAAGGTGCTTGCCTGCAAAGCCTAAAGACCCAGGTTCAATTCCCCAGTATCCACAAAAGCCAGATAAACAAGGTGGCACATGCTTCTGGAATTTATTTGCAGTGGCTAGGGTCCCTGGCACACCCATTCTTTCTCTATCTGCCTGTTTCTCTCTCTCAAACAAATAAGTAATTAAAACATTTTTTAAAAAGATGGGCTGGCATGGTGATACACACCTGTAATCCCAGCACTTGAGGTAGGAGGATCACCATGAGTTCAAGGCCACCATGAGACTACCAAGTTAATTCCAGGTCAGCCTGGACCAGAGTGAGAGCCTACCTCAAAAAAAAAAAAAAAAAAAAAGGATGGGTTGGAGAGATGGCTTAGCAGTTAAGGTGTTTGCCTGCAAAGCCAAAGTGCCTAAGTTCCATTCCCCAAGACCCACGTAAGGCAAAAGGTGGGACATGTATCTGGAGTTCTTTTGCAGTGGCTGGAGGCCCTAGCGCGCCCATTCTCTCTCCATCTGCCTCTTTCTCTCAAATAAATAAAAAATAATTAATTAAAAAAAAAAAAGAGCCTGGCATTGTGCATACCTTAAATCCCACAGCACTCAGGAGGCAGAGGTAGGAGGATTACTGTGAGTCTGAAGTCACCCTGAGATTACATGGTGAATTCCAGGACAACCTGGCTAGAGTGAGACCCTACCTCAAAAAACAAAAACAAAACAGTAAGACTTCAGTGTAATAATAGTGTTATAAAAAGTGACACTATAGGGCTGGAGAGATTGCTCAGTGGTTAAGGCACTTGCCTGCAAAGCCTAATGACCCAGGTTTGATTCCCCAATACCCACACAAAATCAGATGCACAAAGTGGCATCTCAGCCAGGCGTAGTGGCACACACCTTTAATCCCAGCACTAGGGAAGCATATGTAGGAGGATTGCCAAGAGTTTGGGCCATACTGAGACTACATAGTGAAATCCAGTTCAACCTGGGTGAGAGCACCCTACCTGGAAGGAAGGAAAAAAAACACAAAAAAAAGAGTATTTGAGAACTGGAGATGAGATGGCTTAGCAGTTAAGGCACTTGCCTGCAAAGCAAAAGGACCCAGGTGGATTCCCCAGGATCCACTTAAGCCAAATGCACAAGGTGGCGCATGTGTCTGGAGTTCGTTTGCAGTGGCTACAGGCTCTAGCATGCCCATTCTCTCTCCTCTTCTTCTCTCTCTCCATCAAATAAGTAAGTAGAAAATAAAAAAATATTTTTTTTAAAAGATCAGTATTTGAAGCCAGGTGATGATATCCCCAAATTCCTACTGCCTGTCCCTTTGACCATTGCCTTGTTAGCATTTACACATTTTATCATTTGGTTACTAATTCTCTGTCTCCAGAACCAGGGAACTTGACTATCTGCATCCATTATACCCAAAGCTGATTGGTGACCCAAAGCAAACAATGAATCCAACTTTAGATGGAATTCAAACCTCCATCTTCTCTACAGTAAGAATTTGTGAGACTCACTCAATAGTTAAAGCTGGGGGGTGGGGAGTCAGCAGGTGAGGTCAACAAGGAAGCACCTAAATCTCAACATGTAAGCTTCACAGACCTTGAGAAATTTGGTGAATTGATATAATTGTGTAGGGGTGAATGCTTAATCATCCTAGGTCTAACACACATGATCCCCATTTACATTTCCAGCCTCAATTTCAATGGTAGTATCCTCTCTGGTCAGCAACCTAAGCTCCAAGCACAATTTGCAAACTTTACCACCTCCATATGCAATTCCTTCTGCTCTGGAGCCCTCGTTTGTCTTCTTTCTCCCAGGGGAAAAATTCTTTGAATCCTTTCAATACTCCCTTCTCCACTGCCCTCAAGAATATTTCGTGGGCAGTAGAGGTAAGGGTCCACGCGCTCTGGGCCTCAGTTTCTTCAGTGAAATGGGGCCCATGCATCATATGGGAGTTTGCAGAGTGTTAGGGCCTACCAGACGCTCTGAGGAGAGGCCGAGAGCTGCACAAAGCCAGCGCTCTTCGCTCTCAGCAACCGTCTATGAGCGAGTATCCTCGCTAGACAGGTAGTCCCCGCAGAGCGAAGCCCCAAGCTGACTCATTTCGGAATAAAACCTTGGAAAACGTAGCTTCCTCAAGACAGAGTGAACAAAGAATGAAGGAATGAACAAATGAATGGACAGAGGGTCCAGAGCAGGACAAAGGCCTGCAAGATGGCGTTCTTTAGGACCGCGGGAGGGGCGCCCAGGGCTCCGCGAGGGAGGGGGTCCATAAACGCCCTGAACTTCACTTGGCTGGCTGCGCCACAGAGACAAAAGCCCGAAACATAGCGGGCTCTAGGACCCCTGGGCCCGCACGGAGCAAGGCCGACAGTCCTATCTGGCGAGCCTAGGCATCCACGGCAGCTGACCGGCGGGTTCTAGGACCTGCTGGTCCCGGAGCCAGTCCCTGCTTGCCCCGCCCGCGAGGCTCGCGCCGGGCCAACTCAGTCGTCCCTCGGCACCCACGGGGAAACTGAGGCCAGCTGAGGTCGTGTCTGTGCGAAGGCTGTCCGGGGCCTTGCCACTTCCCGCAGTCGTCTCTTACCTAATCGGACTTGGGCTCGCTCCGTAGCGTCAGCATCCGCTCCCAGGACTGACGGAGCCCCGGAGCCTGCCGGAGCAGGTCTGCGCTAGGACCCTGCAAGGGCCACGGGAGGCGGTGCCGCGAGCCAGAGAGCGGAAGTGGAAGAGAGCTCTCCTGGCTGGGGACGGAAAAGCTCTCGAAACCACCTCCAAGCCTACTGGAGCCGAGAAATAGCTTGCGAGGAGTAACGGCATACAGCCGCCAGGTGACTGGAAGCGTCTCCCAGAAGCAGCAGGCTTTGTTTCAAGTACCTAGGTCCGTTTATATTCCACATTAATGAAGATTCTTCCGGAGGCCTTTGGAAGGCTTGCAGGGGGCCTCTTGAAAAGTATTACCAATATACTGCGACCGGAGCGGCAACATCTCCCCCCTCCCCCGCGCTTATTTAATATTCACCGGAACTATAGCCGCTGGGGACGGAAATGTGGCTTACGCTAGCACGTAAAGACGGTGCTGTGACCTGCATGGGCGGAGCCAGGGTTGCTCCCACTGCGGGGCGTGGGACCCACGCTTATAATTCCAAGCTCTCGGAAGGCTGAGGCAGGAGTAGTGCCGCGGACAGTCTGATGCTTAATGCAACGCTGCCTCAAACCATCACCAACGTAAACGAGAGTTGTGCCCACCCACAACCTATTGCCGGAACAGTGTGTTGTAGGACCGATGCTTGCAGGAGGGACAGGAAATGTTAGCAAGGCGGAAGTTTCAGGGGGAAGCTTTTGCACCTAGGACACTTCCTGTTTCCTACTAACAATAGGAAGTATCCTCGGAGCTGGGGATAGAATCTTGGCTCATACTAGCTGTGCCCTGTCCCCTCTACCTCTTTTCCCCTTCCCCTTCTTCAGTCCCCTTTCCCCTCCTGTACCACTCCCGGGAATCTTGGCCGAGTGTGCGTGTGTGGGAGCACGGGCGCACCCCTTCAGGGAGCGCGACTGCAGTTAGGGTAAGGGTCCCAGTGCGCAGGCGCGCTCCCGTTCGCGCTCCCCAACGGACGCGCCCGCGGCGGGAACCAGAGGGGCTGCTGGTGAGAGGTAGGGGGTCCTGAAAGGAAATTGGCAGGAGAGAGGAGTTACGTTAAGAAGACCCTGTTAGTGGCTTAATAGGGAAGGGGGACTAGGTGAGTATTCTGGGGTCAGGCTCAGTGAGAAGGGTTAGAGTGGGAAATAAGAGTTGTATTGGGGTCCCATGGGGCTCAAGTGTCGGAGAAAGCCCAGATGTGGGAGGCATGGAGGGCTGCTACTAAGAAAGCAAGGACTTTGGAATGAAGACTGCCTTTGTCATTAGGTTTGTTCATGTGTGAACAGGGGTGATTGAGGCATTGCAGGGTTGTGAGAATTTAGTGACAGACACGATATACTTACAATGGTGCTTGGCTCTCTGTGATGCTCAGCATGAGTTACTATCAGTATTAAGAGAGATAGTAAAAAGAAAATGAGAAATGATGGTGACAGTAATGTAAGCCAGACGTGGAACAAAAAAAGGTAGGGGATGAAATGAAGTTCCAATCTGAAGTGGGATTGGACATTCAAGTTGGAAGATAATTTCGGTTCAGAAGTAGGTAAAGGAAGTGCCCTACACATTGTTTTAGAAAGGAGACCTTATGACACTTGAAAGGACTAGAGGAATAGAGGGGGCAAAGCCACCCCTTTCAAATGAGCTTCTAGCCTACCCTGTATGCCTACAGCTGTCAGCGAGAGAAAGTAACTGCTTTTTCTGTGTTTTCAGGCTGTTCTATTTAGCTGAAGGGCAAGGAAAAGATGATTGGATTTCTTTTATTGCAAAGCCTGGCTGGGCATGGTGGCTTACACTTGTAATCCCAGCACTTGGAGCCTGAGGTAGGAAGAATGTCATGAGTTCAAGGTCAGCCTCAGCTACATTCCAAGTCAGCCTGGCTTACAGCCTTGTCTCAAAACAAAAAGCCTAGGAGTAGGTATGGTTTCCTTTTAAGATGTCACAGGTTTTTGTTAGTTTCAGAATTAAAACAGAGGATTAGGATCATAAGACTTTACTGGATGTGGTCTGAAAAACAAAGTAGGTCTGTGATCAGAAGTAGGTTAGATCTTTTCAGACTTTGTTTTCTTATCTGTACTTATAGAGATGGCTACCCAGGTGTGTTCAGCTTGCCACCTGCAGACTCCATGCTTACCAAGATAGCAATGAATGTGGTGCAACACATTTGTAGATGACAATGGCATGTCACAGTGTCAAATGGTTGGACACCCCTGACTGTCTTTTAAGCCTAGAACTTTTTTTTTTTTTTTGGAGAGAGAGAGGGGAAGACAGAGATGGGAAGACAGATGGGCCCGCCAGCAGCCTCTCAGCTGCTGTGAAAGAAATCCAGATGTGTGCACCTCCTTGTGGTGGTCAAGTGAGGCATTGCGCCCTTGCATCACTTTGCATCTGGCTAACTGTGGAACCTGGAGATTGGAACCAGCGTTCCTAGGCTTAGGAGGTAGGCTCCTTAACCACTAAGCCATCTCTCCAGCCCTAAGCCTAGAACTTTTTAAAGAATTTGGATCCTTGGTGAGGAGGTGTACACTTTTAATACCCATACTGGGGAGGCTGAGGTAGGAGGATTACAGTGAGTTCAAGGCCAGCCTGGACTACAGAGGGAGTTCCAGGTCAGCCTGGGTGAGAGTAGGACCCTGCTCCAAAAAAACAAAACAAAACCAGGCATGGTGGCTCATGCCTTTAATCCCAGCACTGGGGAGGCAGAGGTAGGAGGTAGGAGGATCACCATGAGCTTGAGGCCACCCTGAGACTACATAGTGAATTCCAGGTCAGCCTGGACTAGAGTGAGACCCTACCTTGGAAAAACAAAAACAAACAAACAAACAAACAAAAAGCCAGGCGGTGGCACATACCTTTAATCCCAGCATTTGGGAGGCAGAGGTAGGAGGATTGCTGTGAGTTCAAGGCCACCCTGAGAATACATAGTGAATTCCAGGTCAGCCTGGGCTAGAGTGAGACCCTACCTCAAAAAATCAAAACAAAAGAAAACCAAAACAATAGCTCTGGACACAGTGGCCCATGCCTTTAATCCCAGCACTCTGAGGCAGAGGTAGGAGGATTGCTTGGAATTTGAGGCCACTCTGAGACTACGTAGTGAATTCCAGGTCAGCCTGAGCTAGAGCAAGACCCTACCTCAGCCAGGCATGGTGGTGCATGCCTTTAGTCCCTGCACTCAGGAAGCAGAGGTAGGAGGATCAGCGTTAGTTTAAGGCCACCCTGAGACTACAGAGTGAATTCTAGGTCAGCCTGGGCTACAACAAGACCCTACCTTGAAAAAACAAAACAAAAAAAAAGACCCTACCTCAAAAAACAAAATGAAAAGAAAAAGAATTTAGGAAGCTCGTGTATAGTGAGGTTTCTAATTATGGCACCTTCAGAACAGATATGGTTAGAAAGCAGGTCCTTAGGTGTTGATGGTTAGGGAACTTCTCAATTACCTCTGCTGAATTTGTTGCTCCTAGAGGCAAGAAGCAAAGTCAACTCACTTTCCTTTTGACCATTGCCCCCTCTTCCTAGGCCTTGGCCCTCTACCAAAGGAAGATGCTGGTACCACCTGTCTGTTCCTCCTGAACATCCAAGTTTCTGCCACATTGCCCCATGGAGGACACACCCCTCTCATTCAGCTGCTCAGACTGTCAGTGCCACTTTCCTAGCCTCCCAGAATTGTCAAAGCACCGAGAACTGCTCCATCTCTCTCCCAACCAGGACAGCGAGGAGGCTGACAGTATTCCTCGCCCTTACCGCTGTCAGCAGTGTGGGCGTTGCTACCGTCACCCAGGGAGCTTGGTCAACCACCGCCGGACCCATGAGACTGGCCTTTTCCCCTGTACCATCTGTGGCAAAGACTTTACCAATCCCATGGCTCTCAAGAGCCACATGAGGACTCATGTTCCTGAAGGCCGCCGCAGGAGCAGGCCTCTACCCGCTAAGGAAACCACTCCATACCTTCAGAGTGAGACAGTGTCTACTAACTCCTGGGATCAGAGGCTTGGCCCTGGGGAAGGACAGGAAAATAAGACAAAGTATGCGGGAGAGACCCCCAAATGTGAATCTGGAGCTGAGTCCAGGGCAGCTTCAGGCACTTGGGAAGATACACCCAGCAGACAAAGACAAGGCTTAGAAAGCCAGCCAGATCCTGAGGCAAATGGAGAGCAACAGGGGCCCACCACTGACTCTGCTACAACCCAGCCTTTTCCTGCTCCAGTCAGCAGCCTCCTTAGCAATCTGGAACAGTATTTGGCTGAATCAGTAGTGAACTTCACAGAGGGTCAGGAATCTACCCATTCCCCTCCTGCAGAGGAGGAGCGAAGGTACAAGTGCAGTCAGTGTGGTAAGACCTACAAGCATGCTGGGAGCCTTACCAACCACCGCCAGAGCCATACCTTGGGTATCTACCCTTGTGCCATCTGCTTTAAGGAGTTCTCTAACCTTATGGCTCTGAAGAACCACTCCCGACTCCATGCCCAATATCGGCCTTACCACTGTCCCCATTGCCCCCGTGCCTTCCGGCTCCCCCGGGATTTGCTAGAACACCAGCAATCTCATGAAGTGGAAAGGCAGGAGAGGCCATGGGAAGAGAGAGGGATGCCCACTACCAATGGGCACACAGATGAGAGGAGTTGGGACCAACTACCTAAAACACAGATGCTGAACGGCTCTGGGGAACTAGCAGATGGTGGCATGGAGGAGTATCGGCCTTTCTGTTGTGGGGACTGTGGCCGTACTTACCGCCATGCTGGGAGCCTCATCAACCATCGAAAGAGCCACCAGATAGGAATCTACCCTTGCTCAGTCTGTTCTAAGCAGTTGTTCAATGCAGCTGCTCTAAAAAATCATATTCGAGCTCATCACAGACCCCGGCAAGGAGCTGAGGAAGATGGGCATTCATCAGAGCCACCAGCTCCCCTGATGTTGGCGGAAACCACCCATAAAGAGGAAGAGCTCCCTTCTACCACCCTGGACCATCGCCCCTATAAGTGCAATGAGTGTGGTCGGGCTTACCGCCACAAGGGGAGCTTGGTCAACCACCGCCACAGCCATCAGACAGGAGAATACCAGTGCTCACTCTGTCCCTGCAAGTACCCCAACCTTATGGCCCTGCGCAACCATGTGCAGATACATTATAAGAGTGCTTGTCGAAATACAGACCCGGGTACTGAGGGTTCTTCCAGCCATATCAAGGAGGATCTGCCACCTGACCCAGTGGGAACAGAAGCTACACACCACACAGATGAGGGGCATGTGTACAAACATGAAGAGGAGGCCACCAGTACTGCCCCACTAGATACAATAGCACCACAGAGATGTAGCATCTGTGATATGTTCTTTGAAGATCCTGAGAGTCTTGAACATCATGGCCTGACCCACAGAGCAGGAGATGGGGAAAATAAGACAGAGACCACAGCATCACCTCCTAGAGCATTTGCCTGTCGGGATTGTGGAAAGAGCTATCGCCACTCAGGTAGCCTTATCAACCACAGGCAGACCCACCAGACAGGGGACTTCAGTTGTGGGACCTGTGCCAAGCATTTCCACACCATGGCTGCCATGAAGAGCCATTTGCGACGTCATAGTCGGCGGTGGAGCAGGCATCAGAAGTGGGCTGGCAGTACTGGTAGAGAAGGGGTCAAACTGAAACCTGGGGTATCCTGGGCTCCAAAGTTAGAAAATAATGAGGGACTGGATTCTTCCCAAGACCCCTCAGGAGAAAGTCCTTGTGGGACTGAAGACAACTTGGAAAGTCATGCATATGGAAACACATGTGAACCTGAGAGGGACAAGTCCTGTTTCCAGGGTGATACAGAGAGTGGAGGCACTGAGAAAGAACTAGAAAGGAAGGAGGCCTGTTTCCTTGACAACTTCCTAGGCGATGAAGAAAATGGTGAGATTCGTTTTTGTGATAGTCTCCATGAGGTGGACAATGACCAGAAACCAGCTACTTGCCAACCCAACTCCTCTTCCCACCCTGCTGAAACTGGTACTGGCTGGAAGGCTGAAGATGCTCATACCTGCTACGATTGTGGCCATTCTTTCCCCCATGTCACTAGCCTGCTGAGCCATAGGCCCTGCCATCTACCAGGCATCTATCAGTGCTCTCTCTGTCCAAAGGAGTTTGACTCATTGCCTGCCCTGCGCAGTCACTTCCAGACCCACAAACCAGGGGAGACAGCTTCAGCAAAGCCTTTTCTGTGCTGCCTGTGTGGTATGATCTTCCCTGGGCGTGCTGGCTATAAGCTTCACCTACGCCAGGCTCACAGAACTGCAGGCATGATTGAGTGCTCAGAGGAGGAAGGGGAAGAGGAAGGGGGAGCAGAAGCAGCCTCCACCTACAGCCCTCCCCTGCAGGTCTCAGAAGCAGAACTGCTGAATCAGCTGCAGAGGGAGGTGGAGGCACTGGATGGAGCAGGTTATGGGCACATTTGTGGCTGCTGTGGCCAGACTTATGATGACTTGGGGAGCTTGGAACGTCACCACCAAAGTCAAAATTCCAGCAAGACCATAGACAAAGCTCCTAGTTACTTGGAAGCATCAGATGATGCCATGGAAATAGTTGCAGATGGTGCTTTTGAGGGCACAGTGACTTCTGTCTCTGAAGAGGGCAGAGACACAAAGTCTGAAGAAGGAGTAGATAGTACAATTCGCATGCAGGTTGGTGAAACTTTTCTCAAGCCCCAACCTCGCCCCTTCCGTTGCAATCAGTGTGGCAAGACCTACCGCCACGGAGGCAGCCTGGTGAACCACCGCAAGATTCACCAGACTGGAGACTTCACCTGCCCTGTCTGTTCCCGCTGCTACCCCAACCTGGCTGCCTACCGCAATCATTTACGGAACCACCCTCGCTGCAAAGGCTCAGAGCCCCAAGTGGGGCCCATCCCAGAGGCAGGAAGCGGCAGAGAGCCCCAGAATGTGGTAGAGGGGGGGCTGGAGCAAGCAGGAGTGGGGCAGCTCCAGGAAGAATTTAAAGTGGAGCCCCTGGGGGAGATAGCAAAGGTGAAAGAAGAGGTGTGGGAGGATAGCACTGTGAAAGGGGAGGACATGGAGCAGAGGTTGGAGACAGCAGAGAAAGGTTGTCAGACTGAAGCTAGTTCTGAGCGACCCTTCAGCTGTGAGGTGTGTGGCCGCTCCTATAAGCACGCAGGCAGCCTCATCAATCACCGGCAGAGCCATCAGACTGGCCACTTTGGCTGCCAGGCCTGTTCCAAGGGCTTCTCAAACCTCATGTCCCTTAAGAACCATCGGCGCATCCATGCAGACCCTCGGCGTTTCCCCTGCAGTGAATGTGGAAAAGCCTTTCGCCTCCGCAAGCAGCTGGCTAGCCACCAGCGGGTCCACACACAGCGACGGAGTGAGGACAACCAAAAGCAGATTCGGGAGGATAGGCCCTTCCGGTGCGGGCAGTGTGGCCGGACCTACCGCCATGCTGGCAGCCTCCTGAACCACCGGCACAGTCATGAAACAGGCCAGTACAGCTGTCCCTCCTGTCCTAAGACTTATTTCAACCGCATGGCCCTGAAGGACCATCAGAGGCTGCATTCTGACAGTCGGAGGCGGCGAGCAGGACGGTCCCGGTGGGCAGCTGTGCGCTGTACCCTCTGTAGCCAAGGCTTTTCTGGCCGGGGATCTTTGGAGCGGCATCTGCAAGAGCACAGGGAGACCAAACTCGAGCTGGCCAGTATTCCGGGAGGCCCACACGGTACAGAGGGCAGTGAGAGGAATCAGGCTGAAAACCAGGGACTAGAGAGCAGACCAGTTGGTGTTGAATCAGTTCCCCAGTTGGAGCATGGAGCCAGTGGGCCCAGGGAGCACAGTCAGAGCCCTAGCAGAGCTGTAGGTTCAAAAGCCATAGAGTCTCTGTCTTGGGGGGTGGGGAAGGTAGATGGGTGGCAAGGAGAGAGGGGACCAGTGAATCACAGTGGTGGCTGGGTTCCTCAGGATCAAGTATTAACCAAGCCAGAAGACAAGTTGGAAGACAGTGTCCCCAGTAATCCTTGCCACCTTTCCAACAGCCAGTCTAGTGGCTCTGTTCTGAGCTACATTGATAGCTGGGACAATGGAGATAGCAGCAGCTCTCAGCTCCAGCCAGAGACTCAATACTATCACTGCAGCCAATGTGGCAAGACATGCCGCCAACCAGGTAGCCTCTTGAACTCCAACATTCACAAGCCAGATTGCCACTATTGCCTACTCTGCTCTAAGGAGTTCTTGAATCCTATGACCACCGAGAGCCACCACCAAATAGCTTCCCAGACTTTTGCTTGCCCTAACTGTGGCAAGGCTTTTCAGTCCCATTATGAACTGGTCACACACCTGCAAACTCATGCTGGGGACCATAGTCAGGTGTTGCATCAAATAGAGAAGGTCAGAGGTTTCCAAGCTGGGAGTGTGGAAGATAAGGTGAGTGTCTCTGGTTCAGAGGAAGCTCAGGAGACCCCATCAGAACCTCTCAGAGCTCCAGAAGAGAATAGTGAGCCAGCCAGTGGAGGGCAAGGAGTAAACACCACAGCAGTTGAAAACGAAGAACGGCCCTTCCGCTGTGCCCAGTGTGGGCGGTCTTACCGCCATGCTGGCAGCCTGCTGAACCACCAGAAGGCCCACACCACTGGCCTCTACCCCTGCTCCCTATGTCCCAAACTTCTACCCAATCTGCTGTCTCTCAAGAACCATGGCAGGACCCATACAGATCCCAAACGCTACTGTTGCAGTGTTTGTGGCAAGGCTTTCCGAACAGCTGCCAGGCTGCAGGGCCATGAGCGGGTCCATGCACGCCAGGAGGGGCCTTTCACTTGTCCCCATTGTCCTCGCCACTTCCGCCGCCGAATCAACTTCCTACAACACCAGCAGCAGCAGCACCAGGAGAAGTGGACAGTGACTAGCTCTGGTATGAGGGATGAATGGGCTGGGCATAGGATTGTGGAGTCCCAGAAGGAGGTGGGCATACAATGGAAAGAGAAATAGGGATCCAGGGTGGGTGAGGAAAGCAAGGAGTGAGAGGCAAGGGTCACGTGGACTTGGACATGGAGAGACAAAACCAATTGAGAAGTCTGCCTTTTAAGCTGCTGAGATCTGAATCCTGGGCCAAGAAAATGGACACTAGTGGGTTGGGCAGTGTAAGGGGCAGAGGCAGCTGTATGGACTCTGCTTGTAGCCAAGGGAGAATGGCCTTTTTCAGGTGGGTGGGGATAGCTGGGTATCATCTGGCTGCCACATCTGGAAACCCTCCTGATTAAGCTAGTGATTTCCATAAGAAAAGATGAAGCCATTGGTTGTTTAGGTTCTGATCTTTGCTCGAATGGGCAAGGAGCCAGGGAATGAGAAAGGGGCATAGTAGTAGAGTGGATCCTGTGTGGTAACCTCCACCTGGGTTGCTTTATTCTTTTACTGCTGACTTGGTGGAAACTGAGTCACTGGTCAGTATTCCCTTGTTCCTTTTTCTGGATAGTTTGTTTCTGCTCCTTTTTTCTTGGAAATGAGATTTCTGGTCCTTTCCTGTGAGTATTGCCCACAGCTTTCTTTTTTAGTCAACCCTTCTCCCTCTGCAATAGAGCTCCCTTTTAGCATCCAACCAAATCTCCCTTTCTGCCAGCATCCCCCCCCTCCCCGCACCCACATACACTGAACTAAAGGACTGAGTCACAGATAATTATTTCTTTGAAGCCAAGTCCAGCTGAGTAACACCAGTCATTAACCCTTATCTCTCATTCTCTGTCAGAGCAGATCTCAGTGTAGATTGGCCTCCACCCAGCCCATCAAAGGATGAGGCTGTGAGATATGAGACAGCCTGTTTCCTCAACAAGCTGTGGGTTCATGCTATACTTCTAGAAAGAGGGACCCATTACATCTAATGGCCACCAATAATACATGTTTTCAAAATGGTGAGCCCTTGACCAGAGCTTGTCAGAGAAGGAAAGAACAGTGGGTGATGGAAGGTCCCTGAAAACTGAAGGAATGGCTCAAGGATAAAAGATTGCTGGTAACTTTAAGGGAAATGAGTGAGAAGCCAACTAGCCAGGGCTGAGAAAATAATTGGGGCAATCTAGGGTTCCTGAGGGTGTGTATGTGTTGCTGGGCACAGAACCCAGGGCTTCATATATGCTAGGTAAGTGCTGTTACTAAGCTGTGTATCCCAGCCTTTTGTACTCAGTGTGCCTCCTAGGACCATGTGGGTGGAGGGTGACCTGCAGAATTAGAGAAGTGGGTTCTGCCCCCTCAATCAGTGACCTCCTCTCCTCTCCCTAGGAGCCTCAATGGCACCAGCAACTGGCAGAGAGGATTCATCATTGCCCCTTCCACCTACTCCTCCAGCCTCGCTCCTGGACCCTTCACCCCAGTGGCCTGCAAACCTCAGCTTCTCCCTCTAAACTTTGTCTCCAAAGAACAGAATGTTGGAGAGAGAGCTGCAGGCAAAGAGGACTTGATCTCCACATTTTACTCAGGAGTAGCTTGGGCATCCCTACCTCTCTCATCTTCTCACAAAGGGGACCCTGACCTGACTTTCTTCCCAAGAAGGGCATGGGATAGTCCTCATGTTCCTGTTCTGGAAGGACCTCCTTTCCCAGCCTTTGTCACATACTTTCCAGGGCCACCCTCACTGGCAGGTTCAGGGGAGGCAGATTCAGAGAGCACCATAGGTGAGACAATTGCCTGTGGAAGAGCAGCCTTTTGCTACAGTTTGTAACTTATTTTTTAAAATCTATTTTGTAACAATTTATTTAAGTTTAAAAAAATTGCTCCCCCCCCAAAAAAAAAAATTCACATCAGGTGGCTGGAGTGCTTCTGTCTGAGGGATAGAGGATAGGAAGAACTAGGGACACCTCTGTTGGGGAGAATTGCTGAGTGGGAGCATCCAGAAGTGACATCCCTGTCCTGCAGGGTGGGCATTGGGGGTAACTGCTGGCCCATAGCAGGCTTCTTCCCAGCCAGACAAGCTATTGGGTCTACCCCAAACTAAGAGCCACAAGACAGGGAGGGGAAGGACAGGGGTGTTGACATGGGAGTTGCTTCACTTTTCTGGCGTCCTGTGAGTAAACTATAGAGTCACCAGTCGACAGCTGGCTGGTTGGCCTGTCAAGGACAGGAATAAGGGTAAGGTTGGCCCCATCCTCTGCTTTGTAACTGCTCTTGAAGGAGCAGAATCCATCTTGGCCCCTGTGGTCTATGGGAAAATTGAAAATCAAAGAGGCCAGGACTTCTCCCTACATAGGTCTGTCCCCTGCTGCTCTCCACCTTAGGCAGCTAGACACAGGTCAGAACAGCACTGTCCATAGTTGGAGAGAAGTGGAGAGAGAGGGTGAGCAGTGATGCCCCAGGAACACATACTTGAGTTAGCCAGGCAGCTTCCAGCCTCAGCCTCAGGTTCTGGCTCCTCAGCGAAGTAGACTTGCCAGTCCAAGTTGCTGACCCAGTCCTCATAAGCAGGGAGTGCTGCAAAGACTGCAGGCCTTGCAGGGCCTTGGCAGGTATCTCCAAAACTGTGCAGTCCAGCCAGGAACCATGTGCCTCTTATTTCATGTACCAGTGGCGCCCCAGACAGGCCCTGTCAGGGGAGGTGACATTGGATGACTTCCTTTCCTCTTGGGCCCCTACAGGAGGTGGAAGGAGCTAGGCCGTGGGAGCTGAAACTTGGACTGTTTGAGGGCAGCTAGCAGAAAGGGTTAGTTTCAGGTAAGAGAGAGGGCTAGCGGCCAAGCCTGGCATTAAGTCTGCTCATGAACTGCTGTATTGAGAGAATGCCAGGGGTCTCCTGGGTAAGGTTTGGGAAATGAACTCACCTCACAGGGTGGCAGCTCACCCACAATACTGGCACATACCATCCCAGGCAGAATGGGAATGACATCACCCCCAGCAGCTGCAGGTAGTCGGCTACAGGTTATTGGTCCCAGGAGTGTCACAGGCAGTGCCTGGGGGTAGCTGATACCTATAAGGCAAAGAGACCCAGCTTCCCCAGTGGCCTTCAAGTTGAATGGATAATGGCCAGTGGCTTTGTCCTACATACCTGCTCCTTGGTGGGCCAGCCCCAGAACCCAGCCACGTTCACCATCAGGCAGGTGATGGTCAGCATAGGGCAAGCAAAGGGGCCTTAAGTTAGGGCCCAGTGTCACAGGCTGAGCCAGCAGCAAGAGGGCTATATCATAGCCACCCTCTGGGTGGGTGTAGGCCCCATGCAGAATGAGTTGCTTCAGGCCCTGTTCCTCTGGTCCAGCACCCAGTCCTACACTCCATTCTTCCAGGGTCTGGCGCCTGTTTTAGAGGCAGCGTTGATAGACAGCACTGAGTGACAAGACTAGGACAAAAGGCATAAAGGAGAGGGACATAGGGCTCACCCAATGAAACAGTGAGCAGCAGCCAGCACCACCCCCTCTGACACCAGGGCTCCACCACAGGCCAGCTTCCCTTGGTGTTTCAACCTGACATCCCAGGGCCATGGGGAGAGGCCTCCTGTCTGGGGTCCTTCACTCCTCAAGGAGCCACAAGCTGAAACAGGTAAATTACATCACCTGAATTGTTAAATGCTCATTTTTATACTAGGCTATATTCTTAGTGCTTCCTATATGCTAACAAATCTAATGTCCTTGTCTAAATTGACTTTTATTAGCCTCATTACCAAAGTCTTATTACCATATAGATTAAATTGCATAGCTCTCTAACCAAAAGCAAGTAGCCAACTTGTATTCCAAGTCAGGGCCTACATTTAAAGCCAGGTGGTCTAACAACACTGTCCCAGCCTTTTAAGAAGGTCTCTGACCCACTTCCTTCATCCCACCCGCCTGCATCTCTTCAGACCTAGACTGGCTCCAGAATGCCTAACTCACAAGTGCGTCTCTGAACATCCAGAACTAGCTTCCTTCCCAGGAACAATTTTGCATGCAATTTGCATTCAGCTTCTTAATGCCAGAATTCTTGCCCTGTCTCATTTCACTGGGTTTCTGCTTGAAATTTGCAGTTTTTCTCCAAGACCAGTCAGGTCTCAAAGATACTCTTTCATGAACCTAAATTTGTAATGCTTTGAAGTATATGCCTCAGCCCCAGTGGGCACTATCCGTCACAGAGGCAGATAGGGCCTTAAAACAGCCTTTAGCAGTATTTGAGCTGGTTTGTTTCCCTGTAGCTTCCATCACTACCCAGAAGTCCTCATGCAGACTTGACATCCCCACACTCCACCCCTACACTCCCTGTTCATACCTACACAGCTGTCCTCATCACTGGTCTCCATAATCCCTGGATCCTGGGCCAGGAAAACTGCCCCCTGAGCTTGGGATTGCAGCCATGAGCTGTGAGCAGTCATATCGGTTAATAGCACAGGGGTGTCCTCTTGGGCACATCTTGATGTGAAGCTGATGATCCCAACCTGGACCCAGTGTCCTTCAGGTTCACGGCACAACACAGGGCCACCAGAATCCCCCTGGAGCCAGACAAGAGAGGCAAAGACATGAGCCCTAGTCCTGCCCAAACAAGCTCTGGCTGTAGCACTGCCGCCCTTCTCTGTGAATTGAGCCCCCAGCCCAAGCCCAGGTCTTCCCTTCCTCTGATCCCCATCACACCTGGCAGGGCCCCTGTACCCCAGGCTGGGCACCCCCACACAGCATCCCAGGCCTGGCTGGGCTGGCCAGCAGCCGCTGGTGCAGGCGGTTGTATAGACAGTTACACGTGGGGCGACTGATGAGGCGCAGACGCAAATTCCGTAGGGTCCTGGGAGCTAGCAAGAGATGAGAAGCTGAGTCTGGCTTGGAAGCAAGGGAGACTGGGGACCAGAACAGCTGGGAGCTGAACTTGTGTGTCCCTGGGCAAGAATACCTGAGTGGACTTCTGTCTTGCAGCACTTACCATCACTGGTATCCTGATCCCAACCAGTGGCCCAGCAAGAGGATCCAAAAGGGAAGCGATGGGTGGATTGGGGCAGGCAGAGGGTTGTGTGGGTTGAGGGGTGGGTGAGCTGGAGTAGGGCCAGGTCTGAGCCCTGGGTATAGTGGTTATAGGCCTTAGGCAATTGCAGGGCAGCAACCCCCACCTCCTCAGCACCTGGGCTCAGCTCTTCCTGCTGCAGAGAACCCAGGACCACGGACCAGGAACTCAGTTCTGTTGCAGTCACCCTGGAATAGGAAGGGCAAGGCCCAGACTGCTAAGTGCAAGGGGAGACAGTGACAACTTGGAGGACAGCACAGGTAGGTGGAAGATGAGTAGATATCACTCCATGCCTTCAAGCATAGTCTTTCCTTCTCTCAATCTCAGCATACTCATTTGTAAAGTTTCTACCATTAAAGGTTAAGATTAACCTGGTAACATGTACCTGGCACATGACACATTTTATATAAATGATACATTATTCGAGGGGCAGGGAACAGTCTTGGGCTTGTGAATAGATCTACCCCCAAAGCCAGAGACCCTGTCTGACCCCATGCATGACTTACTTTTCAAAGCAGTGGGCAGCGGTGAGGACCCAGGTTTCAGCCACCAGGGAGCCACTGCAGATATGCACTCCCTGCCTCCTCACACTGGCCTGCCAAGGCCATTCATTAGGTGCTGTGTTGCCCTCCTGAGGCTCAGGGGGACCAGGGCCACGCTGACCACAGGCTGTGGAGATAAGAGTCCTGCTGACTGCAGGCCCCTGTCCTCACCTCAGGCCCCATGTCCCCATAGCTTACCATGATGAGTTTCTTGAAGACCTGGAAAAAGAAAGACATAGGTAAGATGTGGAAGTGCCTTAACTGCTAGGTCCAGGTTTGAAGGAGGGGATTGAGTTGAGGAACAGGTCCTGGGTCTTTACCTAGGACTGGATACCTCATAAGCCCATCCCAGAATGAAAATATTTATGAGGTCAAAAGCAGCTTTTATTGGAGCTCATTCAGAGTGTACACTCAGCCACTCCACTAATTCTCCTCTCAGCTGTGCTCAGCACTCCTGGGCCTGAGGAGCAGGCCTGGGGTTTACTTTGGGACCAGGCCAACTTTCCTCCAGGCTTCTGAACCCCTAACTCCTGCCCCCACCACTGAGTAGGGAGGTGGCCTGGGTATGTGAAGAGTATTAGCTTAAGTGTTCCTTCAGCTGTGGAGGCCTAAAAGCATGGATTAGAAGACTGTGTGTCATGTCCAAGTGGGGTAGGGCCCCGAGGTGAGATCCACTCCACCTCATCCCCTAACAAGCCAGATTGCCCACCTTCTTAGAGGCCACCAGAGCACCTACCAGAGGGTCCCTCTTCTGCCTTTTCCCCATCCTGGGCCCACTGCCTATTTAGCCAGAGGGCCAAGTTGGCATGGAGGAAAGACAGAACTAAGCCAGTGGGACCAGAACATGTTTAAAGTCATTGACAAGGGCAGGATCACACAGGCATGATCACAGATAGTTATGGTCCCTGCAGATGCAGACTGACTCCTGACAGAAAATCCCACCCATTTTAACAAGTGGCCCCAGAAGAGCCAGAGGATATCCATAGGTAGAGACTGGCCTCTCAAGTAGCATCCTTCATGCACACCAAGTTACAGGGTTGCTGGGATGTAGCCCACCATGCCACTCTCCCTCACACATGGGTAACTTACCTTCTATGAGGATCACAGTTCCCAGGATGAACAGCTCTGGTCCCCAGTTTTGCTTCATGCTGCTCCAGGCTACTCTGACACTTGTGCCTTAGTGCTCAGAGAGGCCACCCTCTCCCTGACTCCACCTCAGCTCCACCCTCAGCCAGGTAGTAGTCAGGTGTTATTTCTCCACAGCTAAAAAGGAGCTAAAAGCTAAGAGTTGTAGGGGGTTGCGATTGTGTGACCCTGGATCCCTCTTTGGGCCTCAAAGGGCCCGAAGGCCCCAGTTCAAACCCAGTTCCTCCACTTCCTACTCAAGTGACCTTGAACAATTAACTTGTATCTTGTCTAACTCAAGAGTTGTTGAGTGTAAAACTGCTCAGAAGCTCAGTATAGTAGTGGATGTCTGTGATCCCAGCACTTAGAAACGGAGACAGGAAAGTGGGGAATTTGAGGCCAGCCTGAGCTATACAGAAAGTATTCCCAGCATTCAGGAGGCTGAGGTAGGAAGATCACTGTGTGTTCAAAGCCAATGGGTTTGGGTCAGCATGGGCTAGACTAAGATCCTGCATTAAAAGCAAACAAAAAAAGCCGGGAGTGGTGGCACACGCCTTTAATCCCAGCACTCGGGAGGCAGAGGTAGGAGGATCCCTGTGAGTTTGAGGCCACTCTGAGACTATATAGTTAATTCCAGGTAAGCCTGGACCAGAGTGAGACACTACCTCAAAAAAAGAAGAAAAAAAAAAAAAACAGAGCCACATGTGGTGGTACCCACCTTTAATCCTACCACTTGGGAGGCAGAGGTAACAGGATCTCTGAGTTCAAGGCTAGCCTGAGACTACATAGTGCATTCCAGGTCAGCCTGGGCTACAGTGAGATCCTACCTCAAAACAAAACAAAAAAATCCCATGTGTTTGGAAAAGAGCCTATGTTCTAGACAAGTTGTTCCCAGCAGGGAAAAATCATCTGTGAAGAGAACAGTGGGCAGACCATCCTAGATTCCACCTTTCATTTCAACTTCCCTCTCTGGAGCCAAATGACCCAGGTAAATTCAGATTCTGAGATGGGGCTGGGAAGTAGCTCAGTGTTAGAGCACTTGTCTTATATTTATGTGCAAAGCCCTCCTCTTTTATTTTTATATATATATATATGAAGCCAGGCGTGGTGGCACACACCTTTAATCCCCAGCACTCAGGAGGCAGAGATAGGAGGATCGCCGTGACTTCAAGACCACCTTGAGACTAAAAATATAGTGAATTCCTGGACTAGAGTGAGACACTACCTTGAAAAAAATAAATAATAAAAAAACACAAAACAAACACAAAGATCTCCATCTCCCTTACTCCTTCCCAGCACTAGATGTGATTTTAGCATCTCTACCTCAATCTCCTCACCAATTCAGGAACAGTGGTAGTACCTACCCTGTAATATGAGAATTAAATGTATTAATATGGGTTCTTAAACAATGTACATGTGGGCAAAGGTTGGGCCACAGAAGTTTCAAACAATCTTGTCCTCCAGGTATGTTCCAGACTCCCCATGGGCAGCAGGGCAGGTTGCCAGCTTGTTTCCCAGGGGTGGAAGCTGATGATGTGCCAGACCTTGCTGACTCCACATGCTGGAGATGACACTAACCACAGCCACCCTTCCCAGACAGGCCCTCCCCTCTCCCTCTGACTCATCCAGTTCCAGAGAAGACAACACTAGGGAAAGCCCAAACCCTTCAGGGTCCTTGGCAGACAGGTGGTTTAGACTTGGAAAACTTATTTAAGAAGTTTTATTGCTCAAAACCTCTCCTCCCTGGGCAATGGCAAAGCAGCCCTGGACACAGAACTAGAGGAACATTTGGTCCACTGTCTTGTGGTGTTCTGGAATGGGTTGAGGAAAGGATGCAGGGCTTCCTAGGTACCCAGACAGCAACTTTTCGGGCAAGCATTTTTGCTTCATGTCCTGAAGCAAAGCAGATGAGGTCAGCCTGGCATGGGGCAGGGACTCATTGCCTCTTGGCCTTGGGTTCTGGTACCTCCTGGAAGCTGAGCAACATCAGCCCCACATTGATGGCATAGGTGGTAATGCAAACGATGCAGAGATCATAGAGCACAAAGAACAGGATCCAGGCCAAGTAGACAGAACCAGCCAGGGACAGCAGGGAACTCAGCACCAGTAAGGTAGAGGCCCAGCGTCCCCGCAGGCAACCTGTAGAACAAAACAGGATCAGGAACTCTGATCTGTAATGACTTCCCAGTGCCACCCAGAGAAGTGCACATGGGGAAAGACAGGCTCTGGCAGGCCTCCACTAAGACCTTGATTCTCCTATCTGTTTAATCCTTGGGCCCCAAGTAATTAATTCTCCTGCTGAGTTCTACATGAGAAAAACACAGGTCATCATTAGAGTCCCCTCAAAGAGAAATTCCCAAGCTGAATGTGATGACATATATCTATAATCCCAGCACTTGGGAAGTCAATAGGCAGGAAAATCAGGAGTTCAAGGACAGCCTGAACTCCATACACAAGACCTTGTCAAAAAGAAAAATCTGAAGCTGGGCATGGTGGCACATGCCTTTAATCTCAGCATTTGGGAGGCAGAGGTAGGAGGATAACCATGACTTTGAGGCCACCCTGAGACTACATGGTGAATTCCATGTCAGCCTGGGCTAGAGTGAGACCCTGCCTCAAAAAAATTTAAAAAATTAACCACCACCAAAAAAAAAAAAAGATCTGGGCTTAGCAGTTCAGGAGCTTGCCTGTGAAGCTTAAGGACCCAGGTTCAATTCCCCAAAACCCACATAAGCCAGATGCACATATTAGTGCATGTATCTGGAGTTCGTTTGCAGTGGCTAAAGGCCTTGGTAATATCTGGGTGGTGGACGCCTTTAGTCCCAACACCTTGGAAGCTGAGGTAGGAGGATTGCTGAGTTCAAGGCCAGATTGGATAATGACAACAAAAAAAGATTTTTGTGCCAGGCGTGGTGATGCACACCTTTAATACCAGCACTCGAGAGACAGAGGTAGGAGGATCGCTGAGAGTTCGAGGCCACCCTGAGACTACATAATGAATTCCAGGTCAGCCTGAGCTAGAGTGAGACCTTACCTCGAAACCCATTCCCCCTCCCCCCCCAAAAAAAAGATTTGTGAATATTTTCCACAAAATTAGGATCCTAGAAAGTCTTTAAGGGCCCTTCTGCCTGTGACTCCCTAAACTCCTGTTTGTTAGAGCCTTCCCTGTCTGCCAGGAGGATGCTCAGTGATGAATAGCTGGTGGTCAACTGTGTAGGTCACCAAGACATTGGGCGGGGCGGGGCTGAGCTGGAGGGGGTAGGGGGGACCAACTCACCTAACAACAGTTGTAGAGTGTAGAAAATGCAACCAAATATGCTGTTGGATTGGTTGAGGACGCTGTCTGCTCCCAACACATGCTCCACCAGCCCAAAGCCCCGGCCCCACCTGGTGGAGGTGGGAGGACACAGCAGTGTCAACAGAGTGCTTTGGACTCCGTCCTGAAGGGTGATTTGCAAGAAGCCACTGGAGCTATCCCTCTTCCAAGCCCACCCAGAAACCAAATGTTGATGACCTCCTGGCCTCCTTTGGCCACATCAGGAGTCCATGTACTGTCCCAGTCCATCCTTAACCTTCATAGGCCTCACTTTTCATCATGCCATCAATGACTTTACTTGGCAACGGTTGACCCTGCTTTACTGAGTTACCGAAACTGGGAAACTTGGGGCACGTTCTTTTTTCTCTGAACCTACAAATCTTCCTAATCACCCCACTTCCTTTCTCCATATTCTGTTATCCTGTTAACCATTAACAGTTCTCAAGCACTGCCAGAGTAAGCCACCTTGTCCCCAAGCATGGCAACGCTCCACCACCTCCTCTCAACGCGTGCTTAATCCTAAACCAACGTTAGTCTCTACCTTTCCCTTTCCCAGTCAGTTATTTCTGGCCATCCACAGAATATCGCCAGATCGCAGCCTATCTGCCCTCTCCCCCGGCCCCGCACTCATTTCGTTCATGAGTAAGTATCTCGGGGTGGTCCTCCCCCTAGGCCGGCCTCAGGGTCCATTCCCCGGACACTGCGACCCTAGACTCCCGAAATCATGCGGCAACCTGGACCCCCGAACCTCATGCTCCTAGTCCACGCACCGAGAGGAGAAGACGCGCGAACAGCTGATTGCCGTGCCCACGTCGCAGAGCGCGCGGTAGTCGCGGTCGCGGGCGCGCGCCGCCTTCACGTGCAGCGCGTAAAGGGAGAGCGCGAAGCCCGCGAGGCAGAGCGCCAGCCGCGCCCAGCCTGGGCGCCTCCAGGTGAGGCCCATGGCTACCACCCCGCCCGGCTCGGCCGAGAACCCGCCACGGGGCAGGGGAGGGGCCAGAGGCGGTCACGCCCCCTTCTGTCCGCCTCCTCCGGTAGTCCCGGATCCAATTGGTTGTTCTTGGTTCTCGGCGGGCGAGTTCGGAATACAGCGAGGAATGCTGGGCTGGGAAACTGGACCGAAGGACTTTAAGGCGGCTGCTCGGCATTATGGGAATTGTAGTCAGAGAGGCTGCGCGCCATCAAGGGAAATGGAGTCGTTAGAGCTCTGAGAATGATGTTAAAATAACTAAGGAACCAGGGATGGCTCGGTGGTGGAGCGCTTACCGCGCTGTAATTCTGATCCCAGAGCCCACGCGCAGCCAAGCGCTGTGGCCCGAGTCTCTCCGGTTGAAGACGCGAGAATTGCAGAAATCAGCAGCCAGCTAGCTTGGCAAAACAAATGGAGTGGTGACTGTACAAGGACCGACGCTCCAAAATTGTCCTTTGACTTCTTGCAATGCACTCACGCCCCACACACACACACACACACACACACACACACACATTCTGTCCTACCACTGCATTCACGCGCTTAACATTCACACACAATATTTCTCTGACCTGTGACTGCACTCACGCACTTACACACACATACCTCTACCACCACACTCAAGTCCTTACACACACACACTTAACTACCACTGTACTCACATGCTTACACACACTCTGCCCTCTTGCAACCACACACGTTTACACACACACTTGCTGACCTTGCAACCATTCACACACACACACACACACACACACACAGACCTCCTGCAACTACACTCATGCACTTACACACACTGACCTGCAACTGCACTCAGATACTCCCTGATCTCTTGAGACTGTACTCATGCACTTACACATGTACACACACTGACTTCCTGAAACCACACCCACATGCTTATACACACACAAACACATTCTGACCTTCTGCAACCACATTCATGCACTTCTACCACACTCTGATCCCCTGTGACCACACTCATGTACTTAAAAACATACACTCTGATCTCCTGAGACACTCACATGCTTACACACTGACCTCCTGTGTCTACACTTATACACTTACACACACACAGACACTGACATCCTGTGACTGCACTCACATGCTTACACGCATACACTGATTTCCTGTGACAGCACTCACACATTTACATACATACACACTGACTTCCTCCTGTAACTACATTCATGCACTCGTATGCATATATACACACTCTGACCTTGTGACCGCACTCACATGCTAACACACACACTGACCTTCTGCAACCACTTATGCACTTTCACATACACTCTGACCTCCTGTGACAACATGCTTACACATACACACTCTAACCTTGCGACCACACACCCAAACTTCCTGTGATCACACTCACACACTTACATACAAACTCTGACCTCCTGTGACTCACATATTTACACACATACACACTCTGACCACCTGCAACTGATTCTCTCACACACATACGCTCTGTCCTCCTGCAACCACATTCATGCACTTACACACACACTTTGACTTCCTGTGACCACCCTTACACACATATACACTCTCTGACCTCCTGTGGCCACATTCATGCACTTGCACACATACATATACACTGACTCCTGCAATTGCACTCATACACATACACACATCTGACCTCCTGTAACCACACTAATACACACTCTTACCTTGCAATCACACTCACATGCTTACACACACACTCTGGCCTCCTGTGACCACACTCACACACTTACATGTAAGTGTTTACATGTAAACATTCTGACTTCCTGTGACTGCATTCATGCCTTTACACATGTACACACACTCTGACCTCCTGCAACTGCAATCACATGCTTACACACATACAATGACCTCCTATGATTGCACTCACATGTGCTTACACACACTCTTTCTCCTACTTCCTGCAGCCACTCTCATTCACTTATATACATACACACTCTGACCTACAACTGCTCTCACACACTTACACACACTGGCCTTCTGTGACTGCATTCACGCAATTATACACATGTACACACTCTTTAACCTCCTGCAACTACATTCATTTTGCTTACATACATGCACACACTCTCTGACTTGTGATCACACTCATGCACTCTCTCACACATACATACACTCTGACCTTTTGTAACCACACTCATGCACTCTCACAAACACACACTTCCTGCAACCACCCTCATATGCTTAAACACATACAGACACTCTCTGACCTCCTGCAACTGCACTCACACACAAACATACACTCTGACCTCCTGTAACTGCACTCAAGCACTTACACACACACATATATACTATCACCTTTTGCAACAACACTCACATGCTTACAAAGACACACTGACCTCCTGTGACCACACTCATGCACTTACACACACACACACACACACACACACACACACACAGGTGCAACCAGCAGTGTTTAGGGCTTTCTCTCTGCCAAGCCTCGTTCTAAGCATTAGCACATCCTGGACCTAGAGACTAGTGGACTAAGGAATCCAGAAAATACTGTGATGTAATTCAGGAAGCAAGTATTTCCCCTGAAATTATTTCAGACATAATTACCAGGTTGTTCAGCCACCCCTCCTTCATAGGAAGATTGCTGTGAGTTCCAGGCCAGCCTGGGATAGAGTGAGACCGTACCTCAAAAAAAAAAAAAAATTATGGGCTGAAGAGATGACTCAGTGGTTCAAGGTGCTTGTTTTCAAAGCCTGATGGCCTGGATTTGACTCCCCAGTACCCACACCACATAGCCTAATGCACAAAGTGGTTGCATGCATGTGGAGTTGGTTTACAGTGGCAAGAAGCCCTGGTGTGCCCATATTCATTAATTTTCCCTCTCCCTCCCTCCCACACACCTTCCCTCCCTTTTTCTCTCTGTCTCAAATAAATAAAAATATTTACAGAGGACTTTAAAGAATATTTTAGCTGGGCATGGTGGCACACGCCTTTAATCCTAGCACTTGGGAGGAAGAGGTAGGAGGATGGCCATGAGTTCAAGACCAGCCTGAGACTATATAGTGAATTCCAGGTCAGCCTGGCCTAGAATGAGACCCTACCACAAAAAAAGAAGAAGAAGAAGAGAAAGAAAGAAGGAGAAAAGAAAAGATAAAAAAAAAGTATTTATTTGGGCTGGAGAAATGGCTTAGCGGTTAAGGCATTTGCCTGCAAAGCCAAAGAATCCTGCTTCGATTCTCTAGGAACCATGTAAGCCAGATGCACAAAGGGGCGCATGTATCTGTAGTTGGTTTGCAGTGACTGGAGGCACTGGTGCAACCTTTCTCTCTCCCTCTCTCTCTCTCTCTCTCTCTCTCCGTCTTTCTCTCTTTCAAATAAGTAAATAAATAAAATATGTTTTTAAAAAATGTTTATTTATTTATCTGGAGAAGTAGAATGGGCATGCCAGGGCCTCTTACTATTTTAAATCAACTCCAGACACATGCATCACTTTGTGCATCTGGCTTTAAGTAAGTACTGGAGAATTGGACCTGGGCCAGCAGGCTTTCAAAGCAAGTACCTTTAACTGCTAAGCTATCTCCACAGCCCTTTTCTGGCTTTTTTTTTTTTTTCGAGGTAGGGTCTCACTTTAGCTCAGGTTGACCTGGAATTCACTATGTAGTCTCAGGGTGGCCTCGAACTCACGGCGATCCTCCTACCTCTGCCTCCCAAGAGCTGGGATTAAAGGCGTGCACCACCACGCCCGGCTCCTTTTTTGGCTTTTTGAAACATGGTGTGGTGGGTGTGGTGGCACATGCCTTTAATCCCAGCAATGGGGAGGCAGAGGTAGAGGGATTGCTATGAGTTCCAGGCCACCCTGAGGCTACATAGTCTGTGGCATGTCATGTAATTGGACTGGAGGCCCGCTCCATGGGAGGGAATATATCCCTGATACTGAAAACCTACAACAGGGGTAATCATGAGCCCTCGAAATGTAATGTCTGTGGGTGTCTGGCTAAATGTATATACTATGCTACCAAACTGCCCAGTAACCACTTCTCTTAGTGTTCATACCCATATATTAATGCTACTCTCACTTTTGGTTAGAGAAGTTTTTCAGATGGTGGTGACCTTGGGATGAAGTGTAGCCAATCAGAGCTGTGGTTATTCGCCCATCCCGATTGGGTGAATTAGGATCCGCTGATGTGACTTGAGAATTGAGCCAATCAGAGCTGTGGTTATTCGCCCATCCCGATTGGGTGAATTGAGCCAATCAGATCGGCTGATGTGACTTGAGCCAATCAGACAGCAGCAGACACATACGCCATCACCAGTATATAAGCTCGGCGCTCCACAGGGTCGGGGTCTTTTCTCTCTCTCTCAGCTTGGAGCTCCCAATAAAGCGTGTCTGAGAAGAATCCTGTTGTCGTTGTTCTTCCCGCGGGTGGGACAGGCGCGACAAGTGGTGCCGAAACCCGGGAACTTTTCATCAGCGGCCATTGGAGAAGACCCCCGAGGAGATTTCCGAGGGAGGATTCAGAACTCAACACGCGGAGCGGCGGTACCGGTAAGTTTTCCCCGTATGGACATGCGGAAAATCGAACCCAGCCTGTAACGGGTTTGTAAGTCTGCCGTAAACAAGCCAGCTGACCCCCCAACCATAGGTCGGCCTTACACAAGGCCGCAGGATGGGACATCATCACTCCACCTTCTTGGAACCTTTACAGGGCCTGTTGAGACAACGTAAACTAAAGATATCAGACAAAACTATTGAGGGGTTCTTGGAAGAGGTGGATAAGATAGCACCTTGGTTTGAGCCAACAGGAGGTTTGAATTTATCAAGTTGGGACAAACTTGGTAGAGACATTGACCGTGAGGCAGAAAGACGGAAGTTACGGGCGGGCACACAGCTCCTATGGCGCCTGGTATGGTCATGTCTGGAGGACAAACGCTGCGAAGGGGTGGTTAGAGAGGGTCAACGTATACTGGAACACCATCAAGATAGCATGTCAGAATCAGAGGATAATAAAAAGGGAAAACACAAGAAATTAATCAATAAAAAGGAACCTAGGTTACAAGTAGAAAAGAATAAAAGTGAAACAAAAGGAAGGGAGCCGATATCCGGCTCAGGATTGTATCCAGACTTGACGGAATTAGAAAATTTGTATATAGATAGTTCTAGTGACTCTGAGGGAGAGCAACTAACTCCTGAGGAAGAGCAGGGCCCTGAAGAAGCAGCGGCCAAGTATGGCCAGGAGCGATGTAATTTTGATGGCGCCCACGCTCCTCCGCCCCCGTATGCTTCTATGAGGAAGATGAATACACAAAATGGCGCCTATACACAAAATGGCGCCTATACACAAAATGGCGCATTTCCGCCCGGGGCGCATGCCTCTTCTGGGCACAGTTTTTTGAAACCTGACACTTGGAGTAAGTTCATGAGTGCCTACCCAGTGTTTCAAGATGAACAATTAGCACTGGGCCATTTAGAAACCTCCCACTCTCCTTGGAATACTCCAATTTTTGTTATCAAAAAGAAGTCAGGAAAATGGTGGTTACTCCATGACCTTAGAGCAGTCAATGCACGAATGCAAATCATGGGACCTATTCAGAGAGGCCTTCCCTTATTATCTAGTTTGCCTGCCAGATGGCCTCTCATTATTATTGATATTAAAGACTGCTTCTTCTCCATTCCTTTGGTATCAGAGGATTGCAAAAGATTTGCCTTTACCTTGCCAGCTGTTAACCATGAAGAGCCTGATCAAAGGTTTCAGTGGAAAGTCCTCCCACAGGGTATGGCCAATAGCCCTACAATTTGTCAATACTATGTAAGTTTAGCAATAGTCCCCACTAGGAAAAGATTTCCAAAATTAAGAATTTGTCACTATATGGATGATATCCTTCTGGTTGCTTCTGTAAAGGAGGTCCTAGCGCAGGCATTTATTTCCCTAAAAGGAGATCTAGAAAGATATGGGTTGCATATAGCTAGTGAAAAGGTCCAGGAAGGGGAAGTAGGAAAGTTTCTTGGAGCAATAATTAGCAGTAATATTATTATGCCACAAAAGTTACAAATAAGAACAGATACCTTAAAAACATTAAATGATTTTCAGAAACTATTAGGAGACATAAATTGGATACGACCTTATTTAAAGATTCCTACTAATGAACTGAGACCTTTATTTCAAATACTAGAAGGTAACCCACATATTTCTTCATTTAGAACTCTGACTCCAGCTGCACGTATGGCCATATCCAAGGTTGAGCAAGCCATACAATCTGCACAATTGTGCAGAATAGTTCCTGGACAGCCCATTCAGCTGTGCATTCTCGCCACGCCAGAAACTCCTACTGGGGTCCTATGGCAAAAGGGTCCATTGTTATGGGTACATTCTCATTCTTCCCCTAAAAGATGCATAGAGCATTATCCAACTATGGTAGCTACTCTTGCTCTTCAAGGTGTAAAATTATCCCTTACGCATTTTGGAATGGAACCTGTTTCTATTATCACTCCTTATAATTCTGAGCAGGTACGTGTTTTAGCTGCTACAACTAATGATTGGGCCATACTGGTATGTTCATTTTCTGGCAACTTGGATAACCATCTGCCCAAAGACCCGCTGTTGCATTTTGCCTCCTTGCATCCTGTTGTATTCCCAAAAATTACATCTCAGTCACCCCTTCCTGGCGCCATAGATATCTTCACTGATGGTTCCAAAATGGGTTTAGGTGCCTATGTAGTACTAGGACGACAACCAGTTATGGTACAATTTGCACCTAACACCCCTCAATTGGTAGAATGTCAAATTGTTTGTCATGTATTCGAACTCTTCCATGAGTCGTTTAATCTCATCTCTGATTCTCAATATGTTGTTAATGCCCTTAAGAATTTAGAGGTGGCAGGTCTTCTTAAAGGTACTAGTCCTGTTGCTGTTCAGCTGCTTAAGTTGCAACGCCTTATTCTGTCTCGCACTAACCCATTCTTTGTTCAACATATTAGAGCTCATTCTATGCTCCCTGGACCCATGGCTGCTGGAAATGATGTTGCTGACAAGGCCACATGAGCTTTTCTCTCCCTATCCTTAGATAACATGTCTCAGGCTCGAGACTTTCATGGGTTATATCATGTATCTGCTGCCGTGCTACGCAGAAAGTTCAAGATTTCTCATACTATGGCACGTGACATTGTCATTAATTGCCCTTCCTGTGCTCCTTTTTTGCACCCCCCTCATTCTGGAATTAATCCCCGAGGTTTACGCCCAGGAGATATTTGGCAGATGGATGTCACGCATATCCCCTCCTTTGGAAAATTGCAATATGTTCATGTGTCTATTGATACCTGTTCAGGTATAATTCATGCTTCCCCTTTCACTGGAGAACGTACCCACAATGTCATCACTCATTGTCTCGAAGCCTGGGCAGCCTGGGGCAAGCCCCGGACGTTAAAAACAGATAACGGGCCAGGTTATACCTCTAAAGGTTTTTTTCAGTTTTGCAAAACTATGGGAGTTGCCCATACAACTGGCCTTCCTTATAATCCACAAGGGCAAGGCATTGTTGAACGAGCCCATCGCTCCCTCAAGGAATGTTTACAAAAACAAAAAGGGGGAATAGGCCAAGGCCATACCCCCAAGAATAAGTTATCTCTAGCACTCTTTACCTTGAATTTTTTAATGACTGACGATGGTGGACTGACGGCAGCGGACCGTCATATGGAGCATTCTCATCCTCATTATCAGGATGCAAAATGGAAAGATGTGCTTACAAATGTCTGGAAAGGCCCGGATCCAGTTATTGCCAGATCCAGGGGAGCTGTTTGTGTTTTTCCACAGGACCAAGCTGATCCTATCTGGGTGCCAGAACGACTGACTCGAGTTGTACGCCATGAAAGGATGAGGAACGACAACATTCCCGCTGCCACTGAAGATCCTGAGTCTATTCATGCCAATGATGAGTCATACATTGGCTGCATTCCTGGTGGGAAATTGGACTCTGGAAGGAGAACGATTGTCTCAGAAGCTTCTGTTTCAGATTGTACAGCTGAATGGAACCCGATTGGAACCTATTTCTGTGGGGAATTTTACTACTTGGCTCTCTTCTGCCTTTTCCTTTTTCAAAGAATGGGTGGGGGTGGCTATGTTTGGAGCAGCCCTCCTATGTGGCATTGTGTTCTGTCTATGGCTCATCTGTCATATCAGACAACAACACAGGCGGGATAAGGTGAAACTTATTCAAGCCCTTTTGGCTCTGGATCAGGGAGCATCTCCACAAGTGTGGCTGGCGGGCCTACAGGAGATGTAGTTCCATCCTGTCTTTTGTAAGGCCTTTGCACACCAAGTGGCCTTGTTGCCATTGCACCTTGGAAGGCTTACTTCCTTTCCTGTCTTTTGTAAGGCCTTTGCACACCAAGTGGCTTTGTTGCCATTGCACCTTGGAAGGCTTACTTTCTTGCATATACAGCCTTTGCACTCCGATGGGTCTTTCCCATTGCACTCGGAAAGGTGTTTCAGCAAGCTTTTCGATCTTAGCTGGCACCCTCAATCGGGCCAGTCATCATGAGGACTGGCCCTTGATCGGGTGCCCAATGGATCAAAAACAAAAAGGGGGAACTGTAGGAAGCCATGTCTGCTTCCAGGTCCGCCACGCGCCACGTCAGCTTGTGTTTGGACCCTCTGCGCATGAGCAAGTGTAGCCAATCAGAGCTGTGGTTATTCGCCCATCCCGATTGGGTGAATTAGGATCCGCTGATGTGACTTGAGAATTGAGCCAATCAGAGCTGTGGTTATTCGCCCATCCCGATTGGGTGAATTAGGATCCGCTGATGTGACTTGAGAATTGAGCCAATCAGAGCTGTGGTTATTCGCCCATCCCGATTGGGTGAATTGAGCCAATCAGATCGGCTGATGTGACTTGAGCCAATCAGACAGCAGCAGACACATACGCCATCACCAGTATATAAGCTCGGCGCTCCACAGGGTCGGGGTCTTTTCTCTTTCTCTCAGCTTGGAGCTCCCAATAAAGCGTGTCTGAGAAGAATCCTGAAGACTGAGAGGAGGAGGGGATATGATGGAGAGTGGAGTTTCAAAGGGGAAAGTGGGGGGAAGGGAGGGAATTACCATGGGATATTGTCTACAATTAAGGAAGTTGTCAATAAAAAATAAAATTTTTTTTTAAAGATCGTGTCTAGCCGGGCGTGGTGGCACACGCCTTTAATCCCAGCACTCGGGAGGCAGAGGTAGGAGGATCGCCGTGAGTTCAAGGCCACCCTGAGACTACATAGTTAATTCCAGGTCAGCCTGGGCCAGAGTGAGACCCTACCTCGAAAAACCAAAAAAAAAAAAAAAAAAAAAAAAAAAAAAACGTGTCTTTTTGTAGCCCAGGGTAGCTTTGAAATCAAGATCCTGCTGCCTCTATCTCCCAAATTCTTGGATTATAAGTGTGTGTGCCACCATGTCTGGTTCTTGTGTGTAGCTTGCTTTTTTGTTTGTTTGTTTGTTTGTTTGTTTGTTTGTTTGTTTTTTGAGGTTGGGTCTTGCTCTAGCCCAGGCTGGCCTGGAATTCACTATGTAGTCTCAGGGTGGCCTTGAACTCACAGCGATCCTCCTACCTCTGCCTCCCAAGTGCTGGAAAAGGCATGCGCTACCACACCTGGCATGTGTAGCTTTTTTTAAGCAAAAATATTTTTTATGTTTATTAGGGAGAGAGAGAGAATGGGCACTAGGTTTGTCAGGGCCTCAAGCTGCTGCAAAAAACTCCAGATGCATGCACGACTATGCGCATCCAGCTTATGTGGGCTCTGGGGAGTTGACTCTGGGACCTTAGGCTTCATAGGCAAGCAAGCGCTTTAACCATTAAGCCATCTCTCCAGCCCTTGTGAGGGTGCCACTTTGGAAGTGGATTGTCTAGCTAGCAACTCAAACCTTCAGATCCCTGGAGATGTGATTCTCCTGACTGTACCTCATGAGAGTCCTTAAACCAGAATTGCTCAGTTCATTGTTCCAAGATTCCTTACTGAAGAAACAGTGTAGGTAATGAATGTTTGCCTTAAAATGTGATTGGAGGATAATTTATTATCTATATAGACAATATGGGGCGATCCGACTGCTCACAAGGCAGCTCAGGACCCTAGCACATGGGCACCAGGAAGGTGGGTAGAAGCTGCATCGCTTTTTTTTTTTTCTGAAGTAGGGTCTCACTCTAGCTCAGGAATTCACTATGTCGTCTCAGGGTGTCCTCGAACTCACGGTGATCCTCCTATGTCTGCCTCCCAAGTGCTGAGATTAAAGGCTTGCGCCACCACACCCAGCTCAATTTTTTTTTTTTTCAAGGCAGGGTCTCACCCTAGTCCAGGCTGATCTGAAACTCACTCTGTAGTCCCAGGATGGTCTTAAACTCATAGCAATCCTCCTATCTCTGTCTGGGATTAAAAGCTTGCACCACCACTCCTGGCCAAAACTGTATCACTTTTTGCGGGTGGGGGGGTTGAGAGAGAAAGACAGATGGGGAGGGGAGAGAATGGGCTTACCAGAGTCTCCCAGCCACTGTAAAGGAACTCCAGACACATGCGCCACCTTGTGCATCTGGTTTACATAGGTACGGGAGAGTTGAACTTCGGTCCTTTGGCTTTGTAGGCAAGTGCCTTAACCACTAAACCATCTCTCCAGCCCAGCTGCATCACTTTTTTGTAGCTTCTCATTGTTTATTTATGAGAAATGCTCCAGGAATACCCCCATCCACAATTTTCTCAGGTCAGAACTTTGAGACAATGCCATCAGCCTTTGCTAATCGCAGAATCAAATCATCTGACTCGTCTATCCTGCGAGTGGCTCCACAGATGGTGTAGGTTTTAAATTGTCCGTTAAACCTGCCGGTGACCTTGTCAACCTCGGCCACATTCATCTGAATGGATGCGTGGTCCTTGGCACCAATGATGCGGTTGCTGGTGGAACATTTCCGCGGCACGTACAGGTCCACGAACTCACTGGCGTAGTTCTGTATGTCCACGCTGTGCCTGCCTCCTCCGACGAGAGCGAGCGCGGGAAGCCCAGCTGCATCACTTTTTTTTTTTTTTTTTTTTTTTTTGGTTTTGCGAGGTAGGGTCTCACTCTGGTCCAGGCTGACCTGGAATTAACTATGTAGTCTCAGGGTGGCCTCGAACTCTCGGCGATCCTCCTACCTCTGCCTCCCGAGTGCTGGGATTAAAGGCGTGCGTCACCACGCCCGGCATTTTTTATGGTCTAGTCTAGGAAGTCACCCTGCATCCCTGCCACTCTAATCATAAACCAGTCCATTTCCAGGAAAGATACAGAAACTCACTCCCCCCCCTCCCCAGGTAGGGTCTTGCTCTAGCCCAAGCTGACCTAGAATTCCCTATGTATCCTCAGGCTGCCCTCAGACTCACAGCAATCCTCCTACCTCTGTCTCCTAAATGCTGGGATTAAAGGCTTGTGACACAAAACCTGTGAAACTCTTTTTTTTTTTTTTTTTTTTTTTTGGTTTTTCAAGGTAGGGTCTCACTCTAGCTCAGGCTGACCTGGAAATTACTATGTAGTCTCACCGTGGCCTCAGACTCATGGTGATCCTCCTACCTCTGCCTCCCTAGTGCTGGGATTAAAGGCGTGTACCACCACACCCAGCAGAAACTCCCACTTCTTAATGCAAGTAGTGTTGGAGTTGAATTGTAAAGAGTTCATATAAAGGGACTGGGGAGATGGCTCAGAGGTTAAAGTCACTTGCTTGTAAAGCCTGTCAGTTCAGGTTCAATTCCCCAGCACCCATGTAAAGCCTGATGCAAAGTGGTGCATGTGTGGAAACATGTGCCCACATAATATACACAGATAAAGTGATAACATGTGCCCACATAATATACACAGATAAATGAATGAATAAGTAAATAGAAATAATGTACAAAAGAAGCTTATGTGAGAGGGGCCAATTTTGGAAAATATAATCAGTCACATTGGGCAACATTATCTCCTCCATATCTTCTCTTACTACCTGCAGGATAGTAAGAGGTAGAGCCTTCCATGCTCTGGTCTGAGTTAAGTTCTCTCTCTTGGAGTCCAAACCCCACAGTAGAACCCCCTCCTGGTTGTCATCATTGGGATGTCTCACAGCTCTATTAAGTGCAACACACTGCAAGTGAAGCCCTGACTTTGCCCATTTATTCCTCCTCCTGGGTTTCCTATTTTAGGATTAGCCCCTTCATCCACCCAAGTCACCCTTCCTGGATTCTTACTCCTAAAATACCATCATTTCCCTCTTAGACTAACAGCAGTGACTTCAACATTGGTCTCTCACATACTTATCATCACCCCAGGATTCATTCTCCACACAGAAAAGTAGTATGGTGCTGAGATGTGGCTCAGTGGTAGAGCACTTGCCTAGCATGTACAAGGGCTTGGGTTCAATCCTCAGTACCACAAAAAAAGAAAGCATACTTTTGCTGGACTGAGTGGTGCATTCCTTTAATCCCAGCATTTAAGAGGCTGAGGTAGGTGGATCACAATGAGTCCAAGGCCAGCCTGGGACTACAGAGTGATTTCCAGGTCAGCCTGGTCTGGAGTGAGACCCTACCTCAAAAAAAAGGAGGGCGGGCTGGAGGGATAGCTCAGCAGTTAAGGCACTTAGCTGCAAAGGCTAACAACCCAGATTCAATTCCCCAGTACCCATGTAAAGCCAGATGCACACAGTGGCGCATGTATCTGGAGTTTGATGACAGTGGCTAGTGGTGCTGGCCCAGTCATTCTGTCTGTCTGTCTCTCTCTCTCTTTCTCTCTGCGTGTTTCTCTGCTTGAAAATAAATAAATAAATAAATATTTTTAGGGAGCCAAGCATGGTGGCGCACACTTTTAATTCCAGCACTCAGGAGGCAGAGGTAGGAGGATCACAATGAGTTTGAGGTCAACCTAACACTACAAAAAGGAGGATATGTATGGCACAATACAGGCCTGGTCCTAGCCAGACCACATGGCAGAAGAAAGCAGGAAGTGGCTTCTGTGAACATGGCGTTCTGCGCGGGCTTGGTGTGACAACAGTTATAGTCCCATGCTCACGAGAAACCTGCTACGAGATGTCCTGTCCAGAGACAGGCTGTCATTGGTCACAAAAAGGGGGACAACCCCATACAATGATTGACCAGCCAAGCCCCTTAAAACCCACGTGCATTTCCTGAATAAACGAGTTTGCGGAGTCTCGCTTCCCACTTTCACCCAACTCCCAGAGTCTGTGTCGTGACTCTGCGCTGCTCACCCCAACTCGGCAGAGACCCTACCGTCCCTCCTGAGCTGGCCTTGGCTCAATAAACGAGTTTGCGGCAGCTCGTCCTCTGCTGCTTCCACCCAACTCCCGGAGTCTGTGTCGTGACTCTGCGCTGCTCACCCCAACTCGGCAGAGACCCTGCCGTCCCTCCTGGGCTGGCCTTAGGGGGGACCACAACAGGGAACAGCTTTTAAAATACCTTATTTGGAGTGTGTATATATGTATGTATGTGAGTGTGGGCACACTCCACACAGTGTGTGTGTAGGCCAGAGGACAACTTTTAGGTAAGTCCTTCCACCTTGTTTGAAGTAGGGTCTCTCATCATTGTGCACCCTCCATTCATGAGGTTCTGGGCAATTCTCTTGCTTCTCCTCCCTTCTCACGGTCGGCACACTGGTATTACAGAGGCTTTGGGCTTTTACGTGGGATTTAGGACTTGGAACTATTGTACTTGGAGTTGCACAGCTTATCCACTAAGCCATTTTCCCAGCCCAGAGAAGCTTTTTAAAAAAAAAAAAAAAAAACCTGAACATATCTTGCAGTGATGCTGTTGTTTACTCAGATAGACTGCCTACCATTTGCATTCCGTTTTAGAGACAGAGTTTTCTGAATTTCTTGTTAGCCTTCACATGCCTGTGGCTGCTCCATCTACCTCCTGCATCTCCTCTGGCAGCCAGGCATGTCTGGATGTCTTAAACATTCTCTGATGTCTGTAGGCACATGCTCCAATGACAGCTAGGAATAAGAAGCCCCTCTGTGGTTGTCTCATTTCTAGCATCTCCCTGTCAAATATCTCATTTGTCCACTGTTCTGTGGTTTTATCCAACAAGGACTGCAGCCTCAAGTTACTGGTGCACTGGCATTCCCTATTCACTGGTCTCCAGCAGCATTTCTTCATCTAGCAACAGGAGTGGGAATTGGTTTTTCACCTTCTGCTATAGCTGGACTGGGACAGGGATGGGAACAACATGAAACAACATAGACTCTTGACCAAATATACTAGTTTTTCATGGATCAGGAAATGCTTCCCAGCTTGTAGTTGGCCTTTGGTCAATTTCCAGGGCTCCCAAAAGTGGCATCACTGCCAATGTTCTCTGGTGGTGTCCTTGTTTTCTGGGGAGATGATTTGCTGATCTGTTTGTGCTGCCCTGTTGAGCCTGCAACCTAGGCTTCATGAGAAGCAACTTTCCTTTGTTCAGCTGCTCACTGCCCTAGCGGCTTTGGCCTTCAGAATGCCTTTGCAGGGAGAACCAGCGGCCCATGCTATTATGCCAGACCTGTCAATCAGGAGGTGGCTTGATATCACCCAGCAAGGGGATGGCAGACAAGAGAAATTCAACAGGACAAGAGCAGCAGCAATGAAAATATTTAGGAAGGTAATAACAACCTTTTCCACTGGCTTGAAAGATGAAACCTAAACCCTTTCTCAGCCCAAGGAGACTCTGGACATGAAAGCTTTTAGACAAGTGACCACCTCATGTGGGATGTGTACAATTAGAATTCAGAGACAGAGCTGCAGGGCAGCACAGGATGATTGTTTGAGACAGATGGATTCTACTTGAATCAATGTAGCAAATTTAATGTCTCTCCTATATGCAGCAAGAGAAATTCATTTATGAATATACCAACAAGGCAGTACAGAATAGCAAGTACAGATTAGCCTGGTGCTTCCTCATTGAAATCCACCCCACCAAGCTCATCCCTTTTCAATGCTATATGAACCCTTCAGCAATTTTCATAAGCTCCTTTGGCCTAAGTGTGCCACACTTATACAATAAGGAAGAGAAGGTATTAACAGAAAACCAGCTTCAGAGGCTTGGTACACTTGAAAGGTCTTAGAATGGACCTAAATCTAATATGAACTCAATTACTGGTTCATATTCGCATCATTGTTCCTAGGGATCCCCAGTGTAATCCCTGTGAGGAGCCATTAGCCAGGAGATCTGGTGAGCCCTAGGTTAGAGCAGGGGAATGGAAATAGCAGATTTGAAAGTGGAACTGCTTTCAGATGCATAAAGGTGCCCTGGTGAATGACAATGACCCATTCAGAGCAGCCAATTGGCCAATAGGCTCCTCAGATGCATGCCTCGAAGCTCCTAAGGACCCTCTCACCTCTTCCACCCACCCCTACCCCATGCCATCATGCCTGGTCACAGGCCTGCTGCCCAAGTACCACTCTCCTCCAGTGGAGTGTGGAAGAATCAGAGGTCCCTTGATCTGCACTTTCCCAGTCCTTCTATTCAGTTCTTGCAGCAGGCCAGCCTGCCAGCTCAACCTGGTAGTCAGCATTCTCTCGGATGACACTTAAGAGCCCCATAACCTAACCAAGACCCCACACATATCTGCTTTTTTTTTCTTTCTTTCTTTCTTTCTTTCTTTCTTTCTTTCTTTCTCTCTTTCTTTCTTTCTTCTCTCTCTCTCTCTTTCTTTCTTCCTTTCTTTCCATCTTTTCTTTTCTTTTTCCTTTTTCTTTTTTTTGAGGTAGGCTTTCATTCTAGCTCAGGCTGACCTGGAATTCCCTATGTAGTCTCAGGGTGGCCTTGAACTCACAGCAACCCTCCTATCTCTGCCTCCCATGTGCCAGGATTAAAGGCATGCACCACCACACCTGGCCATATCTGCCTTTCTAATTATCTTAACTAACCAGGCAGAACTCAGTAACAAAACTACACGGGCCATAGTGATGGTATGGATCAGAATTATGATTATTCTGATAAGGCTAACAACCCAGATTCAATTCCCCAGTACCCATGTAAAGCCAGATGCACACAGTGGCGCATGTATCTGGAGTTTGATGACAGTGGCTAGTGGTGCTGGCCCAGTCATTCTGTCTGTCTGTCTCTCTCTCTCTTTCTCTCTGCGTGTTTCTCTGCTTGAAAATAAATAAATAAATAAATATTTTTAGGGAGCCAAGCATGGTGGCGCACACTTTTAATTCCAGCACTCAGGAGGCAGAGGTAGGAGGATCACAATGAGTTTGAGGTCAACCTAACACTACAAAAAGGAGGATATGTATGGCACAATACAGGCCTGGTCCTAGCCAGACCACATGGCAGAAGAAAGCAGGAAGTGGCTTCTGTGAACATGGCGTTCTGCGCGGGCTTGGTGTGACAACAGTTATAGTCCCATGCTCACGAGAAGCCTACTACGAGATGTCCTGTCCAGAGACAGGCTGTCATTGGTCACAAAAAGGGGGACAACCCCATACAATGATTGACCAGCCAAGCCCCTTAAAACCCACGTGCATTTTCCTGAATAAACGAGTTTGCGGAGTCTCGCTTCCCACTTTCACCCAACTCCCAGAGTCTGTGTCGTGACTCTGCGCTGCTCACCCCAACTCGGCAGAGACCCTACCGTCCCTCCTGAGCTGGCCTTGGCGGGGGGAGTGCAACATTAGTGCTTAAGGCACTTGCCTGAGAAGCCTAAGGACCCAGGTTCAATTCCCCAGTACCCACGTAAGCCAGATGTACAAGGTAGTGCAGGTGTCTGGAATTTATTTGCAGTGGCTGGAAGCTCTGGTGTGCCCTTTCTCTCTATCTTCCTCTTTCTATCTCTCTCTCCCTTCAACAAATAAATAAATAGCCTGGCATGGTGGCTCACACCTTTAATCCCAGCACTCAGGAGGCAGAGGTAGGAGAATTTCCATGAGTTCAAGGCCACCCTGAGACTACAGAGTGAATTCCAGGTCAGCCTGGGCTACAGCGAAACCCTACCTCAACCCCCACCCCAAAATAATAAATAAATAAAGTATTTAAAAATATTTATTGATTGAGAGAGAGAGAGAGAAGCAGAGCAAGAGAGAGAATGAACATGCCAGGGCCTCCAGTCATTGTAGATGCTTGTGCCACCTTGCACATCTGGTTTAAGTGGGTACTGGGCAATTAAGCCTGGGTCCTTAGGCTTTACAGACAAGCGCCATATATATATATATATATATATATATATATATATATATATATATATATATATATATATTTATATTTTTTTTTTTTTTTTTTTGAGGTAGCTGACCTGGAATTCACTATGTAGTCTTAGGGTGGCCTTAAACTCACAGCAATCCTCCTCCTTCTGCCTCCCAACTACAATATTTTTTAAGGTGTAAAAATATGCAGTCTAGGTATGTAACTCAGTGGTAGAACTCTTGCCAATCATGTATGATGTCCTGTGTTCCATCCCTAGCACTGTAGAAGAAACTTTGTTACTCTCTGCAATTGCATCTAATTTCAGAAGTTTGGTTGGTTGTTTGTTTTTTTGAGGTAGGGTCTCTCTCTAGTGCAGGCTGACCTGGAATTCACTCTGTAGTCTCAGGGTGGCCTTGAACTCATGGCGATCCTCCTACCTCTGCCTCCCGAGTGCTGTGATTAAAGGCTTGTGCCACCACGCCCAGCTCTTTCTTATTTTTTAATTTTTATTTATTTATTTATCAGAGAGAAAGAAGCAGATAGAGAGATAGAGAATGGGTGCAGTAGGACCTCTATCCATTGCAAACAAACTCCAGATACATGTGCCACCTTGGACATCTGTCTTATGTGGGTACTGGGGAATCAAATCTGGGTCCTTAGGCTTTGCAGGCAAGTGTCTTAACTACTTTTTTTTTTTTTTTTTTTGGAGAGAGACAGAGATAGAGAGGGAGAGGGAGACAGATAGAGATGGGCGTGCCAGCAGCCTCTCAGCCGCTGCGAATGAAATCCAGATGTGTGCGCCCCTTGTGGGCAAGTGCGGCATTGCACCCTTGTATCACTTTGCATCTGGCTAAACCTGGGATGGGAGAATGGAACTAACATTCTTAGGCTTAGCAGGCTGGCACCTTAACTGCTAAGCCATCTCTCCAGCCCTTGTTTTGTTTTTTCAAGGTAGGATCTCACTCTAGCCCAGACCAACCTGGAATTCACTGTGTAGTCTCAGGGTGGCCTCAGACTCACAGTGATCCTCCTACCTCTGTCTCCTCAGTGCTGGGATTAAAGGTGTGTGTCACCACGCCTGGCATATATATTTGGTGGGGGGGATTTTGTTTTGTTTTTCAAGGTAGGGTCTCCCACTAGTCCAGGTTGACCTGGTTCACTATGTAGTTTCAGGGTGGCCTTGAACTCATGGCAATCCTCCTACCTTTGCCTCCAGAATGCTAGGATTAAAGGCATGTGCCACCACACCCAGCTAAATATATATATTGTTTTGGAGGTAGGGTCTCACTCTAGCTCAGGCTGACCTGGAGTTCACTATGTAGTCTCAGGGTGGCCTTGAAATCAAGGTGATCCTCCTACCTCTGCCTCCCGAGTGCTGGCATTAAAGGTATGTGCCACTATACCTGGCTAAATATATTTTTTTGAAAAAGGTAACTGCGGGCTGGAGAGATGGCCCAGCGGTTAAGGCACTTGCCTATAAAGCCTAATGACCTTAGTTTGATTCTCAGTGCCCATGTAAAGCCAGATGCACAAGGTGGCACATGCATCTGGAGTTTGTTTACAGTGAGTGGCAGGAGACCCTGGTATGCCCATTCTGTCTGTCTCTCTTCTATGTTTCTCTGTTTGTAAATAAATAAATAACGAGTTTTTTTTTAATAAAAGGTAACTGACACACACACACACACACACACACACACAATTATATTGAGATCAATACATATAAAGTGCTTAGAAGAGGTTAGAATCAACCCTAAGCCTTATAGTTCTTGTACTGGCAGCACAAGAGCTGCATATCCCACTCTAGGTCGCCAGGAGCAGCATAGAGTTCAGACCCAGCATTGTGCATGAGTGTCGGGTTAAATGAGGTGAGGAGGCTGCCAGGTGCCTTCTGTCCTAGTGGCAGCTGTAGCCGCCACCTCCCAGGACTCCTGTTCACGCTGCAGTCACATGAATGCCAGTTCCTGGCACCCAACAAGCACTCAAGAGTCCTTTGCTTTTCCCAGAGGCAGTCCTCCCCTCCAGGGACACCCTTCCTTCTCCCTTTTTCCATGTGATAAAGCTGTGCCTGCCTCCAAAGCGGAGTGACCTCCTGCCTTTGCACCAGGATATTGCCATGAATTTGTAAAAGAAAGAGAAACCCAGAGATTCTAGGAGTCTCTGAAAGTGTCTATGCAGACCTTCCCCAGTTCCTTAGGCAGATCATAGCCAGGAGTCCTACCTGCAAGTTTAAAGAAGACTGGACATCCTCCAAGGATGCCCCCTGCTGCTTCTTTTTAACTCTCTTTAAATTTTGTGACTTTTTAATACTTTATTTATTTTTATTTATTTGCAAGGGGAGAGAGAGGGAGAGAATGGGCACACCAGGACTTCTAGCCACTGCAAACGAACTCCAGATATATGTGCTACCTTGTGCATCTGGATTTATGTGAGTACTGGGGAACTGAACCTGGATTGTTAGGCTTTGCAGGTAAGTGCCTTAACAGCTGAGCCATCTCCCAGCCCTCTTTTTTTATTTTTAAATATTTGTTTTTTATTTATTTATTAGAGAGAGAGAGAGAGAGACAATGGGCATGCCAGGGCCTCTAGCCACTGCAAAGGAACTCCAGACGCATGTACCACCATGTGCATCTGGCTTACATAGGACCTGGAGAATTGAACCTGGGTCCTTAGGGTTTGCAGGCTAGCACCTTAACTGCTAAGCCACCTCTACAGCCCTCTTTTTTTTTTTTTTTTTTTTTTTTTACAAGGCAGGGTCTCACTTTGGTCCAGGCTGACCTGGAATTCACTATGTAGTCTCAGGGTCTTGAACTCATGGTGATCCTCCCACCTCTGCCTCCTGAGTGCCAGGATTAAAGGCGTGTGCCACCATGCCCGGCTAGTATTTCAATTTTTTTAAATAATAATAATAAAAAAGCTTGGCATGGTGGTGCATGCCTTTAATCCCGGTACTCAGGAGGCAGAGGTAGGAGGATCGCCATGAGTTCAGGCCACCCTGAGACTACATAGTGATTTCCAGGTCAGCCTGAGCTACAGTGAGACCCTACCTCAAAAACAAAACAAACACACAACAACAACAGAACAGAGTTAGAGAACTAATGACTTAGCTTTTAAAGGCACTTGCTTGCAAAGCTTGACAGCCTGGGTTCGATTTCCCATTACTTACTCAGAACCAGATGTACAAAAGGGCACATGTGTTTGGAGTTCATCTGCAGAGGCAAGAGGCCCTAGTGCACCCATACTCTCTTACACACACACACACACACACACACACACACACACACACACTCCCTCTTGCTCAAATAAATAAATAAATAAATAAATAAATAAATAAATAAATAAATAAGGCTGGAGAGATAGCTCAGTGGTTAAGGTGATTGCCTGCAAAGCCAAAGGACCCAGGTTCGATTCTCCAGGTCCCACATAAGCCAGATACACATGGTGGCACATGCGTGTGGAGTTTGCAGTGGCTAGAGTCCTGGCACGCCCATTCTCTCTCTCCCTCTCTCTGTCTCAAATAAAAAAATTTTTAAAATAATAAAATACTAGAGCCGGGCGTGGTGGCGCACGCCTTTAATCCCAGCACTCGGGAGGCAGAGGTAGGAGGATCGCCGAGAGTTCGAGGCCACCCTGAGACTACATAGTTAATTCCAGGACAGCCTGGACCAGAGTGAGACCCTACCTCGCAAAACCAAAATAATAATAATAATAATAAAATAAAATAAAATACTAAGCCAAGTCATAACAAAAGAAAGCAAAAAAAAAAAAAAAAAAAAAAAAAAGGCCTTCATGGTTCCTAATTCCCCTCATTAAATTCCCTCCCAGATACCCTGTGGCTGCAGCCTTAGGAGGACATTCTCCAATAGATCATCCCAGCTGCTCTCTGTCTGCCTAATTCTACTCACGCTGCATCTGTACTCATTCCTTACCTGTTGATAGCAGAATCTGGGGCCAGAAAAGTCACTCAGCCATGGTAGCTTGCAGGCAGGCATGGGTAAAACTAAAACTCATGTTAATTCCACGTCTGACGCTGCTCTAGGCACTTTGCAGACATAAATTCATGTAATCCATACAATTTCAAGACTAATGCGTTCCCCCCCGCCATTTTTTTTTTTTTTTTTTTTTTTTTGGTTTTTCGAGGTAGGGTCTCACTCTAGCTCAGGCTGACCTGGAATTCACTCTGTAATCTCAGGGTGGCCTTGAACTCAAGGCGATCCTCCTACCTCGGCCTCCCGAGTACTGGGATTAAAGGCGTGTGCCACCACGCCCGGCATGCTTCCTCATTTTTACTAGTACCAAAATTAAAGCACCGAGAAGTCAGCTAACTTGCTTCGATGTTTAAAGGGCTGAGGTAGCGGTTGAAGCAGGCAGCTTCTTGTTTCCAGCTAGGAGCTGAAATGGAAGGATGAGATCTCGGAGTTTGTTCGGTATACTCTACATCTTACGGGTTTCCCGACCTAGTGTTTTGCCCTTAGAGAGTTTATCTCGTAGAGGCAATGAGTGAGCAGAGGCTTGGCCAGGATGGGCTGGAGTCTTGGGAGTCAAACTACAACTCCCAGGAAGCACCGGGCGCCCACGGCCCGCGCGACGCTACAACGGGAGAGGGCGCAGTCGGGCTTGGGTCGCCGGGCGGTGGACGGCTTGGGAGGCTCCGCTCGGACCCGGATCCAGGCTCTGGCTCGCGGTAAGTACTCATTCACTCGCGCAGACCCAGGCAGACGCTCGGCAGCGCACGTCCGCATCCGCCACCTCTGCGCCCAGTGCGCATGGGCGCGGGGAGGGGCCCGGCATCCACCATATGGGGGACTCAGGCCGGACTCAGTGACGCCGCGGAGGGAGCGTCCACATGAGGACCTCCGCACGCTGCTCTCCCGCGCACTGCGCTGTGAGTCGCACGTCCGCAGACCAGACAGGCTTCGAGGCTAGGGCTCCGTAGCGCTGAGTAGGGGTCAGACCCGCCCCCTAAACGAGGGTGCCCAAGACCGAGGGAGACCGGATAGATGTACCCGAGGACCCTGCCGGCCCTCCCCACAAGCCACTTGGTTAGAAAGGAGAGCGGTTGTCCAGGCTTGGCCTGTGTGTTTGGAAAGGTAGTTGAAGGGAAAAGAGGTTGCCCAGGGCTGAGGATTCTGGTGTCCATGTGGAGAGGCGATACAGGCCATCTGAACTGGGATCCTTTTAACTCCGTCCTCCGCCTCTCCAATAGATGGGAGCAGCTCTCTCTGAGTTGAGCTTGTCAGCAGCATCTTCTACCGACCTTCAGCCTTGAAGTCCTAGAAGAATTCCTGACCATCACACTCTTCTTGCCGCGCCTTGGGCTCGCCTCTCTGTCGGGTCCTCAGCCCCAGTGGCCGCCCAGTCCAACAAAGAAGAGGGACAATGATACTGACTTCGATGCTGGGCTGCAGTCCTCGGAGCGGGCCTTCACTTCGGCCCCTCTTGGGGACCTCACTGTCACTCCGGGCCCGTTCCACATCAGCTACGGACACCCACCATGTGGAGCTGGCTCGGGAACGCTCCAAGACCGTCACTTCCTTTTACAATCAATCTGCCATCGACGTGGCTGCAGAGAAGGTGCGTTGCCGGGGTGGGCAGCAGGGACTGGATGGAGTGTGTTCAGGGAAAGAGCAGAAGTAATGTGTTTAGGTTGGGGTGTTGGAGGTCTAGTGCTCAAGGTCCATCTACCCTTTCAGCCTTCAGTCCGCCTTACTCCCACCATGATGCTCTATTCAGGCCGCTCACAGGATGGCAGCCACCTTCTGGTAAGGTTCTCATCCTTTTCTTCCCTTCTCCTACAGGTGCTCTAGCCAGCCGCTCAGGCCCTGCCCTCTTTTTGTTACAGAAAAGTGGCCGCTATCTGCAGCAGGAGCTGCCAGTGAGGATCGCTCACCGCATCAAGGGCTTCCGCAGCCTTCCTTTCATAATTGGTTGCAACCCTACCATACTACATGTGGTAAGGTAGAGGGGACCTTCAGTCTGTGCACACTGCCCATGATGCAAGTGAGGAGCCCAAGCCCAGAGTGGCAGACTTACCTGCCAGAGGTGTCAAGGATGCGTGCAACTGAGCCCAGGCCTTCAAAGGCAAAGGCTACATATTCATGGAGGCTGAAAGAGTCAAAGTGGGGGTGTGGACCCTGTGCATTGGTTTGGGTGGTGATCTCCCAGAGATAGGTATGGGTGGCTGTTTTTTACCTAGTACAATTCTTATACTTCTTCCACACAGCATGAGCTATACATTCGGGCCTTCCAGAAGCTTACAGACTTCCCACCGGTGAGGATGGGCTGAGCAGAGTGAGGGGCTGAGAGGTCAGGGTTGGACCACCTGTGCTCATGACTTTATGATCTGCAGATAAAGGACCAGGCAGATGAAGCCCAGTATTGCCAGCTGGTGCGACAGCTGCTAGATGATCACAAGGATGTTGTGACCCTCTTAGCTGAGGGCCTTCGTGAAAGCCGGAAGCACATAGAGGTCAGGGGCAGCAAAGGATGGGCCTGGTGAAGTTAGGGGGCTGAAAAAGGGCACAGGTTTCCGAGGTTCTACTCTTTATAGGATGAAAAGCTTGTTCGCTACTTCTTGGACAAGACGCTGACTTCAAGGCTTGGTATCCGCATGTTGGCCACTCACCACCTGGCACTGCATGAGGATAAGGTGGGGCTCTGAGACTTGAGATCAACCTAAGAATGTTAAATGTGTAAAGAAAACTGAGCCATAGCCCCCCTTGAGCTGGGCATCAGCTTTGGGGCATTTGGCGGCTGAGGTGGGGTGGAGGTGTTGCTAGTCCTGCCTTTCTTTCTCCTGCCAGCCTGACTTTGTTGGCATCATATGCACTCGTCTCTCGCCAAAGAAGATTATTGAAAAGTGGGTGGATTTTGCCAGGTGAGGCTAGAATGGTGCCAGGTATAGATATCTGGGGGCAGAAGGTTTCTGTCAGAGTACTTGCCTGGGACAGGGTTTCTTTTGTGTTTTGGCTTGGTTTTATTGAGAAAGGGTCTTACCCAGGTGCCCAGGTAGGACTTTTCGATTCTCCTGCTTTAACCTCCCCAGTGCTGGGATTATAGGGTTAAGGTTTCTCAACATTGGCATCTTAAGTCAAGGTGATGTTTTCCTAGCAGAGGGCTGTCTTTTGTATTTTAGACTGTTTAGCAGGATCTTTGGCTTCTATTTACTTGATGCCAGAAATGGTCCTCACTGTGACAAGCAAATACATTGCCAAGTGTCCCTTAGGGGAGCAGAATCACCTCCATTTGAGACCCACTACTCTAGGGGCATCTACCTGAACCCTTCTATCCACAGACGTCTGTGTGAACACAAGTATGGCAATGCCCCCCGCGTTCGCATCAATGGACATGTGGCTGCTCGCTTTCCCTTCATCCCTATGCCGCTAGACTACATTCTGCCTGAGCTGCTCAAGAATGCCATGAGGTGGGCAGGCTGCATGTGTTGGGTGGGCGTGGAAGGGGAGATAGGAACTGGGTTACTACCACTACTTCTTTCCCTCCTGCATAGAGCCACGATGGAGAGTCACCTAGATACTCCCTACAATGTTCCAGATGTAGTTATCACCATCGCCAACAATGACATCGATCTGGTTATCAGGTTTGCCCAAGTGGAGTTGGGCTGGGGTTGATAGGTATTCTGGGCACTATTTATGACTTGCTGTGTAGGACCTTGAGCCAGCACCTTGAACCATGGTGGGAAAAGATATTCTCTGGTCCTGAGATTGCTAGGAGATGGACAGTACTGGATCTGGGGTCTGGTAAGGGGCCTGGAGTTGGGAAACCAGTCTTTGATCAGAATAAATATCAAGTCCTGTGAGAAGATATAAGCAAGCTGTTACCCAGAAACAGGTGAGGCTGTAGAACAGTAGATTAAACAAAGCAGGCTCAAGGGTTTGGGTAGACTACATTCTATTTTTGGATGGAAGGAACAAGAAATAAGACTGCTGTGGCTAATTGGGGGCAGTGAGACTTCATCAAACCTGATCAAGCCCATGTTGTTGACATCCTGCCAGGATTTCAGACCGGGGTGGAGGAATTGCTCACAAAGACCTGGATCGCGTCATGGATTACCACTTCACCACAGCTGAGTCCAGCACCCAGGACCCCCGGATCAGCCCACTTTTTGGCCACCTGGATATGCACAGTAGCAGCCAGTCAGGACCCATGCATGGGTGAGACTCCACCTGGCCAAGATTGGAGGGGGTAGGCCAGGACACTCAAGCCTCTGAAGCCCCTATCCTATCCCCCTGCCTGTCCTTAGTTTTGGCTTCGGGTTGCCCACGTCGCGGGCCTATGCAGAGTACCTCGGTGGCTCCCTGCAGCTGCAGTCGCTGCAGGGCATTGGCACAGACGTCTATCTGCGGCTCCGCCACATCGATGGCCGGGAGGAAAGCTTCCGAATCTGACTCCATGGCTTTGGCCTGCTTGCCTGCAATACCTCCTGCTAGGACCATCTGGACCCAGCAGGGTGCCACTCTGCTCCATACACTACTGCATCTTGGGTCTTAGAGCCCCAGACAGATGGACTTACATGGAGCTGGGCACCACTCCTTCTCAGAAGGGCCCACTGCTTCCTTCCCTCCAGGCCTTGGAGGGAAGGAAGCTGGGGCCTCTGAGGCCTCCAGCTTCAGCTCCTCTGTTCTCACTCCTGGGGAACTCCTACTCTGACCTGCTGTTTATTATTAAAGTTTGTATTTTGAATGCCCTCTGGGGCCTGTGTGTGGGGAGGGCAGAGCTACTTTTTCTGCCCCCTCTTGGGTTCCCTGGGCCCTAGGATGTAAGCTGGTTCTTGTCCTAGTCCCTAACTATCCTGACACCCTGGCAGACAGGAATATTGGCCCCAAGGCGCTTGCCAGTTTGATTTGGCAGGAGTGGGGGTGACTTTGGAAGCTTCTGCTCATTTAACAAATGCTTGTGGGCCGCAGACAATATTAGAGACCCAAGTAGTTCTGACTCTTCCCTTCCTGGCAGTCACAGGTTTTAAAGGTGAAGGTCACCAGATTGAGTGGCCATCTAAGCCTGAGTGAGGTTAAAAATACTGTCTGCTCGCTCTGTGGCCAAGAACAGGAATAAGGTTGTACACCAGCAGGCTCCCAACAGATACCTGGATAGCCCACCACAGAGAAAGACAGGGCCATTCTAGGGAGGGGCAGTGGCTTGGGCAGAAAAGGCTCTAGCTAGCAAACTTGAACAGAACTTTCTGTGTGGAATTGAACTTCAGATTAAGTCTCAATTGAAAAACACCCTTTTCACCTTTTTTTTTTTTTTTTTTAAGGTAGGGTTTCACTCTAGCCCTGGCTGACCTGGATTTCACTCTGTGGTCTCAGGGTGGCCTCAAACTCACTGCGATCCTCCTACCTCTGCCTCCCAAGTGCTAGGATTAAAGGCATGTGCCACCACATCGGGTTTACTTCTAGTTTTATGCATTGTTGAGGATCCACATGTTTATTTTGGTGTGTGTGTATATTATATGTGCTGTGTGTATGCAGATGTATGTGCTGTATGCATGTGGGCAGAGGTGAGGAGGACCGTGTGTGTCCTCCTCTATCACTCTTCTACCTCATTTCCTTGAGACAGATCTCTCACTCAACCTGGAGCTCATTGTTTTTCTTTTTTTTTTTTTTTTCTTTCTTTTTTTTTTTTTTTTTGGTTTTGCAAGGTAGGGTCTCACTCTGGTCCAGGCTGACCTGGAATTAACTATGTAATCTCAGGGTGGCCTCGAACTCTCGGCGATCCTCCTACCTCTGCCTCCTGAGTGCTGGGATTAAAGGCATGCGCCACCACGCCCGGCTCACTTTTTCAATTACACTGGCTGACCAGCAGGCCCCAATGATCTTTCCTCTGTCCCACCCAGTGCTGGGGTTTCAGGCATGTATGACCATGCCCTTTTTTCTCTCTCTCTCTCTTTTTGGTTTTTCGAGGTAGGGTCTCACTCTAGCTCAGGCTGACCTGGAATTCACTATGTAGTCTCAGGGTGGCCTTGAACTCCTGTAAATTCTACTTCTGCCTCCCAAGTGCTGGGATTAAAGGTGTGCACCACCACACCAGGCTCTTTTTCTTTTTTTTTTTTGAAGTAGGGTTTCACTCAAGCTGACCTAGAATTCACTATGTAGTCTCAGGGTGGCTTTGAACTCATGCTGATCCTCCAGAGTGCTGGGATTGAAGGTGTGCGCCACCAAGCCCAGATTTTTTTTTTTTTTTTCAGTTTTTCGAGGTAGGGTCTCACTCTGGCACAGCCTGACCTGGAATTAACTATGTAGTTTCAGGGTGGCCTCGAACTCACAGCAATCCTCCTACCTCTTCCTCCCAAGTGCTGGGATTAAAGGTGTGTGCCATCACACCCGGCTTTTTTCTCTTTTTTTAACATGGGTGCTAGGGATCGAATTCAGGACCTCATGCTTGTGCAGCAAGTACTTTTACCCACTGAGTCTCCCTGTTGCTGGGCATTACATGCTAGGCAAGCACTCTACCAAGCAAGCTACAAGCTATATCCTAGTTTTTGTTTTTCCATTTATTTTATTTATTTATTCATTTATTTATTTATTTTTGAGGTACGGTCTTGCTTTAGCCCAGGCTGAAATTCACTATGTCGCCTCAGGGTGGCCTCAAACTCATGGCGATCCTCCTAGCTCTCCTTCCCAAATCCTGGGATTAAAGGTATGTACCACCATGCCCAGCCTAATTTATTTTAGTTTATTTGCAAGCAGAGGAAACAGAATCAACATGCCAGGGCCTCTAGCCACTGCAAACAAACTCTGATACACACGCCACTTTGTTCATCTGGCTTCACTTGGGTACTTGGGCTGTTAGGCTTTGCAGGCAAATCCCTTAACTGCTGAGCCATCTCTTCAGCCCCCCCCCTTTTTTTCTCCTAAAAGTTTTTAAATTTTATTTTATTTGAAAGAAAGAGGCAGAGAGAATGGGTGCACCCATTCAGCCACTGCACTTAACCTCCAAACACATGTGCCACCTTGTGTATCTGGCTTTTTTTTTTTTTTTTTTTTAAGATAGAGTCTCATATTGTATCCCTGGCTGGCTTGAAACTTACAATGTAGACCAGGCTAGCCTCCAAGGTGCTCTGATCCTTCTTGGCTCTACCTCCTAAGTGCTGTTAGGACAGACCTCTGTCTCTTGATTTCATGTCTGAGTGTTGACAGTTCACTTCGTGAGGCTTATAAGCTGATACCATCTGCTCCCTCTTTCAGATGGAATAGTTGGATCGAGTAGAGATAGGAAGTTGTATCTGGAGGGCAAACAGCAAGTGGTAGGAAGCCACAATGAGAAAAGCTGGACAGGCAGCGACAGCCAGAAGGCATGGACCTTGCAGCACAGGCCTTACCCTGGGAGCAGTAGGAAAGGAATGGTAAGGCTGAATTCCCTAAGAGCTGACCCAGAAAAGCTTTGTCTCCAAATGATTTGTTTATAAAGAGGCTGGTGGTGGGGAGTGGGGGGGGGATAAGAGGGGGAAAGGCCCCATCTCAGGCACTGAAAGGAAAAGGTGCTTTCAAAAGAGTAGAGAGCCGGGTGTGGTGGTGCACACCTTTAATCCCAGCACTCGGGAGGCAGAGGTAGGAGGATCTCTGAGAGTTCGAGGCCACCCTGAGGCTACATAGTGAATTCCAGGTCAGCCTGAGCCAGAGTGAGACCCTACCTCGAAAAACCAAAAAAAAAAAAAAAAAAAAATAGAAGTAGGAAGGGGAGAAGTTAAGCAAGATGTGATCTTAGACAAAAGTCCAGAGCTAATAAACTATTCCTCAAAGGAAGAATTAGGCTCCATGGTCATTGATTAATTCCTTCATTTGACAGTTAATGGTGAAAGTCTGTATTGGGAGGTAGGGATGGGAAAGTACTTAAATAGGCTCTAATCTATTTTCAGCTTTTTCAGGCAGAGCCCAGTGTGATCGTACACACCGGAAACCCCAACACTCCTGAGGTTGAGGCAGGAGGATATTGAGTTCAAGGCCAACCTAGGGTGCAAGTCCAGACCTTGTCTCTGGTAAGGACAAACACCCTTAGGCAAGTGTCAAAGAAGAGTCTCAAGTGCTGGCCTTTGAATGTACTAACAGACAATCTAAGTGCACAAGAAAAGGATCTGGTGCAGTCCCTACATAGTTCTAGAAGTTGTAAGATGTTATAAGTCATTATTTGATTGGAGGCGATATAGTGGGGCTCATGAGTGCACTAATTCTGATCCTTAATCAGGAAGGACATCATTTATAAATGAAGATGTCAGGTGAAGTGTTAAGTGAGGTATAAGAATCTTGGGCACAAATGGGGCTGGAGAGATGGCTTAGCAGCTAAGGCGCCTGCCTGCTAAGCCTAAGAACGCTGGTTCCAATGTCCAGCGGTTCCAATCTCCAGGTCCCACGTTTAGCCAGATGCAAAGTGACGCAAGGGCGCAATGCCGCACTTGCCCACAAGGGGGCGCACGCATCTGGATTTCGTTCACAGCAGCTGAGAGACTGCTGGCACGCCCATCTCTGTCTCCCTCTCCCTCTCTATCTCTCTCTCCAAAGATAACTAAAAAAAAAATAATAATTTTTTTTTAAAAAAAGAATCTTGGGCACAAATGAAGCTAACAATTCTGGAAATGGGAGAAGGCTTTACAATCATTTTTTGTTTTGTTTTTTTTAAGGTAGGGTCTCGCTCTAGCCCGGGGTGACCTGGAATTCACTATGAAATCTCAGGGTGGCCTTGAATTCATGGCAATCCTTCTACCACTGCCTCCCAAGTGCTGTGATTAAAGGCCTGTTCCACCATGCCCAGCTCATGTGTTAGTTTTTGAGGTAGGGTCTCATTCTAACCCAGGCTGACCTGGGACTCACTGAGATCCTCCTACCTCTGCCTTCCAAGTGCTGGGATTAAAGGTGTGCATAACCACATCCAGCTAAGCATTACAATTTTGTTGCCTGTCTTTTATTTACTCTTGGTGTTCACTGAAGCTCCCACAGTCTTTCCCAGTGTTCTACCCCAGTAATATCTAGCTGTCAGATTTCCTGAACTGTAATCTTTGAGCCCCATCCTCAGGCTTTGAATTTTCATTTATTTAATTTTATTTTTGAGGCAGGTTCTCACTGTAGCCCAAGTTGACCTGGAACTCACTTTGCAGTTCCAGGCTGGCCTCCAACTCACAGTGATTCTCCTACCTCTGTCTCCTAGGGCTGGGATTGAGAGAGTGCGTCACCACATCCAGTGGGAAATTGTTTTGAAGCCCAGTAACCTAATTATAAATCAAAGAACTGGCAGAAAATGGCTAAAGGAGATGTTTATTGAGTACCTACTCTGCCTGGTACTATTCTGGTGCTATGTTATATATGTTAACAGCACAGGCTGGGTCTGCTTACCACATAGCAGAAGCCAATTAACAGGTGAGGTGGTGGTAGAGAAAACTTTATTCCTTTAATATAGCTGATGGGAAGCTGGCAGAAATTTTTTAATTTATTTTTTTATTGACAACTTCTATAATTATAGACAATAAAACTATGTTAATTCCCTCCTTCCCCCTACATATCCCTTCCCCTTCTCAGTATCTTTTATTTTGATATCATTGTCTTTGTTGTTTGTTTTTGTTTTTCGAGGTAGAGTCTCACTCTAGCTCAGGCTGAGCTGGAATTCACTATGTAGTCTCAGGGTGGCCTCGAACTCATGCTGATCCACCTACCTCTGCCTCCCAAGTGCTGAGATTAAAGGCACCACCATGCCCGGCTGTAATAGCATCTTTTCCTCCTATTATGATGTCTTGTGTAGGTAGTGTTGTAAGGGTCTGAAAATCACTGAAGAAAGACCCTAGAATCAAATAGTATGTAAAAGCAAAGAGTGTTTATTCTGCAGAGTCAGCCAGCATGTAGGGGTCAACCATTTGTACAAAATGGTGACCCTGAGAGGAGCACACAGGCTCTTTTTAAGCACAGCTAGGGGGAATTCCAGGCTGGTTAGGTAATCTTTTAACATGATTGGCTAAGCAAGCAGCAGTTATATTTGTACATCTTTGATTGGTTGGGCGAAAGGGACGTGTCTGGGCATGTTTGGACATGTCTCAAAGAACTGACTTAGCCTCCAGAGCCCACCCCTCCAGGAAATTGAAACTTAGGCCTAGTTAGGGTGGCACCTTAATAAAGCCTGTCATGGCATCAGTTTGGTCCCTTCACTGTCAGATATTGTGAGGTCATAAACATCCAGGCCATTTTGTGTTTAAAGGAGCATGTTGTCAGGAATCTTACCCTTCCTTTGGCTCTTACATTCTTTCTGCCACCTCTTCCACAATGGATCTTGAGCTTTGGAGATATGATGGGAGATATTTCAGTGCTGAGTACTCCTATGACTTCTCATCACAATGGTGCCTTCTGAGTCACCCAAGGTCACTGTCATCTGAAAAGAGAAGCTTCTCTGACCAAAAGTGAGAGGAGCATTTTTATGTGGGTATGAACATTAAGAGAACTGGGCAGTTTGGTGAGCACAGTATATTCATTTAGCCAGACACCAGCAGACATTACACCCCCAGGGCTTATAGTACCCCTTTTGTTGGTTTTCTATATCAGGGATGTATTCCCTCCCATGGAGCAGGCCTCCAGTCCAATTAGAGAGCAGTTGGCTTCCCCATAACAGATATGCCACTATTGCACCTGTTGGCTCATTTGGCCTAGCTAGCCAAATTTAAGGCTTACAGTGTCCACTGTTTATCTCCACTGGTGATTTCTCTCCTCCATTGAACTGCATGCAGTGCAGCTTTTTCCAGCTTTCTGTAAGCTGATTTACATGGAGGAGGTTTTCAGCTCAGCTCCAGCAGGTTTTTTCAGTGAATTTGCCGCCCAAGTATATGAAGTCTTCAGCAATAGGGTCTTACCATCTATTCCTGGTGGGAAACCAAGAGCCTGCCTGTAAGATTTTGGGGGCATCAGTGACCTCCCTGGCCAACAACTCACTGGAAGGTATCCCATCCCTGGCACTGAAAATTTTCTAGTAATAATCTATGGCTTCTGAGTGTTCCATTGTCCAGAAAGGTAGGTTTCCATATGACTTCTTTTTATCCTCTTAGATTTTGATTAGCCCTCCCTCCACCTTTCCTTTACTCAATCTCTTCCCCTGACCTCACTTAGGCCTTTTCACCCCCATTAATCTGTTCTTCTACTTACATATATACAATACCATCCTATTGAGTCCCCCCTCACTCCCTTTCTATTCGCTTTATATCCCTTTTTAGCTTATGGGCTTTTGCTACTGAGTTTTATTCCTACTCACATAGAAGTCCAATCATTCTTTTGAAATCTTTTTCAGGCATTTCCTCTAAATCAGTCTCACTGCAGGTCATTTCTGATGCATTAATACTTTTTGGTGGATTTATATTTTTGTGTGTTTCTTGTATTATGTAGAGATTTTTGCATCTTGGATTAATTTAATGCTTGGGTTTTCTAATTATCTGCAGTATTATTAGATGTATCAATCAATCTGATATTATATATCTTCAGGGTAGCAGCTTAAGGTGCTAGGTGTGGCTCTTAAGACTCAGAGTAACCACAAAAGTGACCCTAGATGTTGGGTTTGCTATGAGAGTTTTCAAATAGGCTGAGTGGAATAAAATACAGACAAATTTAAAAAATTTAACTAAACAATGTACCCATTCAATTAAAAACAGCATAGAGTATTTATGCAAGAGTAGGTATTACGACAAACAGAGCCTCTAACAAAGTCACAGTCCCTAAGGATGTCCCACACCCATAATCCTGTCAACTGGGAGGCTAAGATTTCTGGTCTGTAGCGGGTTCCAAGGTCAGCTTTCCCTAACAAACAACAGAAGAGGAAACAAAGGCACTACAAATCAGGAAGCAACAGAGGACAAGCCCAAAATATAGCTTATTTAAAAATGGCAACTCTGACCATCCGTCAGATTTAACATAAAATTTACCCTGACATGGAAGGTGTAATTAATACTTCTGATGCAAGCCTATATACCAGGCTTATTTGGCGGGTACTAATCTGGTGTAATTCCAGTTACCTTTTGGGATGGTTTTGTTCTCAGCTATGCTGCATGTCCACTTGGGTCCCTCTGCTGTGCTGTGGGCTCAGGTAGGCTAGCTGGGTCTGTGGATCGCTGCTCTGATTGCCTGTGCTGGGTGCTGTGTAGGTGAGGACCCTTCCCCAGGTCTCTGGTGCTTGCTGCGCTTGTGCTGGCGGTGTGTGGAGGGGTCCTCCCTCACATTTCTTGAGGTTGCGAGGAGGCCAGAGTGGAAAATCCTCTCACCTGGCTTTAAAATCCTACAGCTCAGGCTGAGCCTGGTGGCTGTGGCCGCATGGAACTGATGCCACCGCTGCTGGAGCTGCTTCTGCCTGCTTCTGTGGGCTCTAGATGCTTTGGATCTTTCCTACTTCTCTGCTATGGTTGATAATTTATTATACATCTCACTTTTTAGTAGAAGAGTGTATTTTGCTGTTATGTTCTGTTCTTTTCTTTCCCTCCATCCTTCCTTCCTTCCTTTCTTTTTCTCCCCTAGGCTGTTTTGGCATGGTTCCTACATCGGCATCTTAACTGGAAGTCCAGAAGTCCAATCATTTGTAGCTAGGACCACATATGAGAGAGAACATGTGACATTTGGCTTTCTGGGCCTGGGTTACCTCACTAAGTATAATCCTTTCCAGATTCATCCACTTTCCAACAAATTTCATAACTTCATTTTTCTTTCTTTCTTTCTTTCTTTCTTTCTTTCTTTCTTTCTTTATTTTGGAGAGAGACAGAGAGGGAGAGGAAGACAGATAGAGAATGGCACGTCAGCAGCCTCTCAGCTGCTGCGAATGAAATCCAGATGCATGCACCCCCTTGTGGTCAAGTGCAGCATTGTGCCCTTGGGTCACTTTTTTTTTTTTTTTTTTTTCGAGGTAGGGTCTCACTCTAGCCCAGGCTGACCTGGAATTCACTCTGTGTACTCAGGCTAACCTTGAACTCACAGCGATCCTCCTCCTTGGGTCACTTTGCATCTGGCTAAACATGGGACCTGGAGACTGGAACCACTGTTCTTAGGCTTAGGAAGCAGGCGCCTTAACCGCTAAGCCATCTCTCCAGCACCCCCCCCCCCTTTTTTTTGTTGTTTTTTTTTTGGTTTTGGTTTTTGAAGGTGGGGTCTCACTCTGGCCCAGGCTGACCTGGAATTAACTACATAGTCTCAGGGTGGCCTTGAATTCACGGCGATCCTCCTACCTCTGCCTCCTGCGTGCTGGGATTAAAGGCGTGCGCCACCATGCCCGGCTTCTTTTTTTTTTTTTTTTTTTTTTTGGCAGTGGCTGCTGACTGATTAAAAAAAATTTTTTTTAATTGACAACTTCAATTGTAGATAATATCCTATGGTACTTCCCTCCCTCTCCCCACTTTCCCCTTTGAAATTTCACTCTCCATCATATCCCCTCCCCCTCTCAATCAGTCTCTCTCTTCATTTTGATGTCATGATTTTTTCCTCCTATTATGATGGTCTTGTGTAGGAGGTGTCAGGTACTGTGAGGTCATGGATATCCAGGCCATTTAGTGTCTGGAGGAGTACACTGTAAGAAGTCCAACTCTTCCTTTGGCTCTTACATTCTTTCTGTCACCTCTTCCGCAATTGACCCTGAGCCTTGGAAGGTGTGTTTGAGACGTTTCAGTGCTGAGCATTCCTCTGTCCCTTCTTCTCAGCACTATGGTGCCTTCTGAGTCATCCCAAGGTCACCACCATCTGAAAAGAGAAGCTTCTTTAACCATAAGTGAGAGTAGCATTAATATATGGGTGTGGACATTAAGAGAAGTGCTTACTGGGCAGTTTGGTGAGCATAGTATATATATTTAGCATGACACCAACAGACGTTACAATCCTAGGGCTCATAACTACCCTTGTTATAGGTTTTCAGTATCAGGTATGTATTCCCTCCCATGGAGCAGGTCTCCAGTCCATTTAGAGAGTGGTTAGTTTCCCCCGTAACAGACATGCCATATTGCACCAGTTGGCTCATTTGGCCCGGCTGGCCAAATTTAAAGCTTGCAGTGTTCACTGTTGAGTACCTTCACTGGTGTTTTCTCTCTCCCATTGAACTGCATGCAATGCAATGTAGCCTTTTCCAACTTTTTGTCAGCTGGTCCACCTGGAGGAGGCTTTCAGCTCAGCTCCAGCAGGATTTCTCAGTGACCTTGCCACCCGAGTATGTGGAGTCCTCAGCAATAGGGTGTTACCACCTATTTCTGGTGGGAAACCAAGGGCCTCGGCAATGGCCTATAATGTTTTGGGGGTATCTGTGACCTCCCTGCCAACAACTCACTGGAAGGTATCCCATCCTTGGCACTGAAAATTTTCTAGTAACAATTTGTGGCTTCTGAGTGTTCCATTGTCCAGAAAAGTAGGTTTCCATATGACTTATTTATATCCTCTTAGATTGTGATTAGTTCTCCCTCCACTTTTTCTTTACTCAATCTCTTCCCCTGACCTCACTTAGGCCTTTTCACCCCCACCAATGTGTCCTTCTACTTACATATATACAATACTATCCTATTAAGTCCGCCCTCCCTCCCTTTCTATTCCTTTTATATGAATTTTATTTTATTTTTGGTTTTTCAAGGTAGGGTCTCACTGTGGTCCAGGCTGACCTGGAATTAGCTATGTAGTTTCAGGGTGGCCTCGAACTCATGGTGATCCTCCTACCTCTGCCTCCCAAATGCTGGGATTAAAGGCGTGTGCCACCACGCCCGGCCTTTTATATGAATTTTATTTTTACTCACATAGAAGTCCAATCATTTGTAGCTAGGATCCACATATGAGAGAGAACATGTGATATTTGGCTTTCTGGGCCTGGGTTACCTCAGTAAGTATAATCCTTTTCAGATCCATCCATTTTCCAGCAAATTTCATAACTTCATTTTTCTTTACCTCTGATTAGAACTCCATTGTGTAAATGTGCCACATCTTCATTATCCACTCATCAGTTGAGGGACATCTCTTTCTTCTGCCTCCCAAGTGCTGGGATTAAAGGCGTGTGCCACCATGCCCGGCTTAACGTAGTTTTAATCTGCATTTCCCTGATGACTAGGGATGTAAAACATTTTTTAGTTGTTTATATGCTGTCTGTATTTCTTCTTTTGAGAACTCTCTATTTAATTCCATAGCCCATTTTTTTAATTGGATTGTTTGGTTCCTTATTAGTATTTTAAGTTCTTTGTATATTCTGGATATTAGTCCTCTGTCAGATGTATAGCTGGCAAAGATTTTCTTCCATTCTGTAGATTGCCTCTTTGCTCTATTCACAGTGTCTTTTGCTGTACAAAAGTTTTGTAATTTCATGTGGTCCTAGCGGTTGATCAGTGGTTTTATTTCCTGAGCAATTGGGGTTATGTTCAGAAAGTCATTGCCAAGACCAGTATGTTGAAGGATTTCTCCTACTTTTTCCTCTAGCAGTTTCAGAGTTTCAGGTCTGATATTAAGGTCTTTGATCCATTTGGACTTAATTCTTGTGCATGGAGAGAGATAAGGTTCTATTTTCATCCTTCTACAGATACATATCCAGTTTTCCCAGCACCATTTGCTGAAGAAGCTGTCTTTTCTCCAACGCGTATTTTTGGCATTTTTGTTGAAGATCACGTGGCTGTAGCTACCTGACTTATATCTGGGTCCTGTCTTCTTTTCCATTGATTTACATATCTGCTTTTGTGCTAGTACCATGTGGTTTTTGTAGAAATTCTTGTCCCTAAAGAACCATCTTGCCTGGAAGTGGATTTAGTGGCAGCTTGTTTAGTAAATCGTGATCAAAGACTGGTGAGCACCCTCTGACAGGTAAAGATTTATGGCCATATGACTGCCCACCAGATCCTAGTCACATATTTCTGTTCTGCAAATCTCAAGAAGGCTGTTAATTCTCCCTCACTTCTTGGGCTATACTTTTTTTTTTTTTTTTTTTTTGGTTTTGCAAGGTAGGGTCTCACTCTGGTCCAGGCTGACCTGGAATTAACTATGTATTCTGAGGTGGCCTCCAACTCTATGCGATCCTCCTATCTCTGCCTCCCGAGTGCTGAACTTAAAGGCATGCGCCACCACTCGCGGCTATTCTTTTCACTTGTTAGTTTGCCCATGGTACACTTCTTAAAATGTTAAGGGCTGAATAGAGGGGTAGCTGCAGTGAGACTCTCCTGGTGATCACCAATCTCACAGTAATGAAATAAAAACACCATAAACTGATTATTATGGAAAAGGAACAAGTGACGTTAATGTTGGGCATGAAATCTAGTGTGTTTAACTTAGATGGTTTATATGGTACTATGGTCTAACTCTGTGAATATATGGTTTAGCATTTCCCAAATCTCAGGAGATGGACATATTTGTATACTTTACTCTAGGAAGTGTTAGGGCCAGATGTGGTGGTTCACACCTTTAATCCCAGCAATTTAGAGGCTGAGGTAGGAGGGTTTCAGTGAGTTTGAGGCCAGCCTGGGGCTATAGAGTGAGTTCCAGGTCGGCTTGACCTACAGTGAGACCCTACCTTGAAAAAACAAGGAAAAAAACAAAAACCAGGAAACTCCAGTTTTTTAAAAAAGAAATATTTTGTTTATTTGCAAGCAGAGAGAAAAGTATGGGTGTGCCAAGGGTCTCTAGCCACTGCAAAAGAACTGCAGATGCACGCACCACATTGTGTATCGAGCTTATGTGGGTACTGGGAAATCAACCCCAGTTTGGCAGGTTTTGTAGGCAAGTTCCTTAATCACTGAGTTATCTCTCCCGCCTCCCAGTATTTTGTTTGTTTGTTTGTTTGTTTGTTTGTTTTTGGTTTTTCGAGGTAGGGTCTCACTCTGGCTCAGGCTGACCTGGAATTAACTATGTAGTCTCAGGGTGGCTTCGAACTCTCGGCGATCCTCCTACCTCTGCCTCCCGAGTGCTGGGATTAAAGGCGTGCGCCACCACGCCTGGCTTGTTTTTGTATTTTTTTTAGGTAGGGTTTCACTCTAGCCTAGGCTGACCTGGAATTCACTATGTAGTCTCAGGCTGGCCAGGAACTCACAGTGATCCTACTACTGCTTGCCTCCCAAGTGCTGGGATTAAAGGCATGCCCCACCATGTCTGGCCGGTTTTTTAAAAAACTTTTTCAAAAATACATTTTATTTATTTATTTGAAAGAGAGAGAAAGAAAGAATGGGCGTGCCAGGGCTTCCAACCACTGCAAATAAACTCCAGATACATGTGTCCCCTTGTGCATCTGGCTTAGGTGGGTCCTGGAAAATTGAACCCAGATCCTTTGGCTTTGCAGGCAAACAACTTAACCGTAAGCTATCTCTCCAGCCCCTGACTAGTTTTTAAAAAACCTTTTTTTTTTTTTTTTTTTTTTTTTTTTGAGGTAGGGTCTCACTGTAGCTCAGGTAGACCTGGAATTCACTATGTAGTCTCAGGCTGGCCAGGAACTCACAATGATGCCTCCTAAGTGGTGTTAAAGGTGTACTCCACCACGCCCGGCTATTTAAAAAAATATATTTTTTATTTGAGAGAGGGAAAGAGAGAGAGAGAGAGAATCGACACGCCAGGGCCTCCAGCCACTGCAAATGAACTGCAGACGCATGCGCCACTTTGTGTATCTGGTCCTGGGGAATCAAACCTAGGTCCTTTGGCTTTGCAGGCAAATGGCTAACTGCTAAGCCATCTCTCCAGCCCCCCCTTTAAAAAAATTTTTATTTTATTATTTATTTATTTGAGAGCAACAGACACAGAAAGAGGCAGACAGATGGAGAATGAGCATGCCAGGGCCTCCAGCCATTGCAAACGAACTCCAGATGCATGAGCCACCTTGTGCATCTGGCTTACGTGGGTCCTGGGGTATTGAGCCTTGAACCTGGGTCCTTAGGCTTCACAGGCAAGCGCTTAACCGCTAAGCCATCTCTCCAGCGCCCCCCCTTTAATGGGCTAGCTGGGTCTCTAACTTCTACAAAGGAACTCCAGTTGCATGTGCCACCTTGTGCATCTGACTTACATGGTCCTGGGGAATTGAACCTGGGTCCTTTGGCTTTACAGGTAAGTGCCTTAACTGCTAAGCCATCTCCAGCCCCTTAAATATTTATTTGAGAAAAATATATATTTACTTGAGAGAGAGAGAAGGCGGCATATAGTTCGTAAATGAACTCCAGACCCATGCTGGCTTATGTGGGTACTGGGCAATGAACCTGGGTCTTTAGGTTTCACAGTCAAGTGCCTTAACTGCTAAGCCATCTCTCCAGCTCGAAACTCCAGATTTATAAGAAACTCAGAAGCCAAGCGTGGTGACCCACGCCTTTAATCCCAGCACTTAGGAGCAGAGGTAGGAGGATCGCAGTGGGTTCGAGGCCATCCTGAGAATACAGAATGAATTCCAGGTCAGCCTGGGCTAGAGTGAGACCCTGCCTGGAAAAATAGCAACAACAAAAAAGTCGGGCTGGTGGCTCACGCCTTTAATCCCAACATTCATGAAGAATCCCCTCAAAAAACACAAAAACAAACCCACCATCAGGATGGCAACCCAGTCCCTGCACCAAGCGTCCAGCCAGTAGCAGCGATACTGACTCAGCCCCACGACACAATTAGATCTGGCCAAATCACAACCTACCTCTCGGCACTGCTGACCCGGAGCTAAAAGCCACGGGCGCCACGATCGACGTCACTTCCGGCACTGCAATGGCGGCACAGGGAGCAGCAGCGGCAGTTGCAGCAGCGACTTCGGGGATTGTGGGGGAGGGCGACCCCGGGCATGGGGAGAATGTGGCAGTCGAGGGGACTGCCCCGTCCCCCGGCCGCGTCTCTCCGCCGACTCAGGCGCGTGGCGAACCGGAAGTCACCGTGGAAATCGGAGAAACGTACCTGTGCCGGCGGCCGGATAGCACCTGGCGTGAGGGCTGGGTCCAGGCCTGAGGGCGGGGTTTAGGGAGGGGACTGGGCCTGGAGTGGTGCTCCCTGGGGCTGAGAGCTGGGGCGCAGGTAAGGTCGCAGAGATTCCTGCGCTGAGAGAGAGGCCCAGCCCAGTAATGGGGCTATTACCCTGGGGATTATGCCCAGTGCCTAATCTTTAGATTGTTAGTGTGTTACTGAGGATTCTTTCTTCTTTTGGTTTTGCAAGGTAGGGTCTTACTCTGGTCCAGGCTGACCTGGAATTACCTCAGGGTGGCCTCGAACTTTCGGTGATCCTCCTACCTCTGCCTCCCGAGTGCTGTGATTAAAGGCGTGCGCCACCACGCCCGGCATTTTCTTTTTCTTTTTAAAAAGTATTTTATTTACTTATTTTGGGAGAGGCAGATAGATTGGGCACGCCAGGGCCTCCAGCCATTGCAAAGCAACTCCCATCAGGCTTATGTGGGATCTGAGGAGTGGAACATGGGCTTCGCATGCAAGTGTTGTAACTGCTAAGCCATCGCTCCAGCCCTCATTTCTTTTTCTTTTTTTTAATGTGTAATTTTTTTATTGACAACTTCCATACTTACAGACAATAAACCATGATAATTTTCTTCCCTCCCCCACTTTTCCCTTCACAACTCTACTCTCCATCATATCCCCTCCCTCTCTCAGTCTCTCTTTCATTGTGATGTCATTGTCTTTTTCTCATGAGGGTCTTGTGAAGGTATTGCTAGGAACTGTGAGGTTGTGGATATTGAGGCCAATTTCTGTCTGTACAGTTGCTTTGTAAGGAGTCCTACCCTTCCTTTGGCTCTTACATTCTTTCCCCCACCTTTTCTGCAATGGTCCCTGAGTCTTGGATGGTGTGATAGAGATGTTTCAGTAGTGGATACTCCTCTGCCACTTCTTCTCAGCACTGTGGTGCTTTTGGGTCATCCTAGTATCCACCGCCATTTGAGAAGAGCAGCATTAATATGTGAATATGAACATTTAAGTGTAGTGCTTACTGGGCAGTTTGGTGAGCATAATATATGCATTTAGCCAGACAAGAGCAGGCTTTATGCCCCTAAGGCTCATGACCTCCCTTGCCATAGGCTTTTTTTAATATTTTATTTTTATTTATTTATTAATTAGAGAGAGAGAGAGATACAGAAATAGGCAGGCAGAGAGAAAGAGAGAGAATGGGCATGCCAGGGCCTCTAGCCACTGCAAACAAACTCCAGATGCATGTGCCCCCTTATGCATCTGGCTTACGTGGGTCCTGGAGAATCGAGCCTTGAACCAGGATCCTTAGGCTTGACAACTTCCATACTTACAGACAATAAACCATGATAATTCTCTTCCCTCCCCCACTTTTCCCTTCACAACTCTACTCTCCATCATATCCCCTCCCCCACAGGCAAGCGTTTAACCACTAAGCCATCTCTCCAGCCCGCCATAGGCTTTTGATTAGGTTTTCAGTACCAGGCATGTATTCCCTCCCATAGAGCGGACCTCCAGTCCAATATGGCCTTTTTCTTGCTAACTTTTTTTCCCCTTTGCATTCTATAATGCCAGCAAAGAGGACCTTCTGGGACACAAAAGCATATTAACTTTTAATGTTACATTTCCTTTCTTCATTCCCAAACTCCTTAGAATGGTATTAATTTCTGTGACCTGTCCATTTCTTGCCACCCCTAGCAAAGGCCATTGCCAGACGGCCTTATGCCTCTGATCCCCTGTGCCCTCTGGAACGTGTTGACCTTCCTTTCTCATGTTCACCTGGCTGTCTTTTGCTCTTATGTCCTGAGATCCCATTCTTAACTTCCTCAGGCAGGGTTGTTGCCATCTACATGTTCCTGCAGTAGTTTTTCAAACCTCTGCCAATGGTATATGTAACAGATTGTAATTTTCTGCCCCCCTGTATGGAATTGGGAACTTCTAAAAGTATCTGGATCTTTTGAGTTTAATCAGTGTGTCTTGTCCTGTCTAGCAACAATATAACAGAGCTAGACATGTAGTAGTTGAATACTACTGCACCATGATAAAAATTTTGAAGCTTTTTTCTCTCTGAGGTAGAAACTCTATTTTCCAGGAGAAAACTGAGATTCAAAGGCAAAATAACTTGAATCAGTTAAATACAGCTAGAAAATGGGGAGCCAAAATTATATATAAATGTCAGCTGTCTTGTCCCTCAAATGAATGGATGAATAAAGTGAGCATTAAATTTGTAGTCAGGCTTACACTCAGTTAAATATCAGCTTTTGCCGGGCGTGGTGGCGCACGCCTTTAATCCCAGCACTTGGGAGGCAGAGGTAGGAGGATCACCGAGAGTTCGAGGCCACCCTGAGACTACTTAGTGAATTCCAGGTCAGCCTGGACCAGAGTGAGACCCTACCTTGCAAAAAACCAAAATAAATAAATAAATAAATAAATAAATATCAGCTTTTTATCACTTTTCAGCCCTCTGATACTCTGTTAGCCTTGTGAGTTTTTCTCATTTGTAAAATAGTAACTGCCAACTGGCCTACCTCACTGGGTTGTGGCAGTGAATTAGTGCAATGGTGGGTGTGGACAGATGAATCTGGAAATTACCCCTCAGTCATATCCCGCCTCTTTTTATTTTGAGGAAGGGTCAGGCTCTAGCCCACTAGCCCAGGCTGGCCTTGAACTCATGGTGATTCTCCTTCCTTAGCCTCCTGAATGCTGGGATTAGAAATGTTAGCCACCAGAGTCTAGCTTAATCCCAAATTCTTTTCCTTCACAGATTCTGCAGAAGTGATCCAGTCTCGAGTGAATGACCAGGAAGGCCGAGAGGAATTCTATGTACACTATGTGGGCTGTGAGTGTTTGGGGCTCCTGAGCCTGTGTGGGAGGAGGAGGTAGCAGGTCAGTATCCTCATAGCCCATCCTAACAGTTAACAGGCGACTGGATGAATGGGTAGACAAGAACCGGCTGGCGCTGACCAAGACAGTGAAGGATGCTGTGCAGAAGAACTCTGAGAAGTACCTGAGTGAGCTGGCTGAACAGCCTGAGCGCAAGATTACTCGAAACCAAAAGCGCAAGCATGATGAGATCAACCACGTGCAGAAGGTCCAGGCCCCTTTCCTTCCTAAAGGCCCAGGCACTTCTGTCAAACCCCTTAGGTCTCTTGGGCTTCAGTGCCAAAATGGCAATTCCTTCTTATGTTCTTGTAGTGTGCCACTTTCTTCAAAAGAAAACTGAGGCTCAGAGGGAAAGGGTTTGGTTGCTATTTCACAGCAAGGAAATGGCGTGGCCGGAACTGGTCTCTGATACCCTCTTTTGTCTCCTACTGACTTTGTCATTATACAAAACAATGTGAAGTCCAAAAGGAAGGAAAAGAATCATTTTGATCACTTGGCTACAGCCAAGCACTATGCTGAATACTAGACATGTATGAGCTCCTCCCTGATAGTCCATCACAACAGGGAAAATTATTTCTCATCACTTGGAAAGTTAAGTAACGTGCCAAGGTCACACTACTAGTAAAATGAGGAACTGGAGTTAGAATAATTATTCCAATCATTATTAATTTGTGAGCCAAAGTATTAGACTAAATATAGTTTAGTACATGATCTTACCCTGTTTTAACAGCCCTGTGAGGTAAGCATTATTTTCGGTTTACGGAGATGGCACAGATAGATTTAGGAACCTGGTTAGGAATTAGATTGGCCAATTACCTAAGTGCCTCAACTGGGACTTTTTTTTTTTTTTGAGTTAGGGTCTCACTCTAGCCCAGGCTGACCTGGAATTCACTATGTAGTTTCAGGGTGGCCTTGAACTCATGGCAATCCTCCTACCTATGCCTCCTGAGTGCTGGGCATAAAGGCGTGTGCCACCATGCCCGGCCTAACTGTGATTTTTTTTTTTTTTTTTTTTTGGTTTTGCAAGGTAGGGTCTCACTCTGGTCCAGGCTGACCTGGAATTAACTATGTATTCTCAGGGTGGCCTCGAACTCTCTGTGATCCTCTTACCTCTGCCTCCCGAGTGCTGCGATTAAAGGCGTGTGCCACCACGCCTGGCTTATAACTGTGATTTTTAAATTTTATTTTATTTGTGCATGTTTGTGTGTGTATAGATGTGTCAGGACTTTTTGCCTCTGTAAATATAGGCATGCGCCACCACACCCGGCCACTTTTTTTTTTTTTTTTTTTTTTTTTGGGTTTTTGAGGTAGCATTTCATTCTAGTCTAGGTCAGCCTGGAATTAACTATATAGTCTCGAATTCCTACCTCTGCCTCCCGTACTGGGATTAAAGGTGTGCACCACCATGCCCAGCCACTTTTTTTTTGTTGTTGTTGTTTTGTTTTGTTTTTTTGTTTTGCAAGGTAGGGTCTCACTCTAGCTCAGGCTGACCTGGAATTCAATATGTATTCTCAGGGTGGCCTCGAACTCTTGGCAATCCTCCTACCTCTGCTTCCCGAGTGCTGGGATTAAAGGCGTGTGCCACCACGCCCAGCTTCATTTTTTTTTTTTTTTTGGTATTTTGAGGTAGGGTCTCACTCTGGCCCAGGCTGACCTGGAATTAACTATGTAGTCTCAGGGTGGCCTTGAACTCATGACAATCCTCCTACCTCTGCCTCCCGAGTGCTGGGATTAAAGGCGTGTGCCACCACGCCTGGCTTCACTTTTTTTTAAAAAAGATTTACTTTTATTTGTTTATTAGAGACAGAGAGATTGGGAGACAGAGGAGAATGAGCATGCCAAGGCTTCCAGCCAGATGCAGGAGCCACCATGTGCTTCTGGCTTACATGGGACCTGGAGAATCAAACCTGGATCCTTAGTCTTGCAGGCATATGCCTTAACCACTAAGCCATCTTTCTACTTCATCACTTTAAAAAAATTTTTTTTGTTTATTTTTATTTATTTATTTGAGAGTGACAGACAGAGAAAGAGGCAGATAGATAATGGGCGCGCCAGGGCCTCCAGCCACTGCAAACGAAGTCCAGATGCATGCACCCCTCCTGCATCTGGCTTACGTGGGTCCTGGGGAATCGAGCCTTGAACCGGGGTCCTTAGTTTTCACAGGCAAGCGTTTAACCGCTAAGCCATCTCTCCAGCCCCCCACTTCATCACTTTTTGTGTCTTGCTTTATGTGGGTGGCTGGAGAGTTGAACCAGGATTGGCAGGCTTTGTAAGAAAACACCTTTAACCTCTGAGTCATCTCCCCATGCCCCGTATTGGTTTTGGCATTCTAGAAACTCATCCAAAACCAGAGTTCTTTTGTGTAGTTTCCCCCCCGCCCCCAATTTTTGTTTATTTGTATGTGTACATATGAGTATGGGTGCACCAGGGCCTCTTGCAGCTGCAAACAATTCCAAATGCTTTTGCCACTTTTTGCATATGTGGTTGACTTGGGAATTGAACCCTGGGCAAGTTCCTTTAACCACTGAGCCATCTTCTCAGCCTCCTTGTTTTTTGTTTTTTGTTTTTTTTTGGTTTTGTGAGGTAGGGTCTCACTCTGGTCCTCCAGGCTGACCTGGAATTAACTATGTAGTTTCAGGGTGGCCTCGAACTCTCGGCGATCCTCCTACCTCTGCCTCCCGAGTGCTAGGATTAAAGGCGTGCGCCACCACGGCCAGCTTGTTTTTTTTTGTTTTTTTGAGGTAGGGTCTCTCTGTAGCCCAGACTGACTTGGAATTCACTATGTAGTCTCAGGGTGGCCCTGAACCCATGGCAATCCTCCTACCTCTGCCTCCCAAGTGCTGGGATTAAAGGTGTGTGCCAACACGCCCGGCTGTTTTTTTTTATTTTTAATTTTTTTTTAATTTACAAGCAGAGAGAGGGTGTGCCAGGGGCTCTTGTTGCTGTAAACGAACTCCGGTTGCATGCATCTGGCTTTACATGGGAACTGGGGAATTGAACCTGGGCCACCAGATTGCAAGCAAGTTCCTTTAACTGCTAAGCCATCTCCCCAACCCTGTTTTATTTTTTATATATAATTTAATTAATTTTTTTGAGAGAGGGAGGGAGAGAACTTACATGGGTACTGAGGACTTGAACCTGGGTCCTTAGGCTTCACGGGCAAGTGCCCTTATTTTTTTAAATTAATTAATTAATTAATTTGCAAGCAGAGAGAGAGAGAGATAGAAGAGAGGCAGACAGAGAATGGGCATGCCAGGGCCTCCAGCCACTGCAAATGAACTCCAGATGCATGCACCCCCTTGTGTATCTGGCTTACATGGGTCCTGGAGAATTGAACCAGGATCCTCTGGCTTTGCAGTAAATGCCTAAACTGCTAAGCCATCTCTCCAGCCCTATTTATTTATTTTTAAAGATTTATTTTTATTTATTTATTTACTAGAGATGCAGGGAGAGAGAGAGAGAATGGGCGCACCAGAGCCTCCACCCATTGCAAATGAACTCTAGACACATGTGCCACCATGTGCATCTGGCTTATGTGGGACCTGGAGAATTGAATCTGGGTCCTTAGGCTTTGCAGGCATGTGCCTTAACCGTTAAGCCATCCCTCCAGCCCTATTTATTTATTTATTTATTTATTTATTTATTTATTTATTTATTTAGGGTTTTTAAGATAGGGTCTTTCTGTAACCCAGGCTGACCTGGAATTCACTATGTAATCTCAGGGTGGCCTTGAACTCAGTGATCCTTTTATGTCTGCCTCTCTAGTTTTAGGGTTAAAGGTGTGTGGCACCACACCTGGCTTTTTTTTTTTTTTTTTTTTTTTTTTTGGTTTTCATGGTAGGGTCTCGCTCTAGCCCAGGCTGACCTGGAATTCACTCTGTAGTCTCAGGGTGGCCCTCACGGTGGCCTTGAACTCATGGCGATCCTCCTACCTCTGCCTCCCCGAGTACTGGGATTAAAGGCATGCACCACCACGCCCAGCTCTTTTTTTTTTAATAGTGTATTCTTTTTTTAAAAAAGCAATATTTTATTTATTCATTTATGAGAGAGAATGGGCATGCCAGGACATCTAGCCACTGCAGAGGAACTCCAGGTGCATGTACCACCTTGTTCATCTGGCTTTATGTGGGCATTGAGGAATTGAACCTGGGTCCTTTGGCTTTGCAGGCAAGTGCCTTAACTGCTAAGCCATGTCTCCAGCCCTATTTTTTAAAAAAATTATTTATTTAATTGAGAGAGAGAAGGTGGAAATGAGTATGGGCTTGCCAGGACTTCTTGCCACTGCAGATGGACCTCAGACTTGTGAGGTGCTTCATGTGCCTGGCTTTATGTGGGTACTGGGAATTGAACCCAAGCCCTCAGGCTTTGCAAACAAGTGTATTTAGCTGCTGAGCCATCTCCTCAGCCCAGTAAATATTTTAAGTGCTCTAAGCTAGCAAGACCCTGAGGATGTAATGTAGCACTAGACAATTCCTGTCCTAATGGAATTATACTGTGCTAGCCAGTATAATAGGTCCTGTAGCCACCTGTGGCTGTTGAGCTATTGAAATATATCTAGTGTGATTTTTTTTAAAGATTTTATTTTCATTTTTATTTATTTATTAGAGACAGAGAGGGAGAGAGAAAGAGTGAGAATGGGCATGCCAGGGCTCTAGCCACTGCAAACAAACTCCAGATGCATGTGCCACTATGTACATCTGGCTTACGTGTGTGACCTAGAGAATCGAACTTGGGTCCTTAGTCTTCACAGGCAAGTGCCTTAACCACTAAGCAATCTCTCCAGCCCTATAATTAAATTTTTAAAAAAGATTTTAGTTTTATTTATTTATTAGAGAGAGGGAGAGTGAGAATGGGCGTGCCAGGGCCTCTAGCCACTGCAAACGAACTCCAGACATGTGCACCCCCTTGTGCATCTGGCTTATGTGGGACCTGGAGAATTGAACTGGGGTCCTTAGGCTTAGCAGGCAAACGCCTTAACGGCTAAGTTATCCGTCCAGCCCTATAATTAAATTTTTAATGGTTTTGGTTTTAAATAGTCATGTGACTAAGGGACTGTTGGGTAGTGCAGGTTGTTCCCCAGCTTGAATAAAGTCTCTGCTGGTAATTGGTAGATGGTAATGGGTGGACTGAGCAGTGGTGATAGTGAATGGGTAGTAAAATGATAGCAAGGTCCTTCAGAGCCTGTCTTATTAATGGCTTTGGGTTTAAGTTGGCCTCAAACTCAATATGTAGCCAGAGATGATGTTGAATTACTGATCCTCCTGCCTCTACCTCCCAAGTGCTGAGACCATAAGGTGTATGCCACCATACCTCTTAATTTATTATGAATAAATTGTAGCATTTAAGGAAAACAGTGTTTTGTAGTTCTTTAATATATTTGCAGAAGAGGATTGTGCATTGTGAAGAAAATCTTTGTTCCTTTTGTTTTGTTCTTGTCTTTGTAGGAATTGGACAGATCTGTGGTACTCTGCTGAGTACCAGTTCTGTGACCTCAGGCAAGTGACCTTGCCTCTTGGTACCTCAATTTCCTCTTGTACAGTGGGAATTATGAGGACTAATTAAAATAATACCTTTGGAGTGCTTATCACTTGGACTAAATGGTGGCTGTCAAGTAACCTTCCCCCCTCTCCCTCCCCACCGTTTCGTACTGTGTGAAATTAAATAAAAATGCTTTAGCAAGGCCATGCCTGGTGGCATATGCTGAAGTAGGAAGAATTTCAAGTCAATTTGGAGTTCAAGGCCAGTCAGGCCTTCATACACCCTCTCCAAAAAACCCAAACAAAAGAATCTAGTTAAATTTTCTGGACAGGGAGGAGGTGGAAAGAATGTTGGGCCTTTAAGGACAGGAAAGCTCACACAGCAGAGTTCCACATGATGGCTCACGAGGTGTGCTCCTGATCTGGGGTCACCTGATGTGTATTTTCTGCCAGATGGAGGTGAGTACTTCCTAGCAGCACATATGAAACCCTCAAGTCTGGGAAAACTTTGATAGCTGTGGATCTGAGGGGGCTGAGAGGAGGCAGTGAATCTGAGGACATCTAGTCCGTTGTCTAGACCTAAGATGGTGGCTGTGATATGAGTGGGTCAGAGAATTCCACAGGAACTAATTCCAGAGATGGGGAGATAAGAGTTGACATCCACTGTTAGGATTTGGTTAGTAGTTATACCAGGCTGAGAGAAGAATCTTAAGAGCAGTCAGTTATCAGTTGTGGCAGTGAGAGGGGACCTCCAGTGGGAAGGGCCTCAAGAAGCAGTTCCACCAAGGCCTAGTGTTGGGTAAGGAAGTCCAGGTCAGCAGCAGTGCCTACTGTGGGCTTGGAGGGTAAAATCTTTCAACTTCAGTAGAGCCAGATGATCCCAGTGCACAGCTGGAGTTCTTAACCCAACTGAAGCCAGTCCTGATTCTAGCCCTGTTCATTTGATAAAAGGCCCAGATTGGGTTAGTGGATTGTTGGGGGTACACAGGCAGATAGAAGAGTAACTCAGACTAGTCAGGCTCATAACTAAGTAAAACAAATTAGTTTGTATGACTATTGTCATTTGTTGATTATTTATTTATTTTATTTTGTTTTGTTTTTCAAGGTAGGGTCTCACTCTAGCCCAGGCTGACCTGGAATTTACTGTGTAGTCTCAGGGTGTCCTGGACTCATGGAGATCCTCATATCTCTGCCTTCTGAGTGCTGGGATTAGAGGTGTGTGCCACCACGCCCAGCAGAGTATTTTTATTTGAGAAAGTATGGGCCTCCTGCCACTGCAAATTAACTCTAGATTCATGGGACATTTGTGCATCTGGCTTTACACAGGCACTGGGGAATTGAACCCAGGTCATCAGGTCTTATATGCAAGCACCTTTAACCACTTAGTCATCTCTCCTGCCTGACTATTGTCATTTAGAAATGAGGTCTGAAAGAGACTAAGGAAACATTGTGGGTTCTGGGACAGAAGGTAGGGCCTGAACATGTTCATTCACCTCTATCCACTTCTTGCTCAGACTTACGCAGAGATGGACCCTACCACAGCAGCCTTGGAAAAGGAACATGAGGCGGTAAGCAGGGGATGAGGGGCTGACTGAGTCACTCCCTACCCTTCTTTGTTTTTCTTGAGAGCTGTGCACTGTCCCCTGTCTACAGATCACCAAGGTGAAGTATGTGGACAAGATCCACATTGGGAACTATGAAATTGATGCCTGGTACTTCTCACCTTTCCCTGAGGACTACGGCAAACAGCCCAAGCTTTGGCTCTGCGAGTACTGCCTCAAGTACATGAAATACGAGAAGAGCTACCGCTTCCACCTGGTGAGGCTCAGCTTGCCTGGGAAGAAATGCAGGCGCAAGGCCCAAGGCAGAAGGGATGGTCCAAAGGAGGGAGTATAAGAAGGAGCTACCCAAGGGTCTAGAGACCTGGATTTTGCTGGGTGCATAGTGCCACATGAATGTAATCTGAGCACTTGGGAGATGGAGGTAGTTCAAGTTGTCCTTTGCTACATAGCCAGTTTGAAGCCAGTTAGGGATATATGAGATCTTGCACCAGACAACAAAATACAGAGACTTGGATGCTAGGCCTGGCTTTACCACTGCTGGTAGGATGACCTTGGCCAACCTAACTGTCCCTCTACAAGATTTCAGTTTTTCTTTTTATACAGAATGGGGGAGAAGTTACTCAAGTTCCTTACCCTTTCCCACATGTGTTTTTCAGCCTACTAGTGGCCTCCTTCATGTTAAAGAGGAAAACCCCATGTAAAACCAGATACTCAAGGTGACACATGCATCTGGAGTTTGTTTGCAGTGGTTGGAGACCCTGACATGCCCATATTCATTCATTCATTCTTTCTTTCTTTCTTTCTTCTTGAAAATTTCTTTTTTTTTTTTTTTTTTTTTTTGTTTTTTCAAGGTAGTCTCTTACTCTAGCCCAGGCCTGGAACTCACTATGTAGTCTCAGAGTGGCCTTGAACTCATGGTGGTCCTCCTACCTCTGCCTCCCAAGTGCTGAGATTAAGGGCGTGAGCCACCACACCTGGCCTGAAAAATATATATATACACATACATATTTTATTAATGCTGGGTGTGGTGAAACATGCCTTTAATCCCAGCACTTGGGAGACAGAAGTAGGAGGATTGCCATGAGTTTGAGGCCAGCCTGAGACTACATAGTGAATTTCAGGTCAGCCTGGACTACAGTGAGACTCTACCTCAAAAAAAAAAAAAAAAAAAGAAAGAAATCATGGCCTGGAGAAATGGCTTAGCGGTTAAGCACTTGCCCATAAAGCCTAAGGACCCTGGTTCAAGGCTTGATTCCCTAGGACCCATGTAAGCCAGCTGCACAAGGTGGCATATGCATCTAGAGTTTGTTTACAGTGACTGGAGGCCCTGGAGCACCCATTCTCTATCTGCCTCTTTCTCTCTGTCACTCTAAAATAAAAAATAAGAAAAGCTAAAGAATAAACAAAAAAAAAAAGTAAAAGAAAAAACGGAAAAAAAACAATAAAAATATTTTAGGGTAGGAGAGATGGCTTAGCAGTTAAGGCCTTTGCTTGCGAAGCCTAAGGACCCAGGTTTGATTCCCCAGGATCCATGTAAGCTAGATGCACAGGGTGGCATGCAGTTATTTGCAGAGGACAAGACCCTGGTGTGCCCATTCTCTCTATCTGCCTCTTTCTCTCTCAAATAAATACATTTTGTTTTGTTTTTGTTTTGTTTTCCGAGGTAGGGTCTCATTCTAGTCCAGGCTGACCTGGAATTCACTATGTAGTCTCAGGGTGGCCTTGAACTCAATGGTGATCCTCCTACCTCTGCCTCCTGAGTGCTGGCATTAAAGGCTTGTGCCGCCATGCCTAGCTAATAAATTTTAAGTATTTAAAAATATTTTATATTTATTTATGAGAGAGGGAGAGAATGGGCATGCCAGGGCTTCTAGCCAGTGCAAAAGAACTCCAGAAGCAAGCACCACCATGTGCATCTGGTTTATGTGGGTTCTGGGGAGTAGTAGAATCTGGGTCCTTAGGCTTCACAGGCAAGTGCCTTAACCACTAAACCATCTTTCCTGTCCAAAGATATTTTTTTAGGGGCTGGAGAGAGGGTCCAGCAGTTAAGTCACTTGCCTGTAAAGCCAGATGCATAAGGTAGCGCATGCATCTGGAGTTTGAGGTGGCTGGAGGCCCTGGCTCATACATTCTTTCTCTTTGTCTCTCTCTCTGCTTGCAAATAAATTATATATATATATATATATATATATATATATATATATATATATATATATATATATTTTTTTTTTTTTTTTTTTTTTTTTTTCGAGGTAGGGTCTCACTCTAGCTGAGGCTGACCTGGAATTCACTCTGTAGTCTCAGGGTGGCCTCAAACTCACGGTGATCCCCAAGTGCTGGGATTAAAGGTGTGCGCCACCACGCCCAGTTTAAACTATTTTTTTTAAAGAGGAAACATCCAGGCGTGGTGGCGCATGTCTTTAATCCCAGTGCTTGGGAGGCAGAGGTAGGAGGATTGCCATGAGTTCAGGGCCACCTTGAGACTACATAGTGAATTCTAGGTCAGCCTGGGCTACAATGATACCCTACCGTTGGAGGGGAAAAAGAAAGATAACAAACATTTAGTACCCTGAGCAATGAAACCTTAAGGTGTATACAGATAGAAAGAACTGGTATACAGTGGTTGCCACTCTACAAAGCACGAGATCTAAGATGAATGTATGTGTTTAGGAAAGTAGTGCCATGTATAATTTCCTGCTAGAACCAGAGCCAATAGATCTGAAATTAGATGGCTGTGTGCTATGTGAGCAAGCCTTGGTTAGGAAAATCAGGGATTATTTGATGGAGGTAAAAAATTTTGAGCATAGGGCTTACAGGTAAAGAAACTGAGACTTGCTCAGGCCATACATGGTGGGTGGGAAGAACCTAGCAGAGAACTTAAGAGTTAAGCCTGTGGTCCCTTCTCCTCACTCTCCAGGGCCAGTGTCAGTGGCGGCAGCCCCCAGGGAAGGAGATCTATCGCAAGAGCAACATTTCTGTCTACGAGGTGGATGGCAAAGACCATAAGGTGAGCCAGTGGCCTGGGGCTTGCAGGGAGCTCTAGCCACCTTCTAGATGATCCTCTCTACCAGGTGGAGGCCAGCCTTCAGCATATGTTCACTGTGGGCCAGTGAGGTCTTGTGATGCCTTGTGCTTACTGAACACAGCTGAGTGGTGCCCACCTCCCATCTGTTCTGTCTCTAAGGCCTTTTCTTCTGATGGGGGTACTTCAAGTTTGGGTAGATCCCACACCTTCTCTTTCTGACAGATGTTTGGTTTTGTCTGGAAAGGAACTGCTTTGTTACAGATTAGTAGTCAGAGCTACTGTTAGCCGAGTTTCTTATTCCTGGCAGAATGACTTCTGTGGGGCAGGGAGGGGCCTTTGGAGCCTGCTCTTTGCCATTGTTGAGACTTAGCCTTTGCTTGCTTAGTCTGGGAAGGTCTCAGCAAGTGTCCCAGCTTCCCTTGGAAGGGCAACATGCATAGTACAAGATGAAGAGGGCAGGCTTCTCAGTAGATTGTGTTTTTTTTTTTAACTTTTTATTTTTTTTTTTTTTTTTGGAGAGAGACACAGAGAGAGAGATAGAGAGAGAGGAAGACAGAGATGGGCGTGCCAGCAGTGTCTCAGCTGCTGCGAACGAAAATCAGATGTGTGCACCCCCTTGTGGCCAAATGCGGCATTGCGCCCTTGCATCACTTTGCATCTGGCTAAACGTGGGACCTGGAGATTGGAACCGCTGGAGACTGGAACCAGTGTTCTTAGGCGCCATAACCCCTAAGCCATCTCTCCAGCCCGTTTTTTTTTTTTTTTTTTTTTTATTATTTAAAAATATTTTATTTATTTGAGAGAGAAAAAGAGGCAGAGAGAGAGAGAGAGAGAGAATGGGTGTGCCAGAGCCTCCAGCCACTGCAAACAAACTCCAGATGCATGTGCTCCTCCCCGTTGTGCATCTGGCTTATGTGGATCCTGGAGAATTGAACTGGGGTCCTTTGGCTTTGCAGGCGAATGCCTTAACCGCTAAGCCATCTCTCCAGCCCCTGGCTTGTGGTTTTATATCACCTGGTGACTTCCTGGTTGGCCTTAGAGAAGTTGTTTAACCTTGTTTTGTTCCTGTTTCCTCATTCATAAGACAAGAGTCATAATTATTTACCTAATCTGCTCATTAGAATAAATGAAACTCAAAGGTCAGGTATGTAGCATGTGCCTGGCATGTAGAAAGCACTTAGTAAACAAGGCTTTTGTTATTGGTGATTTATTGCCTGTTGGGTAGCTTTATGCTAGGGGAATACCCTGAGCCTGGCCCTTGCCTGCTGTTCTGCCTTCCTGAACATGAATGGGTGGAGTGGCAGAAAGGACCCCTGCTGGAAACCAATAGGGTTTTGAGGCCTCAGAGCAACTGGCAGTAGTGGGCCTACACAATTTTCAGTTCAGATAGCGGCACAGATGTGAAAGGGGTATCAGGACCAGAGACTGCTGTGTATGGTGGCTTGTGCCTCTAATCCTACCACCCAGGAGGCTGGGGTAGGAGGCATGCCACTAGTTTGAAGACAGCCTGGCCTACATAGTGAGTTCCAGACCTGCCTGAGCTAGAGTGACCTTGTCTCAAAACAAAACACTTGGGATGGAGAGATGGTTTAGTAGCTTAGGCATTTGCCTGAGAAGCCAAAGAACCCTGGTTTGATTCCCCAGGACCCACGTAAGCCAGATGCACAAGGTAGCAAATGCATCTGGAGTTCGTTTACAGTGGCTGAAGGCCCTGGTGTGTCCATTCTCTATCTGTGTCTTTCTGTCTCTCAAATAAATAGAAATTTTAAAAAAGATTTAACAACAACAACAACAACAACAAAAAAAAAAAACCTAAAAAAACATTCCCTCTACCTCTAAAATTTAATCTTTGCCATCAAGCAAGCCTCAAGGTCTCACCTTCTTGATGCTGGCCTGGGTGGGTCTTTGTGTCTGCACCAGTTAGACTGAGGCCCAGCAGGGAAGTGTGGCCAGTGGGCAAATAGCTCAGACTTTGCAGTCAAGCTCCAGGCCCCAGCAGTTAGCAGTTTCCATTTTTCTGTTTTAGTAGCCTTCGCTGGGGGCTTGAGGCCCAGCTATGAGCAAGACAACTTGTAAATCAGTTGAGTTCTTCCCTGGCACTCACAAGCTGTGGAACCTTCAAAAAGCCATTTACCTTTTATTCTATTTATTTATTTTTTGGTTTTTTGAGGTAGGGTCTCACTCTAGCTCAGGCTGTCCTTGAATTCACTATGGAGTCTCAGGGTAGCCTCAAACTCATGGTGATTCTCTTACCTCTGCCTCCTGAGTGCTGGGATTAAAGGCGTGTGCCTCCACACCCGGCTATTTATTTATTTTTAAAGATTTATTTATTTATTGGGCTGGAGAGATGGCTTAGCAGTTAAAGTGCATGTCTGCAAAGCCTAAGGACCCCTGTTTGATTCTCCAGGTCCCATGTAAGCTAGATGCACATGGTGGCGCGTGCGTCTGGAGTTTGTTTGCAGTGGCTAGAGGCCCTGGCACGCCCATTCTTACTCTCTCTCTCCATCTCTCTGTCTCTAATAAATACCTAAAATCTTTAGGGGGCTGGAGGGATGGCTTAGTGGTTAAGCACTTGACTGTGAAGCCTAAGGACCCCAGTTCGAGGCTCGATTCCCCAGGACCCACATAAGCCAGAGGCACAAAGTAGCACATGCATCTGGAGTTCATTTGTGGTGGCCGGAGGCCCTGGCGCACCCATTCTCTCTATCTATCTGCCTCTTTCTCTCTCTTGTCTGTCAATCTCAAATAAATAAATAAAATTTTAAAAAATAGGGGGGAGGGGAGGGAAATATCATGTTTTTTTTTTAAATTAAAAAAAAATTTTTTTAGAGAAAGACACAGAGACCAACAGAGAGAGAGGGAGAGAAAGACAGATAGAGATGGGCGCGCCAGCAGTCTCTCAGCTGCTGTGAACGAAATCCAGATGTGTGCGCCCCCTTGTGAGCAAGTGCGGCATTGTGCCCTTGCGTCACTGCAAGGGCTAAATGTGGGACCTGGAGATTGGAATTGTTGGAGATTGGAACCAGCGTTCTTAGGCTTAGGAGGCAGGCGCCTTAACTGCTAAGCCATCTCTCCAGCCCTCATGTGTTTTTTGTATGTAAGTATAGAAGTTGTCAATAAAAAAATAATAATAATAAAATTTTTTTAATAAAATAAAATCTTTAAAAATTTATTTATTTGAGACAGAGAAAGGGAGGGAGAGAGTGAGAATGGGCATGCCAGGGCCTCTAGCCACCGCATACAAACTCCAGATACATGTGCCATCATGTGTATCTGGCTTACATGGGACCTGGAGAATCAAACCAGGGTCCTTAGGCTTCACAGGCATGCACCTTAAACCACTAAGCCATCTCTCCAGCCCCTCTATTTATTTAATTTTATTTATTTAAAAATTTTATTTTATTTTGGTTTTTCGAGGTAGGGTCTCACTCTAGCACAGGCTAACCCGGAACTATGTGGTCTCAAGGTGACCTTGAACTCATTGCAATCCTCCTACCTCTGCCTCCTGAGTGCTGGGATTAAAGGCATGTGCCACCACACCTGGCTTTTAATTTAATTTTATTTTTTGGGTTTTTTTTTTTTTTTGAGGTAGGGTCTCACTCTGGCTCAGGCTGACCTGGAATTCACTATGTAGTCTCAGGGTGGCCTCGAACTCTCGGCAATCCTCCTACCTCTGCCTCCCGAGTGCTGGGATTAAAGGCGTCCGCCACCATGCCCGGCTTAATTTTATTTTTTAGAGAAAGAGAGAGAGAGAGGGAGGGAGGGAGAAGAATTGGTGTGCCAGGGCCCCAGCCATGGCAATTGAACTCCAGATGCTTGTGCCACCTAGTGGGTATGTATGATCTTGTGCTTGTCTCACCTTTGTGTGTCTGGCTTACATGGGATCTGGAGCGGGATCAAACCTGGGTCCTTGGGCTTCCCAGGCAACCATCCTAACCACTAAGCAATCTCTCCAGGCGTCCATCCTTTGTTTTTATTTTTTTATTTTTCTTTTTGGTTTTTTGAGGTAGGGCTCCAGCCTAGGCTGACCTATGTAATCTCAGGGTAGCCTTGAACTCATGGTGATCTTCCTACCTCTGCCTCCCTAGTGCTGGGATTAAAGGTGTGCACTACCACACCCGCTCCCACTTACCTTTTCTGAGCTTCAGAAATACATTTGTGTTCTGAAACACAAATCTGAAAGTTTGAACTCACTTATGCCTGTGAACCCCCTGGCCTTTATTTGACACTCATGGGTGGCAGCTATGATCAGTCTGGGTCTGTGCTAATGGCTCCTTTAGCCTCTTAAGACTCCAGTTCTAAATCTGGTGTTCCTGGGAGGAGCCTCCATCCCCCACTGCTCTCTGGAGTCAGCCAGGCACTTGCAGAGCTGTTTAGTGGCTGCTCATTCTTAGGCTGGATGAAAGTGTTATACTTGCTTGCTAAGCCTGTTTCCATCTCTCACCCATCAGATTTATTGTCAGAACCTGTGTCTGTTGGCCAAGCTTTTCCTGGACCACAAGACATTGTACTTTGATGTGGAGCCCTTCGTCTTTTACATCTTGACAGAGGTAGACCGGCAAGGAGCACACATTGTTGGCTACTTCTCTAAGGTACTAGATCAGGAAGTTTGTGGGGGGAGGTTATAAACTAGAGTGGGGACCAAACCCCCAAAGTCCTGAGCACCCCATGGCTCCCATAGGAAAAAGAGTCCCCAGATGGAAACAATGTGGCTTGTATCTTGACACTGCCCCCCTACCAGCGCCGTGGCTATGGGAAGTTTCTCATTGCTTTCAGTGAGTAACTGCTCTGTCTAAGAGTGTGTGTGTGGAGGGGGTGGTGGTGGTGGCTGTGGTTGGAGGTGCTAGGCAGGGGTGGGAGGAGTAGATAGATCCTTAGGATCCTTTTTGTCACTGCCAGGTTATGAGCTCTCTAAGCTGGAGAGTACTGTAGGCTCCCCAGAGAAACCACTGTCTGACCTGGGCAAACTCAGCTACCGCAGCTACTGGTCTTGGGTTCTGCTAGAGATCCTGCGAGACTTCAGAGGCACATTGTCCATCAAAGACCTTAGGTAAGCAACTTGGTCTCCAACAGGGTCCAGGGCACACTGTCCAACAGTGGCCTTGTGAGGGGTTCATCCTGGAACCCTCCCGGTCTGGGTTCCCTTAATATTAGCCATGGAACCTATCTCCTACCCTCTTACTGTCTCCAGCGTCTGCTCTAATCCTTCTCTATAGCCAGATGACCAGTATCACCCAGAATGACATCATCAGTACCCTGCAGTCCCTCAACATGGTCAAGTATTGGAAAGGCCAGCATGTGATCTGTGTCACACCGAAGCTAGTAGAAGAACACCTTAAAAGTGCCCAGTATAAGAAACCACCCATCACAGGTGGGTGGGGGGAATGTGTGTGTGTGTGTGTGTGTTGGGGGAGGCAGTGAAGGCTACTAAAAGCCTAGGCCTCCTTTTTGCTGTCACATGATCCAAAACCAGTCAGACCTGCTCCTAGTATTGCAGCCTGGGGCAGGCTACTCATTCCTAGGTTTCCCTCCTCCTCTCCAGGACTCAGGCTGTCCTTTTGTTCTCACCTGAAAGTGGTGAAACCTGGCCTGGGCCCAGAAAGAGCAGCCAGGTGTGAACAGACCTGGGCCAGAGGTCCTGCTTGCCTCTCATGCCCCTTCTCCCCACAGTGGACTCTGTCTGCCTCAAGTGGGCACCCCCCAAGCACAAGCAAGTCAAACTCTCCAAGAAGTGAGTGGCCTGTGTCCTGCTGCCGGATCGTGCTTCCTTGCATCTAGCCTGTAAATATGTACAGACCTGTTTCATCCTTTTTTTAATAAAGTAAATTCTGCTGGTGATTCTAGTTTTTGGAGGTGGGAGGGAGATGAAAAGAAGTAGCAGAGACAAGAGGTGAGTCTTCCATTTCACACACAGCCAGTTGTGTTTAAACATTTACTACTTGTTCCTTTATCCCTCACTCTGATCCAACCCCAGAGGAGCTCCGGTGGGGGCTCAGTCCTCCGAAGTTCAGGAGTTGGGCTTAAGGGGGCCTTGGCAGCCAATGGGACAAAGTTGGGGTCTTTCCTGTCTCAAAGGCAGGCAAACCCAGAAGCCAGGAAGAGGGCAAAGTGATGGGCTCATCAGGCAGGGTAGTGGAGACCTGGAGCCAGCCTTCTATAGCAGCCAGTGAGGCAGTTGCTCAGACTTCCAGAAATAGGTAGATGTCAGGGCTCATCTTCACAGCTGAGGCTTCTTAATTGCTCCATAGGAGCACAGCAATAAGTTGCAGACAACAGATGGAGTTGGCCAGAAGTACTGGTCCTGTTTCACAGGCTTTAAGCCTCTTGGTCCTAGATTATAGTTCCAAAGAGCAAATCTAGAAGAATGGGTTCAAAGATCAGAGTGGTGCTCTGGCCTCCCACAGAGTCTTGGGCTAAGCCAGACTGAAAGTTAATGCTGGATCCAGGAAGGCCAGGAATTTTGTAGAAAACAGGCATTTGTTCTTGGCTGGGTGTGCTGTCCTGGAAGTATGGCAACTTTCAAAGGGAGCAGCTCAGTGCTCATGCCAAGGACAGAAGAGGACCAGGGTCAGACTCAGTGGTAGGAAGAGGTTGGGCCTTAGCAAGCCCTGGGCTGAAGCTGAGTTGAAGGCCAGATTGCCTTTGTTACACAGGTCACTGTCAGGCTGGGACTTCAGAGTTTGGGGTACTACACGAGGCTGAAGTTCTGCCACATGGTGGTGGATCCAGGAGGCATAGGTAGATGTCAGGGTGTACACACCAGGCCTGTTGGGGGCTCCGCAGGCATCACCCCAGCTCACAATGCCTGCCAGGTACCAGAGGCCCTCTACAGGGCAGGAGAGTGGGCCCCCAGAGTCACCCTGTGGAGAAAAGCCACAAAACAGCTGATAGGACCAGACTTGTGGCCAGCAGTCATCTATGCCAGCTCCCAAGGTGCACTTGTCCTCTCTATTTCCTGGGCCTTGCACTTACCTGACAGGCATCCTTGCCCCCCTTCACATAGCCAGCACACAGCATGTCCTGCTGGATAGTGTGCGGTTCTTCAGGCTTGGCGTTGATATTGTATAGGCAGCTACAAGTCTCACGGCTGATCAAGGGCACTGCAAGTTGCTGCAGGGGCCTGGGGCTCTGGAGGCTCACTGTAAGGACAAAAAGTACTTTACTCAGGGTCCCCTACCTTCAGTCAACCTCCTCATACTGCCTGTAGGTATCCAGTGCCCCACCTCACCTGAGGGGGCCACATGACCCCATCCTGTGACAGTACAGTTGAGGCCATTGGGGAAAGAGGCATTGGCTGCTGGGAGACAGATGGGCCGGATAGTGCGGGAGAAGGTGATGGGGCTCTTGAGGCGGATGAGTGCAATATCTCCCTGGGAACCTTCCTGGCGGTAGCTGGGGTGAGAGATGACCTCAGCCACAGTACGGACAACAGTGTCACTACTGAAGATGTCCAGTTGGTGGGCTCCCAGCTTTACCTCATAGTCTTCCTTGTAGTGTTCTCTGAAGGCAGAGGGGCAGAGGTTAGGACCCAGGAGACCACTTTTTGTTCCCTCATTCCTGATGCATTATGGGGTCCTACTCCAGGTTCTGATCCCAGACAGCATTTTTTTTTTTTTTTTCGAGGTAGGGTCTCACTCTGGCACAGGCTGACCTGGAATTAACTATGTAGTCTCAAGGTGGCCTCGAACTCACGGCGATCCTCCCACCTCTGCCTCCCGAGTGCTGGGATTAAAGGCGTGTGCCACCATGCTCAGCTTTCCAGACAGCAATTTTTTTGTTTTTTGAGGTGGGGTCTCTAGCTCAGGCTGACCTGGAATTCACTCTGTAGTCTCAGGGTGGCCTTGAACTCACGGCGATCCTTCTACCTCTGCCTCCCGAGTGCTGGGATTAAAGGCGTACACCACCACCCCCGGCTCCAGACAGCATTTTTAAGGCCTAGTTTTATGACTTTAACCCTTCACCTTTACCTTTGACTGGTCCTTTTAGATTTTATTGAGACTCTTAACCCCAACCCAGGAATCCCAACTTCTGACCTGGACTGACCCATGAACTTTGATCTCTAGCCCACTTTCTAACCTCCCCTTGCCCCTCAACCCGGCTGGTACCTGGGAAAGCAGTGAGCAGCGGACAGCACCCACTGCTCAGACACGAGGGATCCGCCACACACATGGACGCCAT